>OY735204.1:34870670-35030670 GCA_963457665.1 Thysanoteuthis rhombus
GCTACTATTGCTCTAATTCTGCATTGACTTGCTATGTTTTACTTTCAAGTTTCTGTTCATTTCCTGTGGATATATCCATTTTCTTGTCTTTGCCTCTTGGCTACGCCATTTTCAGGACACCTTTCACCCATCCCTGCTTGTACAGTTATTTAAGAATTACAACTTAAGAATATTCAAATGGAAATAGATAAATGGATCTGATGGAAGCATGAACAAGGATGGCAGAGGAGGCAAACGGGTAGAAATTCAAATAAAAATAACAGTTGGAACAATGATAATCATGTTAACTGTGAATAATTCATTTGTATATCAGAACATTAAAAATAGATTGACCAACTTCTACAGAATTTATGAAGCTTTTTTTCGAACCACTCTGGAAATGCTGCTAATCCTGTAGGTTTGAAACTGTTTCCATCTTATGAAATTCATTCCTTGAATTTGAAGTTGGAGAGCTTTTATTCTGACCCTATATCTGTTGCTATATTATTCACATTTGATCAGTCAGATATTGGCTTTTTGTATAAATTTGAGATTTCTATGCGTGGGCTGAAAACTGTCACACTGACAATTAATGTCTGACAGTGGCAAAATTTAGTGAATATTCTCCTAAACCAATAGATCTCTGTTAGATATGCTTGGTTTATTGTTGTCAGTAAACAAATATTTCTAAATCTTTCCACAAAATAGATGCCAAGTCCTCAAAAATATTAAAAAATGAATAAAAACTCATTGAAATGTATAAAAAAAATAATATATGATTAAAGTAATATTTGATGGTGTTTCATTATCAAGGCTTTTAAATCGTATTTCTTAAATGTCTGGTTTTTAATAGCTGTTTACCTGGTTTCCTGGACACAAACAATGAAGACAGTGGAGAAATGTAATAACTTTTAATAGTGTCATAAGATTATTTTATATTCTATTCTGCATGTAAAGAAAATATAGTATTATCATTATTAAAAGATGTGTCAGTTTCCAGAATTATTTTGATTTTATTATTGATATTCTTTTCAAGTTTGTAAGTAAAATATGTTTTTTTCCTACTTATACATATTCTGTGAATTAATGGATCATTTTGCCCAAGTTATACTCTTGGGCAAGAGATTATAATTGAGAAAAGAAATGCTCATTTTTAACAAAAATTATTCAATAAAGAGGCATCTAGAATTTTGTAAAAATGACTTTAGCTCTTAGAACTTTTAGTAACATTCACAAGCAAATGAAGAAAAAAAGTTGTGCATATTAGATAAATTGATATCTCTTGTTCTAGCCACAAGTAACATGTAAAAAAAATATTGTCTTGGGAAAGGTAGAAAAGAAGTTAGTCTTACCTGATGTAGACATGAGTAAGTTAAATTAATTTGGACATATCTGGGCAAAATTTTATTGGCGGAGCCAGTGATTAAATATCCACAATGATGGGGTTCTGGCAAAGATAGCGTTAATAATTCGTCCAAGGAATATATAATATAATTTTTGCTGAAATATGCTCATGACACATACCAATATATCTAAGTCAAAAACATGATGTTAGGAGAATGTTTTGCTAATCTTTTCATGAATTTTCTCTCTTAATAGAATGAATTTTTGCTATAATGACACTGTATATCTAGACTTGTAAGATAATGCTAGCATGATCCAAGAATGTTATTAATCTTTGGTAATTATATTTTATCAGATCTATTTTCTGCATAACAGATAAGACTGAGAAGATAATGATATATATGGTGACATTTTGGAAAAACTTTATCTCCAATTAAAACTGTGTTTATGTCCCTTTATATATTTCAACATGTCTAAGTCTTACTGCTAAATCACATTCGATACACCAGTTTTTGTACAATGGGTGACCACTTGGGAATATCAGGAACTGTAAAGAAAAAGGGCAAAGTGAGACACACCACTTTGGGTGTTTATTGCTTCAAATTCTATTTCACATTGCCGAGACAAGAGAGAAAATTTGAGAAATTTGTGACTTGGGAAGTTCAGGCTGGGATGGCCGATGCTGTAGCTGGTATAAGGACACTTGCTAACCAACATTTCTAAAAGACTCGGTTCATTTACTTTGAAAAAAATCACTCATCTGAGTCCAAGTTTTTAGTGTTATGAAAAATATGATTTTATGTATATTTTCTTTGAATGATATAAACTTCTTGGACACTTTATAAATTCATGATTGATTTCCCATGCATTGAACCTCTGGTAACAGTTGGAGGTAAACATCTCTTGTAGATAACTTCTCCTATCACGACTTAAGTGAATAGGGTCATTCAAATTCATTAATGAAATAATGTACAATAAGTTTTTAAAAAATTTTCTTCCAAAAGTTAATTTTCTCTCTTGGAAATAATAGATCAGCATTGAATTTTAATCTTTTTTCTGAACGACATGAATTTAAAAAAAAATGATTTCCTCAATCAAAATATCCCCCTTAGTCTCGATATATTTGTTCAATATTGGCAGCAAGTCCTCGGATGAATTTGAGGGCCTCTCCGGTTCAATCCTGATTGGAAGAGTTCTTGTCAGCAAGCAAGTGGTCTAGCGACTTAAAAAGATGTTGCATGAAGAGATGGGCTGCAATAAAGTCTCTATCACTAACTGATTCTTCAGCAAAATCATTTTTGAAGTGGGAAGCTGGTATCACCAACTAGCTAAATAGCACCCAGTCTATTTGGGAAGCCAGTCAATCCTTGAGTTTTGAATACACTAGTTTACATATCTTTGTCCATTAATTGTTCCATGGAGGCCATGATATATCAAATCACTCCTGATCCATTTAATGGTCACTATAACCTTCCAATAATGGAAGCATGATTTTATTTGCTGTTTTGGTTTCTCATCTGCATCCTGCCATTATAAACATCTTCTGTTTTTGCACACTATTCAAAATTATTATACTCAAATCCATTTCCAAATCCAGCAGATCACAATTGATCAATTTCGTTCAATTTCAAATAATCAATATGTCAGATTTTTCGTTATTTTATTCAGTTTGATTTAAATCCATTTATTAGGCTATTCTTCTTGCCAATCATGCTTAAATGATTTCAAAATGGTTCCAGCCAATATACTGAAGTTCACAAGTTCTGTAGCTGACGGGTTTTTTTCACCATAGCCTTCAAATGCTCTTCCTTGTTAGAGGATTTCAAGTGTGAAATTAAAAATCCCTGAGTAGAAAGACTTTCTGTATTTGCTTAAAAACAGTTAAGATTTAACTCAGCACAGTATATAAGGAAGAAAACAGGTGTTCGTGACATCATAGAAACTATTAAAAAAACTCAAATGGCAATGGGCAGGCCATGTTGCAAGAATGAAAGACAACCGATGGACATCACGTTTCACAACATGGATCCCCAGGGATTACACAAGAAACCGAGGCCAACAGAACACAAGATGGAGAGATGAATTTGACAAATTCAGGAAATACTGGCTCCGCAATGCCCATGATAGGGAATTGTGGCGAACCCTGGGGAAGGTCTATGTCCAACGACAGACGTTAAAAGACTGATGAATCACCAAATCCATGATGAACTATCAATTGAAATATTATTAAAAAGTAAAAGTGTTGAGCTTGAAACAAAATTTGCATTTCCCTATTTTCATGTTGAACAACCTAATGAGAGATTTATTTATTACATAGTCAAAAAAAATTGTGTACAAAACATTCATAATTAATTTTTTTTTTTATTAGATATTACTTGAAAAATTTAAACTGTAAAAGTAAGATAGAGAGACCTACTTGTAATTCATGTTTGATTTACAAATAAGACGTCAATGATTTTCTGGACTTGATATAAACCAACATTAGAGTGGTAAAAGAAAATAACCAGCACTATTTTGTTTGTTAAATATTGATTAACTAAAAACATGTTCTCTGGAGTTACTGATACCTTTTATTAGGTTGGTATGTGTATATATATATATATATATATATATATGTAATATAATATATATATATATATATATATATATATATCAAAATGTAAAGTTAATTTCTCATATGGTTGATTCTAAAGATTGACCTGTGATTTTCTTAATTTATCCAATTTGGTTGCCAGTTCTATAACATCAACAGTTCTCTTTCCTTCAAACAATCTAATTTATGGAATTTAAATATCCTGACTACTGATTAATTGAATGCATTATGCAAACCTATTCCCCATTTTCGGCTACACAAGGAACCATTAAGACAGAAGGTTTTTTGAGGTTTTTTTTCAATGATAAGAGTCAACTAATCTAAAACTGATCCAATCTCTCTTATTCTTTTTTTCCCATTTCCTATTTGTTTCTACCAGTCAAAGGTTGTTCATTAATCTTATAGAAAGCATCTGTTCGAACTTTTTGTTGTATTAGAAACTGTCAACAAAAAACTGTCAGCATAGGTTTCTTAGGTTTAAAGTTAGTCTGGCTGGCTATCTATGCATTTTTCAGACATGCAGTTCACACAAATGGAGCTAGGGGGCTGAAAATTTAAACAGTTACACCTCGTTAAGACTAGAAAAAAGGAGTTGGAAGGGTATCTGGCAGTGTTCACGTTTGTATTTCTTGAAAATTTGGAATTTATTAGTGATCACTGCCCAACAAAAAGCATGAAAAAAAATTTATTCATTGATAACTCCTTTTTGAAGCTTTTTATCTGATCAACTCCAACACAGCTTGCTGCTATTTTTCAGCTGAAACCTTTTGAGAATAAAACTTTTTCATAAATTTGGCTGTCAGCGCAGGAACCATTTTTAGACTGACAATTTTCTTTAAAAATTTATGCAATGACGTTAAGAGCTGGAAAGATATAGTTTTTACAAAAGCTGTTCAATTGTATGATGGATGCTATTCAGGTTTCTTTATAGCTATTGTTCAAATGACCCATTCATTTTGAATTCTTTTTTCAGAGAAGGACCAAATTCACTTTCCATTCTTCTCAAAACGAGTCTGTGTTTGTGAGGAAAAGAGAGAGCTTTGTGATTATGGTACCGCATCAAAAGCCATGAGATCTAACATTAAATCCTTTTTTCCCCTGTTGATGGCACTACTTAACAACTGTTGACTCATAAAGAACATGGATGTTTTTTATGTCACTAGCTCAGCAATAATCTGTTATAATAACATTACGAATGAGCAAACAAGTTGGTGTAGTTTCATAGATAGAGCACAGGACAACAGGCAGAAGATTTAGAATTAGGAACTTGTAGTTTTTTTTTATCCAATTCCGCTGTGAATCCACTATTACAATTGTTTTAGCTTTCTCTAGAAAAGAAAAATTCTTTGATTCTTCTGCTCTCAATAACATATTCTATACATTTTTTCCTTTTTCATTGTATCTTTTTTTTATCTTGATGGTCCCAATCAGTATGCTCTCTTATCTTTGGATTAGAAGTAGCTTCAGATGGGACTCCAACTCACATCTATACCACAGGAGCTTGCTATGCCATATATCAATGCTTGTACCATTCAAGCTATTGAAACCATTACCTAAACCAAACAATTGTTTTATTCCTGATACAACTGCCACTGCTTTCACCCTGATTTTCTCCATACCCCTTTTTTTATTGACTAATTAGTCATAATACCTTAAGTTTTCTGAGGTAATGAGATTAGATGAGCAATTTCATGATTCTGCATTTTTTTTGTTTTTCCTTCATATTGATTTCAATGGATATATGTTTGCCTTAAAATTTAATTGCTGGAAGTTTGGACAAAAGAGTAACTTCAGATGATTCTAAGTCATGTCTTGTATTGAATTCCTGCAGTTTAACTTGAAGGTTGAAAATGTGATAAACAGCAATGAAGAAAAAAAAAAAAAGGATGAAGCTACTAGAAAATAAGTAATAATATTTGGGGGCCTGGATGATTTGAGTTGTGTTATTAAGAAATGACATAATCTAAACTATTGATTGGTACTAATCTTTCCTGAATACTGAATGAAAAATTTGATCTAATCTAACAAATCCAGACTAGAAAACAAACACAGATGTGATATGAAACGATCAACAAACAGATGATTATTCTCCAGAAATAGCAAATCTGGCATTAACACAATGAATAAACCAAAACGTTCTATTTTATTGATGCTTCTCAAAGACTTCTGCAGTGTACAAAAACAGAAGATTCCTTCATGTGTTGAAATTCATCGAATAAGCTGAAACTGTATACACAATGTAAGCATTACATGATAGCTACTAATTCTTTTTGAAAGAAATATCCCAGTCATCTTCAAAAAATAAATGTTAAAAAGCCAAATTAAAGAAAAATGTTTGGTAAGATGATTATGTCAAGCTAGTGTTCCAAAATTAGAAGAGCATCCACCCTACCTTGAAGACCAGCATTCAAAATCATGGATCTTCACCAAGGCCTGAACACCAACCTGATAAGTGAATAACTACCTCAGGCATGAGGCAGGTCTTGTTAGCTTGAGAAAAAAATAGATTTTTAAACCTAAATTGTCATGTTAAATGGTTACAAGGGTCAAGAGGACTGAAGTGGAGAAAACTTGTTCGTCCATATATGTGCCATGAATTCTCTCCCTGGCTTTTTCAACCTTTCCCTCATTCCATGATGACCTTGAACCCCTTCATCCCCAATATAGTAACATTCCATTAAAAGGTCTATTATATTATCTTATTTGCCTTACTGATAAGTCTTCGAAGATCCATTTTTTTTTTTTTTTTTTTTTTTTTTTCTCCATCAAGATATATTTTTCCATTTCTCTACAGAAATAAAGTATATGGGGGAAAGTGGGCTAGCAATTAAGATGTACCGATAGTAGTACTGGGTAGCCATAGTTCACAAAAGCATTTCTGTTTATCACAGCCATTGGCCCATAAACAAAGAACTTGTTAACTTTCAAGTCTAGTGACCAAAAACCTCTCTTTCTCTTTCTCTCCATTTTTTAATTGCTCAATCCTGCCTATTCGTTGTTTATTTTCAATTTTCAGTAACATTTTATTTAGCTTTCATTTTGTGCATTTCCTTCTCTATAAATGTAATAACCACTAAACACTGTCTTGCTCATCGCTTCTTCAATGTTATTATATTCATCAAAGAAGATTTACAGTCAATTTTATTCCACATTCATGTAACCTCAGACTGCAAGATTTTTCTCTCTCAATGACATAATATTATTAGTTCTGTCACCCACCTATCAGATTGGATATCCACGACACTGAAGAAGTGCGCTTCTTTGAACTTGTAGTCTAATTTAATCAATCAGCATTGCTTTAGCAGAGTTATTCACCTTTTGAACATAGAATCTATATATGAAGAAAGAAGTATATAATCTAGATGTGTTGTCTGATAAACAAGGACTTTATATACATCCAGAATTTACAACAAGCAAATGAATTTAGAAAAAGATGTAAGTGTTAGAACCAGAAGTTAACATTTGACTTAGTTACGAAAATATAAGTTCAATTGTAGCAGCCATTGTTGATTAGTTTTTCACATCAAGTAGAGGCGAGCAGCTATGTATTAAATCATTAGGTAAGTATGTTGCTGGTGAGGAAGAAGAAATAAAACAAAAAGGTTTTCGTGTACAATGATGGCATAATAGTCAGAGTGAATTTGACTGACAATTCAACAGTGATTGTTCTCTTCATTGCTATGAAAGGTCTCCTGGGTTTACTACTTGATTTCTTTCAAATGATTTAATCAAAATTTAAATTTAGTACTTTCTTAACTTGGTTTAGAGATCAAGGGAGATAATTGGTCTTACAACCATTTATGTCAGATTTTTCAATTCTACATATGAACATCCCTGAGCAAATATTAGGTTGTGCAAAAATAATTGCTTTTTTTGTTATTTGAAACTTTGATGCTCATTTTGGGATATAATATTAATTAACTATGTTCATGGAATATACCATTTTAAAGCATGAATTTCGCTAATTTATCTGATAGATATAGAAGAATCCATAAAGGTGACATTCTGTGACCCTGATAGAATGAGACCATTTGAGAAGAACTACCTTGAGGTGGTAAAACAAACAAAAGTGGTTTCTGATTCTGGTCTCAGTGGTATTCTTCACAAGATGAACATGAAGTGCCCCAAACTCCCTTGGAGGCTGTGGAAACTCATTCAGAAGATTTGGTTAAAAGGCACTATTCCAGCAAGGTGGAAAAAAGCGGAAGGTTTTTTGGGGGTTTTTTTTGCCCTAAATTCATCTCCAAAATAGATTTTCTGGTGGGGTGTCGACTTACAATGTGAATTTATGCTAAGTCAGTCTTTATATTATTTAATAATTATGTTTATATAACCGAAACGCCATTCTGATATATTAATTTCTGGATTTATTTGGTACCAGACAGCAGAGGGTAACAGATCATAAAGGACATGTGATCATGACCCCCTCAAATTTGAAAAAAAATTGGCGTGTCAAGTGATTTCTTGCTCAAATCTCCAAAAAATGAATTCGTTTTCCAAACTTCAAATCGGGGGTAGGGCTATGCCTCTTTCAAACTTAAACATTTTATGTTTACATGTTCATACGTCTTACACTAATTAGGGTTGAACTCTGGAGTTTGCACCACTGGATTGAGAATATTCAGCACCACAATAGTTCTTCAATGTAGTTTGTCCTAGAATGTCCCTGAAAAAAGTTTTAATAATTTTAAAATTCAGTGTGGCCAATAACAATTAAGGTAAAAAATTTTTTTCATATAAACTGCATATCATATGTAACTATTATTGTTTTGTATTTTAGCTTCTTATGGATGAATAATCAGGCTAAACATTACTCATTTTTACAAGTTCTCCTAATTTCCACCCCCAAATTGTAGATAAAGGGCTGTAGTCAAACCACCATCAACCTAATACCTAATAAGAAAGTTTTCCTTTATTTTGTTCAAAATATGCAATAAAATCGTAATGAAGGCAGCTATATATAACACTTGCTGTGCTTGGTCAGACTGTGCTCCCCCTGCAAAATGTTAATTTGATGCATTTCACAAAAGTTCAGATGGTCGGTTAAATTGTGCCTTCAGAGTTCTGTTGACCCCCCCCCCGCCTTCTCCCAAGCCAGTTTTTGGGTCCCACATGCTACAACTGCATAAAAGTATCCTTACTACATCATCAATGTAGGTAACCTACCTATGAGAAAGTTATACATGTTTGATATATACCCACTGTACCCTATCAAATCACCGTGGCCCCATCGGATCACCTGACAAACCAGCAAAGTGGGCCACAGATTCTTCTCTCTTTGCTTGTGTGTACATGTGTGTATCCAGACACTTCTGGTCACTTTTTTTCTTTTTTTTTTTTTTTTTTCATTTTGGCCTACAACTATGAAAATTTGCATGAGTACACCAGTAGGCTCCATCTAAAAGAAATTTTTTTCCCTCCAAAAGAGTGCTTTTTGTGGTCTATGGTGATTCATTTATGCGAGCTACAGATATATAATTTTATATCTTTTATCGCCAATTATGTATTCTATGTGCTTTTTTGATAACATGATGTTTATGTAATTTCAGGTCTTTAATTAAAATGAGCACTAAGAACTTTTTAAAAAAATATGCTGTTTTCTATTTCTTATACATGAATATATTATTGAAACAGGCCAAAGGATACCACCTGAAGAGCTAAAATCTAAATCTAATATTTAGCACACTTTGAGAGTAAATATATTTGCAGAAATTGTCATACAAAATTAAAATTGAAAGTACCTGAAGCATAAAAAATACTACTGAGAGATCACTCAAGCAGTTCAAGTACAACCTCTAGCAATGATAACAATTAAGGATTTGAAGATGGACCAATCTATGTTGAGACTGAAGACGTCAAAGCCTTGAAACATTGACCATATCATATAAGCATCATGAAAAATCTAAGTGTAGGTACTCTTAAATTTGTCAAACCATATGAATTTTTTTTAATACATTGATATTTGAATTTCATTTCAAGTCAATAAAGGATTTCCGATGTTTGATTTTCTTTAGAAGTTTCGTTAAAGGTTCAGGTTTATCTAAGAGTTTTATTTTTAGCTCTATATTAGAGAAATGAGTAAATAAAACATTCATCTAGTTTATACTCGGTATCTATAAGAATATCATTACTCTTAAATGTGTCAGCTTTTAGGGTGAGCAACCCCTTTTATATAATGAATTCTCTAAATACTTTGAACAAAATAAAGGGAAACCTAATTCAGTTGATGAAGGATTAATAATAGTCCTTTAATAACCTTTTTTTGTGGAAAACTTGTAAAAATCAGTTATGTTCAACCGGCTTCTTCACTTTTAAAGAGCAGTTGTAATAGTTATATATGATAGAGGATACCCTTGGGTAGTTTATGAGAAGAGAAAAATTATCTTTTGTGATTGGTTGTAGGGCCCTATTCCACTAAATTTTTAAATTACTTTAACTTTTTTGGGGGGAGGGGTACATCCTGGAACAAACTGTACTACTAATGTAGTGCTGAGTATTCTCTATCCAATGGTACAAACCCCAGGGTTCTATCCTAATTAGGATCAGAGTTATGAATTTGTAAACATAAGATAGTTCAGTAAAATCTTTAGATTTCAGCCTGTGAACTCTCTAGCATTTTCCAAGTATAGCTTGTATCATGTATTTCAGAACTTTTTCTTTCAATTTCTGATTCCTTATTCATTTAAATGACAGGGATTCTTTTGGTGTTGTAAATTCGTATTGAAACTATTAGCCAAATGCAGTATTTATTTTATTTACTTTTTTCTATGAATGAGGCCTTTTTGCATTGTTCTGAGTTCATATACTCTCAGATTTTAACTCCTATGGAATCTTGGTTGTTTTATTTCATTTTTGTATTTTTTTTAGATAAAAAAGTGTTTTACGATAAAGGAATTATTGATAGTATTCATCATAACGCGTTCCTATTTTTCAACTATATTTTTCTGCATCTGTCACATTTGGACATTCTGCTCCCTGTGAGTGTGTATGAAGACTCCACAGATGAACGTTATCAGAGCTTAACATTTGCATTGTTCTGAGTTCGTATATTTTTAGACTTAGCATAAAAATCTTAGAAATCCTCGTAATTCCATAATCCATTGTTCTTAGTTTGGAATGAGTGCAAGAGATTTGAACAAACTATTCTTAAATTTAGATATTTTGTAAGTTCAAGTTTCATCATTTGACAAGCAGGAGCTAATAATTTTGATATAAAGAGATTCTTTTTTAACTTCATGTCTCTGGTTAGGGATTTTATTTGTACACAAAAATAAAATTCATGTTTTTGAATATCTTTGTAAAATATATATATATATTTCTAATTTTTTTTTTTTCTTTTTTTCTTTTATTGAGCTCCAGTATCTATTTAATCACTGTCCCACCACAGCAATATGTGACACAAAGTCGGGCTTAACGTAGGAAGAAATAGGAGCAATCCTTCCAAAAATGTCTCCAGCCGACGCGGCTACCATTGAAAAGCTCATCATAATGGCAAGACAACGTCCGCCATGAAAGCGTCCACTAGGGGACCTGCTCCTTTAGCTGCAATGAAGCAGTGCTGCTCCGGGGGGAAACAGATCCCGCAGCTGGGCTGAGTAATAATGGGAGAGCCCAAGGACGAGTCCAAAGGCTCCCCGATGCACGTAGCAAACGCAGCCTCAGTAAAACCTCATTGGCTAATGCTTAAACCGGCGCACTCGGTTTATTGAGCTCCAGTATGATACTATCTACAATCAGATAAGTTTACGTATTAAAAGAAAAAATCAAGATTTATTGGTTTTGATAAACTATGCAACATTTTTAATGTTATCATTGCATTGGATATTGCTATTAGTTGTTCAAAGCTATGTATCAAACCAGAACAGTTTTTTTATGCAATACACCTTGAAAATTATGAACTTCGTTTTCGATTCAATTTTAAAGACTAAAGAATAAGCCTTATTTTTTTTTCTTTTTTGTTTCATGATAGCCTTAATGAGAAGCTTTGATTTGAACTTATTTTCCCCCATCCAAGTAATGATTTGTTCATCATTATCTTGTCAGGATTATACTTGTAGGACTACATCAAAGGTGCTGTGGAGTACCTCAATACTTTTAGCAACCTGAATAGACATTTCTAATTAAGATTAGGCTTGTACTGGTTCAGAAGTATATATGTATTGAGCTCAGTTTAGTCTTGCAGAAGCCCACAATAATTGGGTGCTCAGTGGTGATCAAACTCACTTGAAATAACTTGAAATTAGCTTGCATTCCATTACTCCATGCCGGGTGTCCTAAATATTCATCAGTGTTTGCTCAACTCCACAATAGTCTAAATACCCGACTAAGACCAAACCCTCTGGTGATGGTCTGTGAAACTATTACTCAGGAGGATGGGTTAAAGTTTAAGGTTCATGTGCATTCATATGTGCCCTCATTTTTACTTTTGATACTGATCATGTTGGCATACAGAGGGGAAAAAATCTTTGGACTATCCTCAGTTAGCCATCAAATTGAACTTGAATTTAGTATTCAAACATCTTTTTTAGGATAGGGAAAAATTGTGTTTTTAGTTGCTATAAATCCTAATTTGGTCCCCAAAATAGATTCTTGTTTTTATGCTGTAGATGTCGGGTGAAAGATGTTATTAATTTGATATTCATTAATAGATATCTTGATTTGTTCTTCATATTTTGGAGGATGAAATGATAGTTCACTGGCACTGATCACAAGTCAAAAAAGAAAATATGAAATCAGTAAATGCATTTTTTCGCCAGACGAAATTTGTAAAAGTCTGGGAACTTATTCAACAGATCATATACCAAGTTAATTCTTAAGTAATGTAATTATACATGTATAATGTGTATTAGTTATATTCAGCAAATCATTCGCGAGTTAAAGAATTCATGTAAGTTGAAGTTCAGATCTGCAAATGTTTTTGATGGTAGTTTGAGCAATAAAAAAAATATTTGCAAGTGCAAAAAAAATAATATCAATATCAATTATTCATGTGGATTTTGACATGTATTACATCTGCAGAATTCACAGCAAGAAATATCCTTCAATCGGCAGAGACATGCATCTGATCTTACATATTTCATACATGTGTGATGTTGGAAAATCTTGACGTATAGCATTATCAATTATAATATTAGGTGTCAAATTTTCCTTGTCTTCAATTTATCCATATCCAGTTGGATTTAGTAAATTCTTTTTAACAATTCGAGCATAGACCCATCAATAACATAAGTATACACATTTTATATGCAATGATATACTATGTGAGGTCAAGGAAGATACGTGGTGCATTGAATATTTGTCATCATTTATTAATAAGCATAGATCCTTGATAAACTTTGTATATCGTGCTTTCTTATATTTGATTATATTCCATTCAGATACTGCATCTTATCTCTGTGTTACGCCAATTATTCCCAATTGACTCTTTGCTTGGTTTATTGTATTCCATTTCCAAAGATTGATCCATTGGTAGTCCACCTCCACAGTGGAGAGAGCATCTGTAGACAGTCTTCATTCATAAATAAATAATTCAAAGAAAGCAATTTACTCTCCAGAGCCGAGCAATCTTCATAGTATAATGGAGTCCATCGACTGTAGTTCATTCTACCAAAGGCAAAAACAATGGCAACGCTTTTTGTATTACAGACAAATGTAATTCCTAATTCCCTTCTCTATGATGTTGTGTCAAGTCTCTGAGAATTAGGTAAATTTCAGCAATAAACGTATTCCAATATCTGAATTGCACACTCTCAGACTTCCCATTTTGATATCCACTTTTACTAGTGAATCGATGAATACTCTGAGATTATTTTCTCTATTTTGAACTTTGCCTATTTGATTGAATAATGTTTCAAGTCGAGAACTGTCTTCAATTTTAAGAACTAGTTTCAGCTGAAGACAAATAAGAGCTCCGGTGATTTAGGTTGTACCACACTTACCATCCAGGTAAAGTAATTGTGGTATTTCTGCTACATGGTAAACTCCTCCATTGCACCACAATGGTCTGTTTTCAATAGCTTTTTGTGCAAGAACATTGTGAAAATTTATCAAGGACGTATGAATAATTTCAAACACTGTGACCGGATTGGGTATAAGTGATATAAATGCAATCTGCATCAATTGATGATGTTTGTTAATCAATAAACTGTTGCAGTAAGAGATGGTGATAATTTTCCTTGTGTGAAATATTTTGGAGGATTGGCTTTTGTTAAAATTTTTATTGAAATTGAATAATGTTTGCAGCATTTTCTATTTTCAGTAAGTAAGCCAGGTACTAAGTTTGGCAAAATTTCTCTATGAATAATTGTTCATTTTTTCATAGGAATTAACTTTTGACATTCAACTATATGGTTAGATGATCTTTGGAATTCAGAAAAAACATTTAAATAGTATCATGGCTGCCTTCAATACCTGATTTTTTTGTTTTGTTTGTGGTCAAAATTGTCCATTGTTCCAAGATATATAGATAAAAAATGGAAACTGGTAATCAATGCGCTCCTGCACTCTCCATAATACAATGAGTTGAAGCACATTCAATTCGCTGAATGTCTTCATTGACACGAATCCGCTGCAATAAAGATTTTTTTTTTTCTTTTTACTTACTGATATTGTGAATTGATTGTGATACTGTAACATATATTGTTTTTTTATTTCACAATCACGCAGTGAATCAATTTTCTGAGTTTTTTTCTCTGGCCAAATAGGGTGTCAAAAAATAATTCCCAAATTTCAGGTTGATTTTGTGTATATCAATCATGACTTTGCTGAAACATTTGCTGATCTGAATTTCAACTTGTATAAATTCTTTAGCTGGAAAATAATTTGCTGAATATAACCCTAATACACTTTATACATGTAAAATTACTGGACTTAAAATTCAACTTGGTATATGATCTGCTGAATGAATTGCCAGACTTTTGCAAATTTCATCTGGCAAAAAATTTTCACTGATTCTACATTTCCTTCTTTGAAGAACAAATCAATTTGAGGTTATTAATTTCATGTTTATTATTAGATATCTTTCACCTGGCATCTAAAGCATGAAAATAAGAATCTTTGCAAAAATTTCTAATTCAGACCCCATTTTAGGACGAGTCATTGTTTGTTGCAACTAAAAGCACAATTTTTTAAATCCCCATCCTGAAAAATGGTCAGATTCAAAATTTTAGTTCAATCTGAGAAGAATTACCTTATTTGGGCACACGTACCATTTTGAATTCAACATGGCGGCTAACTAATGATGATCCAGAAGACGAACCCAAGGATATTTTTATCCCTTGTGCCTATGTGATCAATATCAAAAGTAAAAATGAAGGTACATATAAATACATACACACATGCACACTCCCTAATCCAGCCCCCAGAGTATACCTTGCTAACCATTACTTTATAGTAAGTTTCCAATTGTTCAAAAGTAAAGAAAAATTGTCTACTCTGATTGGAGTAGATTATTTAGTTGAAATTATCCACTTTCAAAGATAGTAGAGACAGCAAAATTGCTTAGTGCAGCTTTGTAACTTTATTTTTATTCATTCTAATTCCATATATGGACAGCTCCATTGACTCCCAGAACCCTAACCTTTGACCTTGTTACCAGACTACGTCAAGAATGAAACTATCACATGATTCCTTCTGTATTAGGCATTATATTTCTCTCTCTTATTGTTTCTATACTGTCTTGCCATAAGCTTACTGACAACAGTCTCAATTGAATTCTAGAACCAGCATAATGATACAAGTTCCAGTTATCTTATTAATTTTGACTTGCTTTTTACCTTCATCCTAACTTTCAGTTGCTTTTTATCACAACTTTGAATTGGACTGTGATTCTACGGCAGCAATTAAATGCCACAATTGGAAAATAAGGAGGAAGCCTATTGTGAGAATCAAACTCACACCCCTCTGGCCAGAGGAGGTCCAGTATATGGGTCCATTGGCTATTCACATGGGTGTAGTGGTACCTTTGACAGTGAGCTGTAAAATGTCTGATCACTTTTAACCATTCAGCCACAGGGACTTGATAGTTAAACAGACGCTGATTTTAAACCTTAAACATAACTCCTTACATTTGACATTCCACACTTGTTGATATTTATAATTGAGACCTAGTCATCTTTTGATACAATGATATTTTCAATTTTTGCAAATTTATTTTTGGATGAAGTATTTCAATATTATTATTTTCAAATTTATACTAGTTATTTTTTGGAACTTTTTGTCCTAAAATGGATGTAAAAATTGTTCCATCTGCCTTGGCACAAACACTCTCTACCCAGATATAGGAACTTCTGAGTAAGCCTGGCAAGCAAAAAGAAAAAAACAGAACAGTTGTTATAATTGTACATTCTATTTAATTAAATGAAATATTTTTACTTAATGCATTGACACATTTTCCACTTAATCATTAAAGATTAATCTTCATTTTATCTTTATTTATTTATTTATCTATTTTTTTAAATACTCCTAAAAATATAACATTCATTATTCATACCCATGGGTGCAGTGCTGCCAGGGCTCACTAGTCACCAGAGTGCCCCTCCGGCACCTCGAGGGGGGGGTGCAAAATGAATGAAGAGGATGAAATGCCATGGTACTTGAAAAGTTACTTTTTATTGTAACTCTTGGATTATAATTCTATAGCTATTAACTAAGCAGTGTGGTTCTGAAATAAAGAATAAGCCTCCATTGAGATTTGAACTTTCTTCCTTTATAGCTGGGATCCTGACTTCTATGACAGCACCTTTACCAGTTTGGCTATGAAGACTTTACAGGCAGACCATTCGAATAACCCATATAGCTATATTCCTTACTTCTTTGATTGCTATCATGTAGCCATCTTGTATATACACTAATATTATTAGACTCCGAAGGATAAGGGACGCAAGTTCAAATCTGGCCAGAAGCTTATTTTTCATTTCATATTGTCGTAGCTGCTTATTCACTAATCATCTTAGAATAATGATCTGAGTGTTGCAATAAAAAGTAGCTGAAATAAATTGAAAGAAAAACTTGTCTGTGTGACAATACTCCAAAGAATTTAATCGACTTATAAATTTTAAGTCTTATCAAGATTGACTGACCAATCTCTGATATTTATTTTGAACCCGGTACAAAAGTACATGAAGATTTAAAAAGATTTGTTTTGAGAGTCCAATCAGTATACCTGGAGAAATATCTACTCTTTTTTGATGTACTGTGAGTGATGTCAAATTGTTCCAGATGCTTCTGTAAACCTTACTTTGCAAAGAGACCATATCTACTTTAAGTTTTCAATTTCTTTACATATAAAAAAATTTTTAAAAAACTATGTTGTCTGCTTTGGTGACAGTTTTAGCTGATAGTTTCTAAAAAAAAAAAAAAAGTAGGCTTGTAAATATCACATGACTCTTCATCAAATGGATGTATGGATAAAAATGTCTCTTTAATCAGTTGACTCAGTTTTGAGCTTGAAGTGAGAATTCATACATCAGCAAATATTTGCACATAAACCATGGCCAGTCTTGTGCTGAAATAAATGGTTCCATGATTTTCTCCTCAATATTGATATCCTGGATCAGTTCATTACATTCTATACAAAGTGCATAATCTTTGACATATAAGAATCTGTTCAGAGTCTATTTGTATTTCATTGGTTTTATTTTTGGAAATTGTGAATGAGGATGTTTTTTGTTTGTTTGTTGTTTTTTTCAAGAACCTGATCTTGACATAGAGTAATGTATATTCCATGTTCACCTTTTATCTTGATTGCCTTGAAGCTGCAATCATTTCTGCCCGGATTGGAATCATAAGTGAACATAACTGGGTTGAATGAAGGAGGAGGAAGGTTGTCAAATGCATCCCATTGCCTGCAGTTAGATAATAAGTGAATGAATTGAGTTGATGGCTTCATTTATTGGATTCTCATGAATGCTGTATGGCTTGACCTAAGCTCTTATATCATACCTTCAAAATTATACCCTTTCCAGCATTTCTGCTGGAGAAAAGCCTTATTTTGATAAATGAAACCTGCCATATTGGTTATGGCAAGGAGACCTCAGCGGTTAGCCAATGCTACCGTTTGCAGAAAAATGCACTTGCCTTCAAAAAAACATTTAGAAGGCTTACAACACTGTTAAGATTCAGAATGCCTTTGATGTACCTTTATAATGAACCAATCAAAAGTATTCAATAATTGTTGTTAATGCTTCCCAGATCACAAAGGCAGTTTTGTTAATTATGAATTCAGAGTCAATTTTGCTTAAAACAAAACAATAACAATCAGTACATGCCTTATGGCAGAGACAGTTGTATATTAATTGTCAGTGTTAGTTTGGTGATCAAGCTCTAGTAAAAAGCCAAGATTTTGAATGCTGATTTCAAAGGTATGCAAGCTCACTCCACACTTGGAAGATTAGTGTACTACAATCTTTATTTCTCCACTTGAACTTTCGCTCTACAAATCTAAGCTTAGTAAATATACTTCTTCTTCATCGCAATGATGCAGATCACTAATGAGTATCACTTTCACTTTTTAGCTCATGATTATAATCATCTATATCTTTTATACATTCCTGTGACTGTCTAGTGGAGGACTTACCCAACATCAGGAACGGCCGCATGTGGCATGCATAATAACCGATGTCCTTTGCTGTGCACACTCTTTTCAAAAAGGAAGGGCAAACATAGTGATTGCCCTTTGATAAAATCATTCTCCGGTCTTCTTGCATAAAAGTAGTAAGCTGTGGACAGTGAAGTGACAAGTTAGCCATGTTGATGCGAGCAGGAGTGGTAATTTGTGTTGTGACTTTCAGTTGTAGATTAGCGATGTTCTCTCACATGCAGTTCTCCTGTTTTGAAGAGATACGCTTAGACCTGCTGTGCCAAATGTTGACCATGAGTGGCCTCAGTGGATATCTCCGATGGCCAATCACAAAAATCATTTATTATAGAATGCATCTAAAGATATAATCAGTGTTTCTTTGATTTCTCATCATCTAAATTGATTTGTATTGTAATTCCTTTGTTTAAGTATATCTGAATATCTATTATTCTATACATTTATGAATACTTCTTTCCTATCAGATATTCTATCATTGTATACCACAAATGAAATAATTGTAAATGATTATCAGAATTCATCTCTTCTATTCACTCCTACACATTACATCCACCATATTTGAAGGCCCAAAAGGCATAATTTTTTTTGTTTTGTTTTTTGTTTTCAAGAAAAATACTCGAGTATCAACTCCATTTACATTATGAATGAGAAGTTGAACGCCAAATCTTCCAACAAAAATACCAATGAAACAGAATCATGAAAGCTGCATTATCTGATGAAAATCAGAATTACTTTTAATTCTGACTCGACCACAGATCAATTTCCTTATTATTTTCTTTTCTGTCTCGCTGTCTGCAGGTATTGAGTTTGCAGTGTGTGATTTTTGGTCTATTCCTGCAGGCAGGGAACATCAAAGAATATTACAGATGGATTGAACTGAGTAGAAGTCTTGGGAAATGGCATTTGCATAAGAAGTATGAAATTGCTATTACCAGGGACAATCAATATCTCGTGGTCAAAATGGTTATTGGAATGCTGATTTTCCTAACACCAAATCTATAATTGTTGACACCAGTGTACAGTTATTATACATACTAGCAGGGCCTAACAGAAATCTTTATATTAAATTTTTCAATTTAGTTTCAGAACACATAGCAACTTGTATATTGATACAAAACAAACCCTACTATTTTTGAAAAGTGCCTTTACATCAATTATTCATTTTTAAATGTCATTTCTTTGATTTTATTTTTGTTGCTTTTTATCCAAACATTAAAGCTCATTTTTATATTTTGTGACTGCTAAGTGAAAAGCATGGGTTGGAAATAATAAACCTCTGGCAAGATTTGAACTTGCATCCCTTATTTCAGACCCATTTAAAACACTACTCGGTCTTCATGGTCGGACAAAGCTGATCCTGTGAACCCTACCACTGAGAACCATAAGATGGTTACTTAATGAACGCTTATGATTATACATATATATTATCCATACATTTACCATTCCAGATAAAATGAGCCAGGTGTAGAGAGTGGGTGTTAACTATAGGGCTCCCTGGTGGAAGTTCCCCAGCATCTTAGACAATGAGTTTCAGATGAGCTTCAGCTGTGTCACCCTGATATAGTCAAGGTGAAGGCTCCCACCCCAAATTATATGTAGTGGCCTGGCATTGATGTTAACATTGAGAGAAAGTTGAACTGTTACCCCAGCCAATGCATCAGGAGCTCACTGGTAAAGGTACCATTATACCCATGTGAATAGCCAATGGACCCATGTCATCATGTTCATGTAGACTACACAAACTGCAATGATCAATACCCGCTTATTATCATGGATGCACATTCAAAATGGATCAACATTTATGACATGGGCAATAATTTCTACCACAACTTTTGGAAGGTTAAGATATTGTTTTTCAACCTACAGTTTTCCACACATTCTCCTTAGCAATAACGGTCCATGTTTTACCAATCCAAAATTTGCTGAGTTCATTCCCAAAGGAATAGCATTAGATGCAAGCTTATCACTTTGAACAGGTCAGAAGGGCAATCTAATCTAATGGATGATAGTTCATGAGGCAACCAACACAGGTGACACCAGCATTTCTGGAGTTCAGTGGCCTCAGTGAGAAAATATTGCTTAAAGTGTGCGACTTACTTAAAGTGTAAATTGAAACATAAAATGGCTTTGTTTTTTTTTTCTTCTGAGAAACACAGAGCTATTTTATCGTATATCATTATGTAACTCATGAATAAAACAAAAAATGTCATATTGATCTTTATTCCTCGGTGTTTCTCTTCTATTTAAATCATGCAATTTCCAAAGGTTACTGCAAGTTAAATTCAATATTACAAACTACATATCTTCAAGTACATTTATATGATTAGACCCTGTCAAGATTGACTAAGGAAGTAAGTTTTTTGCTTCTATTACCTGGGTACATTAAGCGGAGAGATTGGCTTACCTAAGGACTCACTCGTTCATTCTTCTTTTCATCATTGATTGTCACATGCCAGTGATGAGATATTCTATTGAGATATCTTGGAATGGAACAGAATGTATTGAAAATTGGATTTGCTCCTTTCCCCAAGAGCATCAATGTAAACTGAACAAAAATGGCTTCAGCCAGAATTCAAATTCCACTGACTCCATTTTCTGTGCTTATAACTGTTATACCACTAGATCCCTCCACATTTACAAATTTGTGAGAAAAGCAGAACACTTAGCAGTTGTCTAACTAATTACTATTTGCTGTTACTATATTGACAATTTGGCCTTGGGTTTTATTGGTTATCTATTGTCAAAGTTTCTTGATGGGGGATGTTTTCATCCAAAATAGAATTCATATATTTGTATAAAGGTTACTTGTTGTAGCTGAGTTGATGCGTTTTGGGGAAATTTAGGAAATGTTAAGCATGATATACAATATATATAGTTCCTTGTTCAAAAACATAGCAATAAGCAGATAATATACGTTCATGGCTTATTTTTATTTACTCTTACAAAACCTTTAGAATAACTATCCTTTGGGGGAAGAGATAATCTTTCTATTTTTATTTATTTGAAACTGTTGTTGAAGGTCTCAAAGTTATTTGTATTTTTAAATAAAATGAAATTTCATTTCTCAACTGACAGTGTCTCCCATAAATGAGTACACACCTACCTGTTTTTCATAGAAAGGTAATTTTCTTCTAAACCAAAATATTTTGTCATTGGGGTAAGCTCATTTTTGGATGGTAACTTATCCTTATTTTTGACAACAGTTTCAATAGTTTGATCATGAATAATACCTGTAAATATCCTTATTTTATGATTGTGTAAAGTTCTACTAGAAATCATAAAATTCTGCTATGTTTGTTTGGTTTAGAGAAAATCCTCTTTCTGTAGAAAAATTTGGAGGGGTGTACTAGTTTATGGGCAGTATTGTGATTTTAGCCGTGATAACTAAATGATCGCGTGAAATGAGACATTTTCATAGATTAACAGTCATTTAATGTAACTATGGTTTAACTCTGTCGTTTATTCTGTAACTAAGATAATCTTGACACAGGATTTTTTATTGACCATTCAGTGGAGAATAAACTCTTCAATAATTGCATGTGAGACTAATATATAAGCCTCCATTATGACAGAGGATCGTCCTGATGGAAATAATGGATGTAGTCTACTATTCAATGGTTCTCAAACTGGGTGCTACTTTGAGGGTACTGGAAGATTCGACGGGGGGGGGGGGGGATAGAAGGCAAGGGGGCATTAGAAGACAAGATAATTTAGTCTCATTACATTAGGCATATCCTTTATATCAATTAATCAAATCCTTCTAGATACTTTTGTACAATTATGAAATAAATGCTTAAATCATACATTAAAAATCAAATTTATAAAAATACATCATTTTTTACCAACTTTATGGGTCAGGGCGCTGATGAAATATACGCTCTAGAAGGGGGCCATAGTCCCCAAAAGTTGGAAACACTGATTTACATTATAGTACTGTGTCCTTCAATCTGTCACACTTCAAAAATAAGCAATTTAAATGAAATAAAATAACAAAAGGTTAGAGGAATCTAGCAAAGGGGAGCAACTCTTCAAATCTTGAATCTAAAACTTTCAGTGTTTATTCCTATGAAAAGGTTACTTTGTCAGAAAATTAGAAGAAATATATTTTTACAGAACTCACATCTTATTTAATTTTATGACATCTCAATATATATGAAGCAATTGACTCCATTTCTAAATAATGGAAGGAAATAATCATCAGATTTTCCTACTAGTCTCCTTCATTTATGAAAATTGATCGAGCTATAATTTGATTGAATAGTTTTGTATTTTCCAGATTTTGACCTTTCAGGATTGTGGTTGACAGGATTTTAATCATTAAGGATCGTGATCTCTTTGTATTTGAATATTCAGGCATATGTCTAAAAATCACTTTATGCAATCTAATAAAAATCAAGCTGAAGACCAACCAGTGTACATCTGAGCTTTTCAGATGTTTCATGTCTAATACAAAATGGATTCAAGAATTTTGTTAACATCTATCACATTATCATATTTCATACAGTGTATGGTCAAATTTCATTGTATACTCGAATGAAAATAAGGCTCTCGGTAGGTATTACAAAATGTGAATATAAAGATATTTTTATTCTATTAAGTATGGCTTTGTCTCTTGCAGCCCCATGAGTTTTTTCCAACCCTATAAATATTGATTGCAAAGTAACAGGTAATTTATAAGTAGATATTAAAAGGATAGTATATGTGCAACAACCACATCAGAAATAAAAACACTAAGGTCAAAATTGAGGACACAGAACTGGAAAAAGTAGATCACCACATCTACTTAAGACAACGAATCTCCATGAGACCCTCAAAAGAAGAAGAAATCAAACGAAGAATCATACTAGGATGGCAAGCCTTTGGCAGAGCAAGTTCAACCTTCAAAAACAAGATCCCATTTATCCTAAAGAGAAGGGTATACAACCAATGCATCCTCCCAATAGTCACCTATGGAGCTGAAACATGGAACCTAACCAAGAGACAGACCTACAAATTGAGAACCATGCAACATGCGCATGAAAGAATTTTGCTCAGCCTCACATGGAGAGACCACAAGACAGCACAATACATCCGGAGGAAGACAGGAGTCAGGGACATCATTGAATCCATTAAAAGTCTCAAATGGCAATGGCCTGGCCATGTTGCAAGAATAGCAGACAACTGATGGACATCACAACTCACAATATGGATCCCCCAAGATCACATGCGCAACCGAGGCCGGAAGAATATTAGATGGAGGGATAAGCTAGATAAATTCAGGAAGTACTGGCTCCCCAACACCCATGATAGACCTTCTCCAGGATTCGTCACACTTCTCTATGTCTAATGATGGACTTTGAAAGACTGATGATGATGATAACTTCATTTTTTTTTTTTGTTTAATATTTTATCAATTTTCAGAAAGGAGAATAGTTTTTATCTTGTTAATTAGGATTTTTTTCTTTTAGAGATAATTTAGTACATTTCATTATATTTTTATTGCACAGCTTGATCCTTTGATACTCAGCCATTTTAATAATATCAGTACATCAAATGCAATATAATATTAGAACTTTTTTGTGTGAGTTAAAAACAGTGCATTTTATACTCTGCCAAAGACAGCATATTACAGCTTAGTAATTACAAACTTTTGACCTTCTTCACATGTGTACGATTCCTTGGAATATTATATAAACAAGGAATAACATTTGGACTCCTGGTGATTGATCATACTGGAGAGTGGGTTAAGGGAGGGACCGTGAGATGATTATGAGCAGTAATTGGTTCCAGAGAGAATGCAATGAATTGACTGGAAGAGAAAAAAAAGGAGAAGAAAAGATGAAGACTGTGTCTGTGGGGTGTGAGTTTCAATCTAGTGTTAATTTATCAAGATTAGCTTCTTCCTAATTATGGTGTACCATCTTTTTGAAGATGGCTGAATACAAATGAGTTTACATTGGCTCCAATTGTTTCTGACCATTTTAAATAAGTCGATGGTTTCCTAATACCTTCCTTGTCACCAGCTTGATAATTGGCTGCTTGCAATTTCTTTCTTGTAATTGATTTATTCTTAAAGTTGACCTGAAGGTTTAAAAAGAGTTAATGGTAACCTAGGACCGATAATTACGAAACCGATTGTCTATGCTATTAAAATTGGCCACTTTAGCGAATCTGATAAGATGCCGGTCTATCTTCTGGAAGACAAGTTAACTCAAAGGCAAATTTGAATAGAGATAATCTCTTTCCTCTACTACTTATATTTTCCAGGTTTTCAAAAAATTTATTTGTGACAATATCTAAAAACATTTTAATTATGTATAGATAGCTTTTTTTTACTGCGCAGTTAGTATCAATAAATACTCAGACTCTTTACTTGATTGTATTGTCAAGTTGATTCAACCAAAAACCAGTTTGGAAAGGTAACCCTAAAAAGTATCTTTCTAGGTAGCATTGAATACCAAATTATATAAGAATAATGAATAAGGAAAAGCGGTGATCAATGAATTTTACTTCCCTTGCTTTTTGTTAGATAGTGATCACTAAAAAAACAAGGCATGAATGCTGCCAGACACAAACTGAGGGATCAATTTAGCACCAACCTCCATTGCAAATTGACCCCACCTGCAGTAAAGACCTTATTTAGGGTGGAGGAAGTTTCAATTGATAAAACGTTCTTCCTAGACCTCGTCATCAGCTTTTTGTCATCCATCATTGAACTTGGACCTTCCTCAAGATTTGCCAGACCTCTTTATCATCAACATCGCTGAACCAATACTTTCTGAAATTGTCTACTTCGTCTCTCCATCTTGTAATCTGCCAGCCATGATTCTGCTTGTGATTTCTAGGGATCCACAATGTGAGTTGTGATGTCCCGCCATAGTCTGGCATTCTTGCTACATGATCAGCCCATTGCCATTTGTGTTTCTCTAATGGATTCTATATCTCAAACTCTTATTTTCTCCCTAATATATTGTGCTATTTTGTGATCTCTCCATGTGATGTTGAGCATGATCCTTCCTTGAGCATATTGCTTGGTTCTCAGTTTGAGGGTCAATCATTTGGTTAGGTATCATATTTTTTCCCATTCGTGACTATCAGGAGAATGCATTGGTTATGTACTCTCCTTAGGATTAATTGGATTTTCTTGTTCTTGAAGGTTGAGATTGCTCTGCTGAAAATTTGCCATCCTAGGTTGAATCTTTGCTTGATTTCTTCTTCTTTTGAGGATTTCATGGAGATTAACTGTCCCACATAGAGCTAGTGGTCTCCCTTCTGCTCCTCATTTTCAATTTTGATCACTGTCCTTGTCTTTAACATGTTTGTTGTACATGACATTTGCTCTATTGAAGTTCAGTCAAGACTAACTTTCTTGCTTTCCTTGTTCAGTTTGTCTGGCATTATTTTGAGGTCATGAAGGTTCTCAGCGAAAAGGACAATGCTGTCAGCTAATCTGAGGCTGCTCAAGTTTTTGACATCTATTCTGATTCCTTTATTTCTCCAGTTTAGATTTCAGAAGATCATCTTGGGGTATACTGTGAAGAGTTTTGATGAGCTGATACCACTTTGTTTTACTCCATTTTCAAACTGGAAGGGCCTAGATGAAGGAACTGGTGTAACTGAATATATGTTGCCGTACTCTGACACATAAAGGGATTATACTTTGTTGAGTGATAGTGCCAATGACCCAGGGTTTTCTATCGAATCAATGGCTTTCTTGAAGTCGATAAATGCTACAGCAAGTGGCATTCTATATTCTGCTGCTTTCCCTTAAGTCAGTTTATCAAATGCTGATGGACAATGGTTGAGTAGCTTCTTCTAAAATCAGTTTATTCCTATTGTTGATTTCCATCTAGTGTTTTGGTGATTCGGTTGGTTGTAAGTTTATAGATACAGTCGAGTAGACTTATTGATATATAGTCGTTGAGGTCTTTTGGATTCTTTTATTTTTTTTCTATAACACCATTATGATTGCAGTGTTCCAATCTTCTTGGACTCAACTTTGTTTGAGGCGTGTGTTAAATAGAATGGCTAGTTTCCTAGTAATGAGGTTACCAGCTTTTTTGAGTAGGTTGAAGGTGATGTTTTCTGGTTCAGGGGTCTTTTTTCTTTTTTTTTTTTTGTTTATTTGATGGCTTATTTCACCTCCCGCAGAGTAACTTCCAGGAGATCTTTGAACTGATTGCTCAGGTGTTGCATATCCCGTTCAGTGTTTTGTGTTCCTTGTTTCGAGCAGAGGCTTTTGTAGAATTCTTTGGCACATTCAACAATCCAGTCCCTGTCGTTATTACTTTTACCATTTTCTTTGAGTATCTGTTTTCTCCTCGTATTGAGAGTTTTGTTTTTAGCTTTGGAGACCCTGACGTCCTGAAGGGCTGAAATATTGCTGAATATATGAAATTAACAAAACTGTTTCACCAAAATGCTCAGCTGCAGCGTAAACAAGATTTGTTGAATTGATGCAGCAAACAGCACCGCCCTGGTAGCAAAATCACAAACTAAAAGCAGCAAATTTAAAATGTGCCAGTCTATGGGAGTTGCCAGACCTCAAGATGCCAGAATAAAGAGATTCTACCTGTGCTATTTACATTTATTTTTTATTTTTCTCTGTTTTCTTAAAGGAAATGATAAAATACTGCTTTTACAGATTATTATAGGATTATTATTTTCTTGATAATCTCATTCAGATTATCATTGTCAATGTGGATTAAGAAATATTACTTTTCAGTTAATAATATCCTCGGTAATCGAATTTTGTGACTATTATTATTTCTATTATAATTTTGCTTCCAGCATTGAAAAATTGGATCTATGAAGCAAGCTCTTACACTCGCCTGTAAAAATGAACAAAAACTCCAAATACATTACTGACAGAAACCGTTGCTCCTTTCAAAAAACCTAAAAATACATTAAGAAAAAAAAAGGCGAAAAAAATGTTATGCATTGTAATTGCCAATTAAATTCTGAGTTGTGAGAAACAAGATGTCTGCCTGAAGATAACACTTAATGTTTTCTGCTTATGATACTTTGTAGAATCATAAAGGCAAGTGTAGTGTCAGCTGAAGAAGGTGTTGACTGAGATGAGACTTCTGTTGATGTCAAGTGCGATGCCAAATCATCTTTTCTTTAATACTTTATGGATACTAAAATTAACCAAATGATTCAAATGAACAAAAAAAAAAAAAAAACGTCTAAATAAATGAACATTTCATAGATTCTTAAAAATTTTGTTGTAGTAAAATGTACGTAACTCATTATGTTGTTCAATATTTTCTGTATTTTTATGATAACTTGTATTTCTTACACAAGAAGTATCTAATGGTCATCAGTGGTGATCAAGTGACAGCAAGTCTCCTTATATCTCTGACGCTTCCTCTAGTATTCTTGCAAATTTAAACAGTGCTAAATGGTTTCAATTCTTCCTTGGATTTTTAGTTCATTTGGCCTTTTTGCGCAGGACTTTGAGACTTCCTAGTGCTCCAATATTGATGGGCAAGACCCTCACTTTCCTGTTCTGCAGTTTGTTTTCTGTTTTTTTAACTCTCATGCAATTAAACTTGTGTATTGTCCAACAGCCACATCAACCAGTATTTGATATTTCTTTGCTTCTACACAACAACCAGGTCAGATTCCTAACTTGGATTTATTGGCCTGTTTAAATATAAATATCCCGCAGTAATTTACTCTTTGCTATTAGTTTCTCATACCATTTGATTTTTGTTGATGCTGTTAACTATTATCATTATTATTTCTATTATTATTATTATTATTATTATTAATATTAACTACTGATGAGAAATCATCAATAACATCTTGTTTGTTAATATTTTTTTTTCAAAAAGAGAAACAAGACTTTTAAATTTCTGAAATATAATATAACAAAACTGAAGAATTTCGATATATTTTATATCCTCGTCAGTCAAAATTCAAATGTGAAAAAATCTTTCAAAATATTGGTGGGTTCAGCAAATGGAATAGGATTCGAATGTCATACATCAGTTATATTATATCTTTAAAATCTAAAACAGTCTAGGGTTTCTTGCTTTCATATCATTATTGTTAGTAGTGATTATAGTAGTATGAATAAATACTAACTCACACTGGATTTTAAGTGACAATAAGTCACCACACTATTTTGGTACTCCTCTGATATTCATCCAGGACAGGTACAATTGGCAGATTTTCTCATCTTTGTTTTTATAACGACTATATTTGCTACCCTGGCCAAGAAAGTCATCTAGATTCCAAAGTTCCAAAGAATCTTCATCAGCCTTTTATCGTCCGTCAGTGGACATAGACCTTCTCTGTGATTTGCCACACCTCTTTATCATGAGCATCATTGAACCAATACCTTCTGAACTCCTAGGATTTTTGTGATTTCTCCATGTGGTGTTTGGTATGATTCTTACTTGTGTATGTTGCATGCTTCTCAGTTTAAGAGTTTGTCTCTTAGTTAGGCTCCATGTTTCAGCTCCATAGGCTAGGAAGCATTGGTTGTATACCCTTACTTTTATTTATTTTTTTTTGGACTAAGGGGATTTCCTTGTTCTTGAAGGTTGAATTTGCTCTGCCAAAACTAGAGTGATTTTTCTTTTGAGGATTTCATGGAGATTTGTTGTCCTAGGTAAATGTAGTGTTCTACTTTCTCTATGAACTTTCATGACCTCCAACTAATGCTAGATGAACTGGATGAAGAAAGTTAGACAAAGAATCTTCATTAAGATTTTATTCTCCAGCATAGCTTTTGATCAAAACATGATCAACCAAAGTCATTTGCACAATGCCAAGTAGGACATTGTTCCAACCCAGTCATGCAACTCTTTGTACTCCTTTTGGTATAATTTGCTACCCTTAAGATTTACAATTTCATTTAATTCTACTCTTATGATTGCTACTATAGAGGAAGCTGCTGCAATAACTGGCTGATACCACTAAGCAAAGGATATAAAAATGGAATATAAAAATTCATATTCATTGCTAAAAATCTACATTTATTGTTATAATGCTGAGTTCATTGTTACAAACAACTTTATATTATAAAAAATTAATGTAAAATTCATTTTCTAATTTCCAAAAGTTTTAAATTGATTTTTAGAGTATCTGTGCACCTTGCCTAGGATTAAGCTGTCACTCACTGGCCCTCTGCCTCCTAAAATCAAAGTGCTGCTCCCTGGCACTTCTGCCTAGGATCTGTGTTGTATTTTTGCACTCAAAAATATTATGCACAATAAAACATATATATATATCCTCTATTCAGGGTTGAGCACTCTTTAAGTGAGGCAACTCATCCATTGTAAGCTTATGCAATGCTCTTCCATAGGAATAGAGCACTCTGGTAGATCAGGAGTTTCTGCATAAAAAAGAATATATTGCTTAAATTCAGCCTTACTGACCACCCAGTTCCGTAGTCCAGAGGTGGGATATCGGCCTCCAGGTCCGATGTGAGGGTTTCAATTCTGCCTTGCGGTACTGGATGGGATAATGTCTATAGCCACATTGAAGAGATGTAATACATCGAAACAGTTGTCTGTGGATGACACAATGATATATATATATATATATATATATATATATATATATATATATATATATATATACACACATATATATATAATGATGAAATGCTGGATTCACTACACAAACATGTTCATGTTTCTGCCCTGTTTGTGCTTCTTCAGGTGAATGATTCGATTTATTTGGATCCCTATTTAGGACATTATTTGAGGGGTGTTTATTTTTCTGTGTGGAAAACCTTTATCTCATCTTATTCATATATCTTTCCATTTTCCTTGGCTTGTTGTTGGTCACTGTTTTTATTTTATTTTCCATAGGGAAAGTAGGCTCATATCTAGTTGTTATAAATTACTTGGAATGTTTCAGATACTTTCTTTATCAATGTGTTGTTAATTCATGAGCTCTTTGTGGTATGTTTCCCCTCAGGAAGTATTCTTTTTCTACTCAGTGTTAGGGTTCACTTTTACACTTTATATATATATATATATATATATATATATATATATATATATATATATATGGATAGATGGATGGATACACGTTGCGTTTTAAATATGTGGATAAGGAGGTTGGATACTAGAGGCATGCATTTTGATCATGTAAGTCATGCTCTGTGTGGCTGCCTAAGACCAGCCATTTAGTTAGTTACAAGATAAGAAATATGCAGAATTTTTGGTTATTTAATCATTACCACTCTATTATCATTATCTGCTCTAGTTAGGAAGATTGCTATAAATGGAAAGAAATTAACTTAAATCTTGATTACAGGGCAACATGACCAATGTGAAAATTCACTGCCTACACCTATTGAATATGTTTGTGCGTATATATATATATATATATATATATATATATGTATATATGTATATATGTATGTATGTATATGTATTGTATTAAAAAAGTTGTCATGAAGGCTTCTAACCAAGTAGTTTCTGCCAAGGAATTTTTTCCTTGTTATCTCTTAATCTCCACCAGATATCAGTGCTATAAATAATATTAAACCTATCGGCATTTATCTTTACAGCTGAGGTTTGATCCTTCTCCATTTGTTCATCGAACAAACTCAGGAACTACTGTCCTTTTTTACTTACAGCTTTCTGAAAGATTTTTTTTGTCACCCAGATAACGTAGTTTTTCTGATAAGAGCTTGCATAATCTGGTTATATGAAAAAAAAAAATCAAACCTGGTGTTCTGTCAGGGCCGTAATTATTGAAAAAAAAATTGATTATGATAGATTTTCTAGACAAGTCCATTCAAATGTTTAACATTCATTTGTTTATTTTCTTTGAGAAAAATTTCTTTGAGAATTTAACTGTTGTTTGAAGGGTTGCTTGCACTTATTTTCTATTGATATTCTGTAACAGTTCGTTAAAAAAGATTTTGCCTGTTCCATCGGATAAGTTGAGTAAACTCCAAATCCTATAATTACTTTGTTGATGCTTTCTGGTACATCATGAGAAATTTTTTTCTGGACAGGAAGATTTTCAGTGGTTTAAATTTCCATTGGCAGTTTAAGCATGGACTGTACCTCTTGAACTAAAAAAAGAACAAAAAGTCTATCATTCAAACACAAATGGTCTGGTAATAGCTAAGGAATTTTCCAGAAGTATTCAATTATTCTATGGCTAAATAGTAAGTCTCTGGTCAGCAGATTAAGAGTGGGAAGAAGTTACTATATTTAAAATATCTCTACATGAAACGTACCTCCAAATGTTCATCATTATAGTACTGTAGTGAATCTCTTACTTTACCTCCAGAATATACCATTCATAAAATTGATTCTCATTCACTTATGAAATGAGGATTATAGGTTAACTGAATCATTATCTGGCTTGACCTTTCTGTTATCTCAAGATAGAAAAAAGCTTTTAGCTATTCAAATGATAAAAGAATTTTTCTCAGAGGACTTCATCCTCTTTGATTGTGATAATACTTTGATAATAACATTGTCCTCCATTCTTTGGCCCGGCTTCTCATTTGTTTCGTCGAATGACTCATCGCCGACAGCAGTTTTGCAGACAACCTTTTTGACAAAGTGAAAATTCATTTTTTACTTTTTCTTTTGATGTTGTTATTCAAGATGTAAAATAGAATTATTTTTCAGAAATTTCACTATTTTTTTCATTGATTTTTAATCAATGGCACCAAAAAAGTATTTGACAAAATGGTAAATAGCGGAAAGCAGAGCTGGCTAAACATCACATTGTCTACAGATTGGCTGCATGGCAAAACTGTTGTTGGCTGCTGACTGTGTGTCGGCGATAAGACATTCGCCAAAACAACGGGATATATTTGGCTTAACATCCTCAAGAATGCTTATAGATTTGTTTGATATATATATACTGATAGATATCTTCCAAATATTTTAAATTTTTATATATATATAATATATATATATATACTTCAAAAGTCTCTAATGAACCCATTTGTATATAATCTAAGTTTGGCTTCTTTTTTTTTTTTCTTTTTTTTTTCTATACAATTCGACTTTTCAGACATATCTATAGCCTAAATATTTATCATTTGGATATAGAGTAATGAAATTTAGCAGAAGTTATTTGTGAGATAAAGAATTCTGTTCAATGCTTCTCGAAAGTTATTGTAGATTATTGTATTATTGTAAGATTATGAAAGTTGTGAAATGTAGTAATGGTTAACCAGCCTGTGATGCTGACCATTACTACTGTAATCAGTTTTATCCACCCTGGGTGCTCCACTACTCTGCCCTTGGGTCAAACTAAGCTAAATGTAGTAAATATCAAGTATATTTAGCTTCAGAATTTACATTGTATGTACAGCTCAGTTTAATATATGGTCACAGTGATGGGGGACTCAGTGAGGATTGAACTCATGACAGCAGGGATGGTCTGCATCACAAGCTTTTAAATTGATTGTGTAACAGGAGATTTCATAAAAAATGAAAATCATCTGGGATTTCATAGAATCACTAGTTTCACAGCATTACGTATTCTCTGACAAAGGCTAGAATCAAAATATAGGGATTGAAACAGCAATGGTTTTAGAGCTATTCAACCTCTGCATCATAGCTATATAGGAACTGAATTTCATTCAGTTTTTAATGACAATGGCCTTAACTAATGTATGTGCTCTTTGAATGCTTTCCTATCTTCTCGGTAAATTTTTTCTTAATTACATTCATCACTACACCCATCAGAATAATTCACAAATCCAAGTATCAATCTACAATTGAAACTTTTCTCAAACATTTATGGAATAATGAATTTCATTTTAGAATTTCAAGCAACACCTACCTGTGTGCTTCTCACTTACTGTGCCTTTTCAGATTGAGCTTTTTCCCTCATGAATTTAGGGGATAAGACATATCTGCATGCAAAATAGGATATTATTTCAAATTTAAAGCATTCTTTAGGTTGCACAATTTTACTGAAGCTCTTGGTTTAAATTTCTCATTACAGAAATTTTTTTTTTTTTTTTTCTCTGATGATTTAGTCCAACCTCTCAAATTAAGGATCAATTTTTGACTAATGTGAATTTCAAAATACCTGCATTCACAGGGATTTGAACAGGCAACGCTGTATATGGCAGACACATACTTCACACTAATAAGTAACAAGGAGAATATTATTATAGGAACTGTGATTGATAATAAATTTTCTAATTATGCTATTCAATCATTGCCATAGAATTTCAGTCTGATTTAAAGTTGTGATAAAAAACCAACTGAAAGTTAGTATGAAGGAAAAAAACTAGTGAAAATTATTAATAAATTCAGTGTTACTTGAAATTAACGAGCATCACTCTCTCCTGGTACTGAAAAGTATGTAGATTAGTCATTGCAATATTTTCATTAGTAAGAAAACTGTCAGAGTACTAAAAGATATGCTAAAGATTGGTGTAAAAAAACAAAAAAAGACACCAGAATGCCACATTTCTAAATTTTACAATCAGTGGTTACATTGGTGCAGTAAATTCAACTCTATTTTACTTGATAGTATTCTGTTTGGTCTTCTAACCACAAAGCCATTATCTGCCTTGCAGATAAGGTAGAGGGTGATGGAAAGTGAGGAAAAATAATTAGACAAGCTGTCATTTCTTTTTAGTTTTTATAGATTCTGATTAGGTATTTACTGCTAAGATTCTACTTTGTTTGCGAGATGTCTGGCTTGATTGTGATGAAAGAAAGCTTTGTTCACATCAGTGGAAAAAATTTGCCTTCTTTCTTCAAAATAAGAAAAGCTGGACTTTCTCTTTTTATCTGTCTGCTCTGACTTCTTCATTTCTTCTAATTGTATTCTTTCAATATTCACCTCTTTCTCCATTTTTATTTTTGTTTCTATTTTAAATTCTTTCTTTGTTCTCTGTGAAATATTTTCCTTCCAAGTTCTTTTTTTTACATTTCTGTATTTGCTTTCATCTTTCTATTTGCAATCAGATTTTTTTTGTTTTCCATCAGTGCTATCAAAACTGACCTGACTTTTTCAAAATATAATGAAGTAATTTTAATATAAAAATGGAAATTGGAAGTATGATAAAGAGAGAAGAGACCTTTTTAGTGCTACTATAGTATGTGTGGCCCTATCTCATAATATGGAGTCTTCAAACTGTTATGAATGATTTACCACCTCATTTTAAATTGTAAGTCACATAAAATGGGTCTTTTTTTCAGCTGTTGCTTATATAGTTGTATGTATTAGATTTTAAAGTATATTCTAATTTACTATGTGTAGGAGACACAGTGTTTTATATTTATCTAAATATTTAGTACCTATCTTCAGACTAGGAAATCACATGGATTCACTTGAACAATCACCATTTCAATGTTGGAAGTGTTGCGGAAAGAAGCAGAAAAATTCTCAATATGGCATTTGAATTTATCTTGATTTCTTACTGCTACTACAACTCAAGATGGCTTTAGAATTGGTATGAAAACTTACCTATAGCTTGATTTATAACATCACAAACAGTATCTTCATGTATAATTCCTGAAGGAAATATCTTAAATTTTTTAGCCTACGCTATCTCTAAATAGAGTAAAAAATGATCACCTGCTCACAGAGGTTAGAAGGAAAATTCTGTACTACATCCTGTTCACTCGTGCAGTTCATATTCCACAAACCTTTGGACAGCAAAATTGTATCATATGTATTTAGTCATTTACTAAACTTAGCTCAGAAAAGAGACACATTCGTCTGCAAGAACACAAGCATAATGCTCTGAATAAAGATCGAAATCAATCCTTAGTAGTAATGATCTGCGAGACCAGCTTGCTAACCATTACATCACTACTATCAAGTGCTATATGAATACAGTTAAAAAAGAGATAGAAAAAATGTTAATTGATTCAATTTAGCATTCATTAATCTATTGCCAAAAAATTCATTGATCAAACGCTAAATAAAACTAGCATACAACATCATCTGTGAATTCCTTTTGACTTTGTCACTTATAAAGTGATTACAAGAGTCATGTTTTTGTGTTTTGGTAGAAAAAAGATTTTGTTTCAACACTAGTAAAATACTAAGAGTAAAGTGTCTGAAAAGAAAAAAAATGGCCTCAGAAAGGAGACACACTCGTCAGTGACAAAACACCCACACACATGATTGGCAGCAAAGTGCATCGACTGAACTCTTTCAGCGATAATTTTATTTTGAAAGCTTCACACCATTATGTTTGGATGGCGGAAAGCTTTTTGCAATAATGGTTTTACTGTTTACCTTAAGGCTGAGATAGTTGCATATTTCTCAGTGGCACCAGCGATCAGAATTTGTGTCCAGGCAAAGGCCGAGATCTCAAATGCTCGTTTTCAAGGTAGAGCCTTCTCATTTGGAAGATCGGCGCAACACAATCTTCATAACTCTCCAAATTTGCCTCAGTCTACGAGCTTTATTCTTTTGTTGGTAGGTGTGTAATACATATATATCTGTATATTGTATGCATCAATACATACTATGCATAGCTTGATTAGGTTCAAAGTCAAATGGGGGGGTAGGATGGTACAATACTCCTCCAAGTGATGAGAATTTGCCTACCAGCCTTGAAAATCAGGATTGAAAGCCTTTGCTTTCACCCAGCAACCACAAAAAAACCTACGTATAAAAACATGAATCACCAACACACAACACTCTTACATGCACTGCTTACCCAAATACAATTTTTTTTTTTCTCAGAGCAGTCACCAGCTTCAACTACATCTACACTCACACACACACAAACCTCATTTTCACTTCCCATACACAACTCAGTTGAACTCTGACACCTACATAAGTCTCTTTTTTTGCCAGTAAGTGATAAGAACTAAAAACAGTAATGATGATAACCACACGTTATCTCCCCACTTCTCTCCAAACCTTGTTATTCACATATTTTATCATTTTTCCCATTTAGTGTCTGAGAACAGGAGAAACCACTTCCAGAAACCTGCTATGGACACAAATATAAGCCATTTTTTTCCTAATTTTGAAATTCTATATTGTCTATTCAATTCACGATCATGTCCAATAACCCTTATCCATTTTCTCATCATATATATATATGCGTCATATTATATAAAATTTGTATCAGAAATGATCACCTGATGCCGTACAGTCAATGTATCACTTAGCATAGACAATGTAAAATAGAATAAACAATTAAAAAAACATAGGGTTGCTGCTGGAATAGAGATATGATGCAATTTATAATCATTCTGTCTGATAATGTATATCCCTTTCTCAATACATGGATAGATATAGGTGTGTGTGAGTTGGTTTATTCATATGAGAGACAGGTGGTATGCATATGTATGTACAATCTATGATCTTGTTTTAGTCTTTTATAGACATCTGAGTATTGACAATACCTTGAATGTATTGGCAGTATTTGAGAATGCAGTCTTGGGAAAGTATTTGGATAGTGCTCAAGGAATTGTCAATACCCAAGCTGTACAAATAAATCAATAGAGAACTATTCCGTCTTGAGGATTCATTCCATTTTCTATGGCTGTTGTAGACTGCTGAGATTGCAGCGAGCAAAGAGTGTTTACTTAGAATACAGTGAATGATTAGTAAGGATCAAACGGGCTTACAATGTACACACTTGGTTGTTAGTGTTGCTTTTCGTGTGGCAACAAGTAAAACAATTGAAAGAAAAAAAACAAACTAAAAGTACATTTCAAGTGGTCCTTATCCTTTTTAGAGTCAACATAGACATTCAAATACACAGCTACAGTCAACTCAACTGAATCTTAAATGATAACAAAAGTTAATGATATTTGATACAAGTTCCAACAGAAGGAACATTCTGATATCAATCAAGTATTTTTCCATACTACTTGTAAAATCTCTGATAGCTACAAAATATGAATATTCGTATTTTGGAAAGCTAATCTACTTGAAGGGAATTAGACATTATAGTGAGATTCGTTTCATAAGACTACACTATTTATTTACCTATTCATACATTGATTTATTTTATAGCTCCTTATATCGAGAAGAGAGAAGTGGTATTTGTGTAATTTTGCTTAGAGGAATAAGCTGGTTTCAAGGTCAGGAAATAAACAGATGGATATATAGGATGTTTTAAAGATACGCAAGAGAAGTGTAAAAAAAAAATTTCTCGTGGTTCTGAGCGATAGAGAAAAAATGAGTGGCACTTTGAGATGTTGTGCTCTCCAATCTCTTTAATGTGCAAAACCAAGAAGCGTAATTCAAGCTGTTGAAGATTTCTCACATGAACCTCACTAAGTGAATTATTTCAGTCTAGTCAATCCCATTGGAAAAATTCAGATATATTTTGATTTATATGAGATGACTTTTTTTTTTTTTTTTTTTTAAAGAAACTACTGAACTTGTTTCAGTGGAAGATTTCATTGTTTTGAATAGTGAGTAGAAGATATACTTTTATCAGAAAAAGTTTTCACTCCAAAGTAGGTGAGTCCATTGCTACAGACATTGCATTGTTTATTGCATAGATTAAATCCTATGGGGGTCTAAGGTGCATAACCCACCATTATTTACTCTTTTTAACCAAAAAACTTATTAGTTTCTTTGGAAAATTATATTGTGAAGAATGTGATTGAATGAAAATTGTTCTTGCTATGTAAATTTATTTGCTCTCCAATGTATATATATATATATATATATATATATATATATATATATATATATATAAAGGTTGTATTGTGTTTTTGTACTCTTATAGCAGAAGATCTATGCATCCTAGACAAAAAAATAAAACTATAATCAAATTCAGCACATCAATCTGGCAAATATTTTTTTATATATGACATCTATTCAGACTCAACATTTGCACTATCAACTTGTAAATATCCCGGTATATATACACTGTGATATTCACTTCATTCCTAGCATTTGCATATGTTCTTGTTCATATATATATATATATATATATATGTATATATATATATATATATATACAAAAATCCCCAAAACAGTTACTTGGTAAAAAACTATCACAAGAGAAAATTTACACATAGTAACAAAATAACAAAGTATATATATGAAAAAAAAGCCAAAAAAACACTGAAGAAAATTACATGAGTTACATAAACATTGGAAAATAAGTGACTAAAGTCACCGAAAGAACATTTTTGGAAAAGTCTTGTAATGTTTAGTGTTTAAAGCTAATATATATATATATATATATCTTTAAAGATATGTAGTCCTTGTATTCCTTCACTTCACATGCAGCTGTCTTTATTAATAATCTCAGATAAGCCATTCATGCATACTCAACACGTATAAACCAATACCTCTATATGAATAAAATAAAAGCAGACACAAGTCTTACAAAATGTTCATTGTTATATTCTCCCAAAGCCTTTGAAATCGCCTTATTGTTAATCTTGTCTACATTTCAATTCACTGTCTGTAGTGATAGACAAAGTGCTTGCAAAAATGGTAACATATTTTCTCTTGGATTATACTTCAACACCATGGAACTTGCATGCTGCTAAGAATCTTGCCTGAAAAGTCCTGTAAGATTTATTGTGGTCATTAATTTCCTCCGACATTTAGATCAAGCATGAAGTGTGTGGTAACAAAATTGAAGTTTGAATCCCTTCCTGTTTTGTTAATTTTTCTTCTTCTTATTCATCCTTGTGGCAAGTGGTCAATTTCTAGTGTCATGAAAAAAGATTTTCATCTCACAAATTGTACTGAATTGATGTCTATTTTAAAGCAAAAAAATCTGTTCTTTTACACTTCGAGTTGCTAACGTACTCGGTGCCAAAAGATTATAATTTTATATTTTTGAAGTGAAACATCATTGATACGCCAAGATATATTATCCCACTTATTATTTTCTTGACAAAATTTTGGTGAAACAAAAAATTCTCTATACATCAAGTTTATCAGATACTATTTAGATTAAAAATGAATTGGTCTAATTTGCTTTGCTATATTTAGCTCAATTGAGTTTGAATTCTTTATTCTTGTTGGTGTTTTTATAGAATTATATAATTGGCTTTGACTAATTGTATTTTTCTTGATAAACTAAAATTGAGAAGTAAAATATAAAAACTCGTTGGTACTTTATTTCAGGTGTTTAAACATGTAGAAAAATTTTACTTGGCTGGCCTGTATTTTCTTTGAGCAAAAAATCTATTCATAAGCATGTCTTTAGCATGAATATTTGAAAAAAATATACAGGTGAAGCTTTTACTTTATCTCATGATTAGTTCAAAGTAGGATTTGACAAAGTAGGAGCTTCACTTGTAATTGTTCCCAAAACACCCTGATAGTTCATTTTCTCAGAACTCATCTCAGGCATGAGCTTTGCCTCTAAATGTATATCAGTATATGTGTAAAACATTTAGTATTACTATAATGCCCCTATGAATAATCTGCAATTTTTTCCATGGATTTTGACCTAAAAGAAAAACAGGTGCGTATTGTCTAGATGAACCTAATTACAAGACATTTTTCCAGGACTGTTCATTGGGTGTCGAAGGTCTGTTTGACTGCCACCATTGCCATGATGATCAGATGTCGATGATATAAAAAACTGAGCTGTTTGTTAAGCGCCAAGATCAGATCCACAGTAAGAAAGTCCCTTTTAAAACCACACCGGTGCTATAGAAAAATTATCCATGGCAAAAAAATAACGTCATAGTCACTGCTGTTGGACAGTCAGTTGTTATAAAGATTTTTACTTGAAAAAAACTATATTTTACATACTAAATGCATAATAAATTGATTAAAATAATCTATTTTAATATAAAAAAATATTTCTGTTATTTTCTTTGCCATGAGACATGTTTTCATATATTTGATTTATATACAAAATATTTTACATACTAAACACAATAAATTTACTGAAAACCTACAAAGCAAACAGTGACTTATTTTTACATAAAACAATTTGATTAACAATACTTTCATACCATATTTAATATGAAATTCTGCCATTTTCATATGGATATTCATATTCATTGAAACAAAATTCAGATATTTATTGAAAGTACATTCATATGAATATTCATACTTATGGAAAGGAAATTCATATGAATATTCATACTTATGGAAAGGAAATTCATATGAATATTCATACTTATGGAAAGGAAATTCATATGAATATTCATACTTATGGAAAGGAAATTCATATGAATATTCATACTTATTGAAAGGAAATTCATATGAATATTCATACTTATGGAAAGGAAATTCATATGAATATTCATACTTATGGAAAGGAAATTCATATGAATATTCATACTTATTGAAAGGAAATTCATATGAATATTCATACTTATTGAAAGGAAATTCATATGAATATTCATACTTATTGAAAGGAAATTCATATGAATATTCATACTTATTGAAAGGAAATTCATATGAATATTCATACTTATTGAAAGGAAATTTATATGAATATTCATATCCATTGAAAGGAAATTCAAATGAATATTCATATCTATTGAAAGGAAATTCAAATGAATATTCATATCTATCTTTCGATTCCTAAAAACAAAAGTTCAAAATTTTAAAATATTGAATCACCAGACAGCAGTGTTTAGAAATCATTACTACTACCACTCTTATGTTTCCATTGTACTGTTACAATGGAATGGCTATTCTCATACATTCAAAAATTGCATAGATTTGAGGACAAAAAATATTACCTCTCAATGAGGCGTCAATTAAAAGTTAACATTTTCTAACATGTAGCAAATATCCAACATTCCAGAGATGCCAATCAGATCAAAAAAAATTCAATCAAAATTGAAGCTTAAGCAGGGGTGAGGATTATCTATGGTAGAAGATAATACGTAAAGAATTAAGGCGTTTCTTCCTTAAATTCTTCTCTGTCCCTTGCGTGTGTTTGTCAGTCTCTCGCTCTGACTCTTGTTCATCTCCTGCAAATTGACAGGAGAAGCAGTTTCTGAAAAGATTATCCATCATGATTATTGATGAGAAAAGGCCGTGATGTGACATTTGCCATCTAATTTTGACTTGGAGACAACATATTAGTGTTCAATTTTAGCTTTCATTATTACCTCTGCCAATTAAGTTGAAGTATGTTTCCTTCCATCTGTCTTTGTGTTGGTCTGAATATCCACACATCTCCAAAAGTTCTGAGTGAATTTTGTTCAAATTTTGTCGTTTGATGGGCCATGCATTTATGGAGTGTTTGAACTTTGGAACTGATCCAGGAATGTTTTTTTGATTGAGGGATATTTTTTCCTTGCATATATTCACTCCTGGCTGTCCATACAATATCTCCAAAAGTTTTCATAGAATTTCTATGGAATTTTGTGAAAGGTGAGCTATGGGCTAAAAAAAAAAAGAAATTTGAACTTTGGGTGGACCAGGGAATTTCTTTTTGATTGAGTTAGAGTACAGTGTTAGTAGAGGTGTGCACTCTGAGTGCTTTCTATTTTTTTTTGTTTTTTCAGTTCTATTTTAGTTATGTAAAAAAAAAAATTGTAGCTTGCCCAGTAGTATTTGTGAGTCCTATCATCTTTTTAGAAGATGAAGAATTTTTTTCCTTTTTTTGTTTCTTTCATTGAAAGTTTTTGAAGCCAGTTGTGAGTTAGTATCTGTTTTCATATTTGTAAATAGATAATATCACTTATATACATACATATGATGCTTTTAGACACATACACATCACATCATTTCTCTGTCATAGTACCTAATAGAAATGAAATCAATAAAACCAAGTACACGATAAGATTGGGAAGATAACTACAAAAAAGATCGCCTATTCAAATACCTAAATTAAATATCATTAGGATAGCCTAAAAGATATTGGGTTTCATTTTTTAATTTTGTTTATGCTTTATTGAATAATAAATCTACTTATCTGTTTCATCTATCCATAAATATGAATGTCTGAGTTCACACACACACACACACATATATATATATATATATGGGGCTGCATCAACGTAGTGATGCTTTTACCATTGAGCTGAATATGCACCAGTTATGCAAAGGTTCAAATTTCACATCAAATCTATTCTCAGTCTATTTGCTTCTCTCCACACAACAGTTATGCATGAAGAGATGGATATATATGATCCAACAGAATGATTATAAATCGTTATATTATATAGAAACTTATTTGAAATAATTTCCCATTATTATGCAGTTAATGTATCTTTCATCCAAGACTACATAAGTATAATGAACGATTATATATAACATATATCTTTAAACACTGAACACAAAAAAAAAAATTGTGTCACTTCAGTATATATATATATATATATATATATATATATATATATATATATATATATAATCAACATCAATTTAAGAATAAAATGTGAATTTTGATTATGGGATTCCAAAGCAAAATTACTGTGACATGATAACCATACAAGAACATTGTGGCCTATCTTGAAAGTTACAAAATAATACAACAATTGTTTTTATCTTATCCATTAATTTTGTTCTGCTTTGTTATTTGAGAATAGTTTTTTATCTTAAAACTGAGAGTGTAAAAGGACCTTTGTAACAGTTTAACAGTGACTTATAAACAGACAATGAAGTTGAGGGTAGGGTGTTATGGACAATGTTTCAATTCGGGAATTTTCTTCCAAAATGCTGATTAAAACGACAAACTTTTTAATAATTAAAGTATTGATATCTATAAATTGAGCCTTTGACATCTTTAATCAAGTGATACCATGGTCAGTTTTGGTTGATAAATCATGCAAATTAAGAAGATAACTTTACTGCATGTTATGGGTACTTATGGTTGTGCAATTATGTAATCCGTGTGTATAAGTATATATCAAAAAGTTTTTTTAAGATAAAACAGGTAATTTTAATGTTTTCAAATTAATTCTCTTCAAAACAGTTTAGAAGGCTGGAAACACTGTTTACAGATGTGGAAGGACCAGAAGCACAGACTCTGGCCATGCAAATCAGGATGGCTGTTTAACACCAGCCATTTGTTTTGTAACAAAATAAAAAGAAAGCGGTTTTCATTGTTTAATCAATACCACTCACATTTAAGAAAATTATCTATAGGAATGGAAAGCATGATGTACCATTTGGAACTCTTTGAGATAGGCTCTCTACATCTTTGACATTAAAATATTGTCTCTTTCATTTTTTTCAACCCCTTAGCCACTGAATTCTTAAAGAACAAATTTGGCTATTTTCGTTTATAAATAATTTGTTTATAAGAAAATAAGACAAGGGACTTTTTTTTTTTTTCTCTTTATTGTGATTCACTTTTGTACATTCTGTGCAACGCTGGAAATTGCAGCAATGCACTGTAATAAATGAAATAAGAGGCTATGGTAGTTCCATCTATCAGGAGAGGTAGGTACTACTTTAATAGCCAGAGATAGAAACTGTAGTGTACAGGATATTAATATCATTGCTACAATGAATGGATTTCATTGTCTAGTAGTTCCAGTGTAATAATTAGTTCTACTATATTGACTATTTGCAATAATTTTTCATCCTCAAAAGATGAACAAGAATCAGTTATGTGCCCTTATTTTTTACATTTCTTGATTTTCTAGGATATTCTTGATTACAAAAATCATTTTTTGTCCATTGAATTTAAATGGAAAGTTCCTCTGTATGTCCTTACAGCTGTCAGCGGACAATTAGACCTCATCTATTTAACTTTCAAGATTGAACCATGTGTTTTATGACCCACGATTCATAACTTCAACCTCTTAGCTCTTTCCCTGTATAGAGTAAAGATAAAAACCAAATTGAATTGAAAATTCCTAGTCGCAGTAAATTCCTTTGATAACTAGCTTCGCCATCCAAGATATAATTTTGTCTAAATGATAAACCTGATTACTCTATAATAGAAGCTCTGAGTTAACAAATAATGATTTTCTTTATAAGTGAATGATTCTAAAAATGGATTTCTTGCAAGAGATTTTTTCCTCTCAAACTCTTTTCTAAAGTAGACAGGGTGGTTTTAAAGATTGTTTTTTTTTTTTTTTTTTTCTCCCTGTGTGTGTATCTTATTTCATAGTGATTTATCAGTATTTTGAAAAGGTTCTTTGTTTGGATAAATAAACTATTCTTTCAAAATCATGTTTTTTAACTTATATTCAGGCGTAAATCTATTTCAAGTAGCCTGGATACAAATGTAAGGTAAACTGATTCTACCTGGAAGAAAACATCCTTCAAGATTAATCTGGTTTACATCAACTTATACACATATTTTATTATCATTAATGTAATAGTAGTATGTGTAGAAGTTTAATGAACATTATCTAAATAATTTAGATTTTAGCCACATATTTTTAGGGAATAATTTTAACCAGTAGTCAATCAAAAAAAAAAAATGTATGAATGTTAAATATGACTCTAAACAACATACTTGTTAATGAGTCAATTACTACAGTGATGAGAAATTTTTCAATGTGGATTTATATAAGAATTTTCAGAATTTCGATTCACATTAGCTTCAAACCATGACTTTGTTATGTATTTAGAATGATATGAATTATTACCAAAATCAATCATTTTTCATCATCATCATCGGACTTTTACTGTCTGTCATTGGACATAGACCTTCCCTAGGATTCACCACACCTCTCTTTTGTGGGTGTTACAGAGCCAGTATTTTCTGAACCGGTCTAGTTCATCTTGCCATTTCATATTCTGCCAGCCTCTGTTCTGCATTTGATTTCTGGGGATCCATGTAGTGAGTTGTGATGTTCATCGGTTGTCTGCCATCCTTGTAACATGGTCAGCCCATTGCTATTTTAGTTTTCCAAAGGTTTCTATGATGTCTCTGACACATGTTTTCCCTCAATATACTGCGTTGTCTTGTGGTCTCTCTATATAATGCTGAACATGATTCTCTCATGTGCACATTGCACAGTTCCCAGTTTGTAGGTCAGTCTCTTGGTCAGGTTTCATGTTTCAGGTGACCATTGGGAGGATACACCAGTTGAAATCTCTTCTCTTTAGGACTAATGGGATTTTGTCATTCTTGAACATTGAGCTTGCTCTATCAAAGGCTTGCCACCCTTGTGTGATTCTTCATTTGATTTCTTCTTCCTTTGAGGATGTCATGGAGACTTGTTGTCCTAGGTAGATGCATCACTTTAACTGTTTTACTAATCAAATATTGGTTTCTAATAGATATAACCTTTAGAATTACTTTGATTTTTGTATTATAAAATCAAAATGTTTGAATGTTCATCAAAAAATATTGATTGTTTTTATTTGAAATGGAGTAAATTATGATTTTTCATGATTTTGAAATCAGGGCTGTGAAATTTCTGTAAATCAGACAAGAAAGAAAATACAAGTTTTTTGATCACCAATAAAAAGACTAAATGAATTTTGCACAGCTGCAATACAACTCAAATAAACAATTTTCTCTTTCCTTCTTTTCATCTATTTCAGTTGATTATCTTGAAGTGAATATCATTTTGGAATTGAAAGTAATGAAAAACCAGTGGTGCAAAACAAAAGTTTATCAAACATATTTATCCAAGTTTTTTTTTTCTTTCATATTGCCTTGAGGTAGTTGACAGTACTCGATTTGCTGTTGTCAAGACTTTATGCTCACACACATAAAGTTGTGAGGTGGCTTTTTTGTAATAGTATTAGAAACCATCAACCAAGACTGTCAATATAGGTTTCTTCAATTTTTAAATCGGGCTGGATGGCTGGCTACATATCACAAGTACAGGCTGTACCATAGAGTTGTAAGGCTGAGAATATCAACATTTATTAATAGAAAAGACGTTTTTGTTAATTGAAAAATCCTCCACTCCAAATAAATTTTTAGTGGAGGTTCAATTTGTAATGCAAGCTTATGCTAAATCGATCCCTTACTTTTGGTATGGTAGCATTCGCGCTTGTTTTGTGAGAATTCAGACTACTTTTTTTAGGGATCACTACCCAAGAAAAGGTGAGAAAAGTAATTCATTTATTGATTACCCCTTTTCCAAATTTTTTAATTGTTCCAAAAGCAAGTGACTCTATTACTCAAGCAACAAATACTCATACACTCTTCCTTGCCAAATATGCTCACACATACACACACACACACACACACATATATATATATATATATATATATATATATATATATCCACAATCACACATTTACTCCTTTTTTCTTTTCCTCTCTCCCTCAAGCTATTCAATTCAAATCCTTTTCTTCTTATCTGAATTATTGTAACTAATTACACTCTCTCCCATGTATATGTACACATAAATACTCTCTCTCTCTCTCTTTCAACTACGAACACTTTCCCTTCCCATTGCACATATACATGTGTATGTGAGTGTGTACACCTACTCATACCTCTTTTTCCTTGCTTTCTTCTTCTAATCCCTTTTCCTTTGAGTTATTAAACTGGTAATGCCTTGTTTGGGACCCTGAAATGACTAATATCTCAGTGAAAGATTCAAGCACCTGTCGTTGAACATCGAGTCTAGATTATGAAAGGAGAAATAATTATACATGAGAAGATGAATGTTTATTAAGTGTAGATGTTTGCAAGTTTCGTCAGCAGTAAACCGGAATTCAGAAAAATGTTTGTCTTTGGGCGTGGCCAATTTTTTTTTTTTTTTTTTTTTTTTTTTTTTTGCTTCTGTTTGATGCAGTACATTTGTCTTGAATGCCTCGTTGGCTTTTGGTCTGTGGTTGACATCTGCATTTCTTTCCACTGACGTCAGATTTAATGCCAACTTGACTGTCTGGTCAAAACCTGAATTACAATAAATCTTGGCACATGTGATGTCTTAGTTTTCAGATTTATCGACAGTCACGAATACGATTTTGATTATTCTTTCTTGTACGATATTCTCCTTTTACCCACTAGGGAAATGTTCCAAGATTCCTAGTGGATGTTGAAACCGCAGATAGTATCAAACACTATATATACTATGTTTTGTCTTTTTCCCCTACTTGTACTTATCTATTAAAAAATTCATAAATTTGGCACAATAAGAGAACAACAATAATGAATAATTCTAGAATAAAACAATATACCATAATATAAGTTATGTAACGGATAGAAGATTTATTTTGAATTTCATACATTTCATTCCAATCTTAATCCAAATTTTCTTGGGTAATATAGGGCATTCCAGCTAATATGAGTGTGTATATATATATATATATATATATATATATATATATATATATATATAATGTGTGTGTGTATAATTGAAAAATGGACATATTTGGTCCGACAGAATGAATCATAAATTGTGTTACATTATATAGAAACTCAAATGATTTCTGGCATTATACGACTGATATATCACACAGTTTAGATGACATGAATAGAATAAACAATCAAACGCAATGGAAAATAGAAAAATTGAACCTGTCACCAATAGGGTAACCACTCCAACATAGCAATACTCTCACCATTGAGCTAAACAGTAACCAGTAATGCAAAGGCCCAGATAACTGCTTTCAATGGCAAGAGCATCACTACATTGAAGTGGCTACCCTATCTGTGGCAGATTTGATTCCTGCAGCAGCCTCATTTTCTCTAATTGTTTATTTTATTTATATTGTCTAAATTGAGTGATATGTTAATGGGAGATCGTTTCAAATATATTTCTATATAATATAACACAATTCATATATATATATATATATATATATATATATATATATATATATATATATAATGCCCATATGAATGGTGAATGATGGCTATAGTAATTACAAAACAGTAAGTAATACAGGTTGCTCTGATGAGAAGCATTTATTCATTTGATAAAATGACATTATTCTTTTCTGCAACAATTCAACATTATCCCAATATCCCTAGAGCACTGTATGGGTCAAAAAGCATGTAGATGCCAAATTTTGGCTGATCCTAATCAGTATTTTTTACATTTATAGTCCTGTATAGACACCCACACATATGGGTGTCCACTGCAGCTTTCCCAGGGGTCAAAAAAGGATATATTTCCAGGGAAGGGGGAAGCAAAAGGATAAATTCAGAACATATCTTAGCGGTAACCCTGTTACCAGCACAGAATTATATCATCTTTTTATATGGGTGTGTTAAATTTGGTTTACATGAAACAATTTCTTAGCGCCATTATCCTTCATGCCTGTAATGTTCCAGCTTTCAAACTGCTTCATTGTATATGCCTCGTTTGCAAGGACAGGACGCCATGTCTTCTTTAATAAATATCTTATTTATTTTTTCACTTATTTCTACAAAAGAAAAGAAAAAAAAATTAGATTTTTCCTGATTCAAAGCTACACTTTACTTAATAAATATGCAAAATTACTTTTCTTCTTTCCACTCCAATGAAATATTCTGTAAAAAAAAAAAAGCAATTTCGTATATCTAACAACCAAATTTCTCTTTAATTTAAGTACACAATAAAACGAAAGTCACAATCAGGATGATTTTCATTCTCTAAACACCAAAGTGTGATGCGTTATGTAAAATAATCCCCTCATAGTTTTATGTTCACTTAATGGCTAAAGCCTTTACCATTTGTCTTGACGGTCTTACCCAGAAGAAAATCATAACTTGAATATGTTTTAGTATGATATTATAAAGACCATGTGTGATCTTTTTCACATTCAAAAGAAATCTATGATGTTTTCCAAACTGATATTTTTGTATTTTATGGAAAGGGTTGTAAAAGTTGTTGCAAAGCTCAAAATGCCTGCATATCATATTTGACAGATAGAGAGAGAACATGAACATCATATTGTTACTGCAGAATGCTTTATTCTATTATATAATTCACCAAAAGTCTATCTGTCTGTCCTTTGGTAGGTGATCTACCGCAAAAATCACACAATTTAGCCCCATGAAATTTTCTTTGCGTATCAATATGACTTCAGGAAAGGTTTTTTGCTAATTAGATTTTGAAAATAATTCTTCAAAATGGGGTTGTTTTTTTTTTCTCCTTAGGGGAGGTTCGATTTAGAATGTAAATTCATGCTAGAAATCAACATATTTTTGTGCCCACTTTTTCAACTGAATTCACTGCTGATGGAAAATTGCTGAATTGCAAAGCTAGTGGAGACTTTGTATCCTTATTCATAAAATGGAGGGGAGAATAAGAGGGAAATATCACGCTTACAGTGGGTACTTTGCAAGGTGTGGCAAGTAAGAGGAAGAATACAGCGTGTATGTACATTTAACATTTTTTTGAGATTGTTAAAAAAAACTCTGAGAGTCACAAATGTCACTTTTTAAAAACTAATTGAATTAAAAATTATCTGATTTCCATCTATGTCTATTTTCCTTTCTTTTTTTTTGTCAGCATTTCGTCACACCCATTTGGGTGGATATTTAGTCTAGTTAAGAAAAATTTGTAATTTCAAATTAGCTTTCCAAGTTGTCATTGTAGTTAATATTTACATTAAACTCTGACCTCTGACAGGGGAATTCATATTACTTTGGTGGCTACAGATCTGTTGTACAATCAATTGTACTAATAAATTTTATTTCCTAAGCTTATGTCCAATTTCTCATAATTCCTCTGCCTCCATTTCCTTATATCAAAAAAACTAGATAGTAGTATAAAACTTCCATTTGTACCTTGCTGTTCAAGTGACACAAACCATAACAGCTGAAGATCTGGAGTTGTAGTGATATAGTACATATCTCCTCATCATCATCATCAGTCTTTTATCATCCGTTGTTGGACAAAGACCTCCCCCAGGATCCGCCACATCTCTCTATTGTGTGTGTGCACTGGGGTCAATATTTTCTGAATCTGTCCAGTTTGTCTCACCATCTCATATTCTGCCAATCTCGGTTTCACATTTGATCTCTTGGGATCCATGTTGTGAGTTATGTCTATGGGTTGTCTGCCATTCTTGCAACATGAACAGCCCATTGCCATTTGAGTTTCCTAATGTTTTCTACGATGTTTCAGACTCCTGTTTATCTACTAATATACTGTGCTGTCTTGTGGTCTCTCTATATAATGCTGTACATGATTCTCTCATGTGCACGTTGCATGGTTCCCAGTTTGCAGGTCAGTCTCCTGGTTAGGCTCCATGTTCCAGCCCCATCCCCATCCCCATAGGTGACTATCGGGAGGATACATTGGTTCTTTTTAGGATTAATGACCTCCCCTTTTTTTTTCTTTTTTTTCTTTTTTTTTTTTTCGAACAAAACTATCCATATTTGTGCAGCGACAATATAAAAGATGAGGTCATGTGATGAAGGGCTGAATTCTTACAAGTGATCTTTACAATAGATAAATATGTATCTTCTGTCACTGTTCTCTACTGTAGGTTAAAGGAGCAAAAAGCTTTGAGATGCATCAGAGCTCCCTCCTTCATACCTCAAAGCACGAAGTAGCTGTCCAAATAAAAGATTGAGCCAACTTTAGATGGTCATTGTCTAAACTGAAACACAATTCATCATCTAGACATTGTTACTTACTACGGCTTTTCAATCACATTATCTCTGGTCATCCTGCATGTCCTGACATAGTTTATACTAAAAGTCACAATGCTGTGATATTAAACTAGTTTGTCTGTTTACCAGGAAAGTGATTGATTGAGTGATCAATGGCGCTTGGTGTTTGCTTCCAATCAGATCCAAAGTGCCTCAGGAGACAACTTTTAAGCCTTGCTCTTTAATGATTTTAAAAGCACTCAACTTTCCTTTGTAATTTAAAATTCAAAATAGATTAAGCAATTCTTCTTGACTGACTCTGCTGTCCATTTGCTGATTTGAAATGCATTTTCACATTACTCAATCATTTGATTTTCGCTTCAGCCTGGCTCAAGATTCACATTATTGCTGGTAAAATACTGTAGCAAGTGTCTCTACTACTATTGTTTCTTCCTGTTTGTTTAATGATGGTGGCGCACAATGAATTACTGCTTAAACTGCTTTGTAAAATCGTAATCTTAAAATAAAGAGTAATAGGATGGAAAGTTGAAATCTTTTCTTTGGTTGTTGAAGTAATTGTGGATTGACTACTTCCTTTTTTAATATAAAAAACCTTTCTAATCATTGTATCCCATTCTTATGAATCTTGTATACAAAAGCTTAGATTTTATTTGGGTTCAGATCTTGATAATCAAAATGTAAAAACAACCAGTAGCACGTAATTAAACAGAAATTCAATTCCTTATACTTTTAACTTTGCTACAAAACTTTTTCAGAGTATTTGAGTTGCAACCTAAATATCATTGAAGAATTATGCCAGATTAAGAACAAAGTGCTGATGGATTGTCTACTTTTTCAATAGGGACAGAAAAAAAATATAACTTTCTGTCTGTCAAATAAATCATGCATTGACTCAATTAAAGTGGAAGACAGAATTTCAACTTCAGATATTATAGATAACATAATTCAATTTTGTGATGGAAGCAATGGAATAAGATAAAGAGACTAGTTTTGAAAATCTGAGTGAAAATATTGAGTTTGTAGGAAAAAAAAAGGTCTTTTTTACTTATTCAGTAAACATATACAATTATTTTTTCAACATTAACTTTATTAAACAATAGATCAACTATTTTGTTTTGCCGTTTTCTGCCATCATCCAGTAAACTTCATAATGCCATATTCTCAGAACATTCATGCTTTTTGCAGTCTTAAAGGAATATAAATGTTTTCATGAAGAGAAAGACTGAAATAAATCCTAATCTGATGGTGCATCTTAGCAGACATAGATGTGTGAACACTTCCCAGCTGAGCTATGATAATTTCTGCCTAGACACCAAAAAAACATGCCATGTACCCTTATCCTGATTAAATATCGCCTCCTTTTTTGTTAACTAATTCTAGATGCTTTTTGTCAATTATTTTCTCAAATTAGTATGATTGGGACTAGGAATTGTTTAAATCATTCAGTTTTCTAATAGAAGCTAATATATACAGTATTACCTTCTTTAGATAAAGACTTTCCTTCGGCGAAATTATTAGTTGTTCATTTTGCAATCTTCTGATCTATGTTGTTTCAAGGTAAGTATCCACTTTTATCATTTGTCATAATTTGTTTGAAAGAAAACAGAACATTTCTGTCAAGTAGTGAATTGCATTGAAAATTACACAACATAAGCTACCAACATAAGCAACTTGGTTCAAATTATTTTCAATGCATGGTTTGGATATTTTCAATATGTTGGCTATTGGTGCTATATAATGTTGATTATTCTCAAGTAATTTTTTGATTTGATCTCTATCTATCTCTACTGGTCTACCTGATCATGGAGCATTTTCCAGTGTGAAATCTCCATCATGAAAGTTCACAAACCACTTTGTCCAATTCTATCATTTTACAACACCTTCTCTGTAACCTGTACAAATTTTTTTCTCGTTTGAGTCACATTTTTATCTCTTGGAATAAAAAGCGATGATGTGTCAAAAATGTTGCTTATTTTATTCTATCTCAAATGTTAAAATGTTTAAATTCAACTGCGGGTACTGAACACCGACCCTTAATTAAACTGAATAAAAATTTCTATTAAATAAAGAGGGCTAGTTGCGAAAAATCATGCTTTGCTTAGTAATTTTTTTTTGGTATGAGAAATGATAATAGAATTTCGATTGTGATGAACAAGATGTCATTTGCAATTAAAGTTATATCTTTGAAGTCAGTTTTCAGGATCAACAGGTTGAAAATTGACAGAAACTTCAGTAATCAATGATGAAACTAGCATAGTATATTCTTTAGGTGTGTGTGTGTATGTATGCATTATGTGTAGAACTAAGAGAGGATAAATAAATTCATAGCCTGACACAGTTATAAGCTGGATTTTGATCTGAAATTTACACCATATAATGGTTGATCTATGTGATTTATGGAGAAGAACCCATGCATCCTCCCAATAGTCACCTATGGAGCCGAAACCTAGAACCTAACCAAGAGACTGACCCTGAAACTGAGGACCATGCAACGTGCACATGAAAGAATTATGCTCAACCTCACTTAGGGAGATCACGAGACAGCACAGTATATCAGGAAAAAAACGGGAGTCCGAGACATCATAAAATCTATTAAAAATCTGGCCATGTCACAAGAATGGCAGACAACCGATGAACATCACGACTCACAACATGGATCCCCAGAGATCACTTGTGCAACCAAGACCGGCAGAATGTTAGATGGAGGGACGAGCTCAACAAGTTCAGAGAGTTAATGGCTCTGCAGCGCCCATGATAGTGATGTGGCGAATCCTGGGGAAGGTTTACGTCCAGCAACGAATGTTGAGAGACTGATGATGATGATTGGATTAAGTGCATTGACATAGAGATTATAGTGAAAAATCCTTGGTTCTTTTATAAAATAAATGTTTTGTTACATTATTCTACTACAAGTGTATTGATATAACCACATACTGTGATGATCATATTGCACATCGATGACTACATAAGACTGATGTCTTTTTAAAATTTGCCACTACTCCAACTTTCACAGAAAATCATGAAAAAGACTTGTTAGAAGGCTGTTTGGTGGATAGGAGACAAGATTTGTGATACTATTGTTTCCTTTTATATTACATAGCAAGAAAGCAGTCCATTCATCATTATTCTGTTAAAGAAGTTGATAACCGACTTCTGATCTTTTGGTTTTTCCTGTGGGATATATCTTTTGTCTAAAAATATGGAAGGAAAGAATAAGTTTTGAGCAACTAAGAAATTTGTTTTATGTCTCTTTCTTTTTTTTTCTCTTTTCTTTTCTTTTAAACCTCTCTTCTCTTTAGAGTATGTTTGAGGAAAAAAAATGTGATTTTGTATGGCTTTTTTCTGGAATTTTGTGACTGGAATTGATTACTGATTAATTAGTTTAATCTACTCTTTTTTTTTTTTTTATTTTCCTTAACTTCTGAATTTGTGCTTTGTATAGAAATGCTTTAGAACTGAAAACAAAGGATTATGGCTTTATTCCGGGTAGTTATTGATCATGCTTGACATAAGATCTCGAATTCAAAAGTGAATGGCTGCTGTCATTTTGAATTACACGTACATATTTCGTACACAATGTCCCCTTATCCTCAAATGTATATACTGCCTCTAAATAGCAGCCATGGTTTATAATTGAAAGGTCAATTCAATGATTTTCATAAAAGATAAGTTTTCTAATGAACGACGACTAACATCTCTTGTATGATTATTCTATTCAGTTGAAAAAAATATATGTGCATAAAATGTGAACACTTCAACTGCTCATAACTTTGTAACACTTTTTTTTTTTTTTTTTTTTTTGAAAGCTTGAACATAAACACCTCTTCATTACAAATTCTATAATAATTCTAGTTTACCCATATAGTCAAAAAATCATAGCAATGTTCAGATTATCTTTCAATTGCATTGTACTTGAAATATCAGAACCTCTTGCTCTTGTTTATGTTCAACTAGAATGAACCCAAATTTTTTATGCATTTGCCCAAAAAACAAATTAGTGAGATTTCTCTATTACTAGCATTGAATATTTATCTACTTTGGCAAATGTTACAGGCAAAAATATAGACATATACATAGCGTATTATATAAGTAGATTTGTTCTTTATTATTAAAGAGTCTAATTAACTAGTCATAACCAAAGCCGCTGTAAACAGAGTGAATACGTGTTTGAAGACAATCTTGTGTGATTATATAAATGTGGGTGGTGTTCAGATTCATTCATTTCTCCACAAGAACAAATTTGTCACTTGGTCAGGTTTGACGCGTGGCTCTCATGGACGTACGTGTAGGTACATACAGCGTGGGTGGCATTTGAGTTCTTTCCATTCTCATACTAATCATTTTTTCCAGCTTTCCTTCTTGGCTTTGAACGATGTCGGGAGTTTTATTAATCTTTCTCCTTCCAACATGAGTGAGTGTGGATCTGTTTGAAGCTGACACGAGTGCAGCTGTATCCTATATTCTTTCATCTAGCTATGTATGCATATGTCTATATGATACAACTCTGATTTTGTTTGTGTTTGTGATCTCTGAATAGCGAAAAGGTGCATTGCAGCCAGAGGTTTTGGATTGAGGTACCCTTTGCCCTGTAAATGGGCTAACCTAAAACAAACAAAAAATATCAGTGTTTTGCAAGTTATTGAAAATAATGAGGCATTTGTTCAGTTTCATCCTGATGATAGGGATCTGATTTCTATCTACCAATCCCTCTATCCATATGATACTAATTGTAGCCTCTAAGAAACTGAAACAATGCATTATAGCCATAGTTATTGAATTAAGGTGACCCTAAAATGGGCTAACTTGAAGACTATCAGAAAAATCAGGGTAATTTACAATTTAATGATATTAGTGTGGGGTCTACACTCACACTCACTCCTATCTATTGTATAATGACTTATTTCCCTCGAGAGAATACATGTACCTGTTATGCAGGGATATATTTGTATATTCTAGACCTCATCTACGCTTGGAACAGTTCTACATTCATACGGTTATTATTAGAATATCATTTTTTTTTTTTTGTAAAACTTTTATAAGAAACAACCAAAATAAATAAGTTTTGTAGATACTTAAATAAATCTGTAGCCTTATGAAGAGACAAGCATTTACTTTATACATCAAACATTTATTTTTTGACATAATCTCCTTCGTCAATGCACTTGATTCAGTGTTGAATATTAATCACATTGATCAAATATTTTTCAGAGGAAATTTCAGATCAAAATTCAGCTTATAACTATCTACCATACCCTGGACTCTTTGATCCTGCCAAGTATACAATCCTCTTCACATAAACATTAATGCATATTATGAAAAGATGATTTGACTTTGTAAAAACAGTTGTATATTCCATAAATTCAGTTTGCACACCATTTTTCAGGAAAAATGGTCTTATCAATGAAACAGCACTTAACACAAGCTTTCTTTTGACATATGCTTCATTTTAACAAGTCTGATGTTAGAGATAAAAACCATCCTTTCTATGATATTTACATACATGCAGGTGCTACCAATTGACCCATAGACCTTATCTCCGAGTGAAATCTCTATCCGCTAAGCTATTCTGATAGAAGAACAAGCCAAGATGTTGTTCCACATCCAGACACTCGTATATTCTTGTTCCAGCTTGTGAATGGACCGTGCCTCAAGTTAAAATGCCCGCTGCTGTGATTCTGAGCTTTGACGAATGGAATCTCAACACCATCTACCCTGGGAGAGGGAAGTTTTTCATTGGAATCATTTAAATCATGTCCGGTCTCTTGCATTGTGACCATTTCCAGGAAATGCTCACCAACTTGTCAGCCTCACCATTATGCTGGGAAGCTGTGTTCTCTGAGCTGTGTTCGAAGACATGTGACTTTAGTGCATTTAACCATAATGCCTCCAGTGTAACAAAGTGAGACAAACATAGCTTCATCTTTCATTGGACTTTGACTATTGTTAAGACTCAACAGAGAGAATAAGATTAATTTGAATTTGAAAAGCAGTTCTCGAGGTGTCTTCATGACTTCAAATTAATTCATTTTTGATTTTTCTTCCCTGAGAATAAAAGTAAAAAGCTGAGTTAAAAAAGCATCGGTTTGGTTCAAGTACTCTTTATAATTTACTATTATTGACTAATTATACTGAACTTACCGCCTCAAGAAAAAAATATCCAAGGGAGATAACTTTTCTTTTTTCTGTCCCCCTTGAATGTTTACAAATGACAAACTCGTTATGCTAATTTTTTTTGCAAATAGCCAAAATAATTTCATAGTCACAAATATTTTTTGATACCTTTGCAGTTGTATCTGATTTATTTGGACATGATACTCTTTCCACCTTTAGGTGTGTCCCGTTAAAAATTCAAGTATTTCTTCGTTCTTTTTTGTCCACATATAAAATTTTATGTTATCCTCAAAATAACATGGTACATCATGCTGAAGATACTCATTAATTTGATTGAATTATCTCCCTTGACTTTCACCCCGCCCTTTGTTAGAATACGATTTGCAAGAAGAAAATAGTCTACTGACAAATTTTTTTTTACAAAATCAAGTAATTTTCGACAAAGAATGGCAACAGTTTTTTATCTAATTGTTATTGAAGAAATCTCTGTCTGCACTGCAATTACTCAATAACTGTCCATTGTATGATAAATAAGTATGTAAATTTTCCCCTTTGACTTCCGCTCCTTAGAATTATCTAGATTTAGAAATAAATTATCTAAATCGACTACACTGGAAAGACATAACCAAAATACTTCAAAGTCACAGTTTTGTATGATGGAAGGAAAATTATTTCGCAATTATTACTGGTTGCTCCACACACCATAAAGCTTGGCTCTTTCTAAACTTATACCATTGGAATGGACACTCCTCTAGTATCTTTTAAAATCTTCATTAATACCATGCTGATAATACCTATTTGACCCCAAGATGAATAGTTTACAGGGGTGTTTGGAGGACTAGGGCTCACTGCAACTCATTTAAGCACCATGGATGTTCATATTGAGCTTTGGTAGAGGTCTCCTAATTATAATACCACCACACTGGATGCTGAGTAATATTTTGTATTTTCTAAAAAATTAAATGTTTGTATTACATACCGGCATTTGTTATCTCTATCTCCCCTGCTAGTAGTCCAGCAAAAAGGATTTTAATGGGTAGTCTTCCTAGTTGAGAAAGAAAGTGGTCTATCAGAAAATTTTGAAATGAAAAGATGTTACTCTAAGGTATTTGATTTTGTTTGATATTTATTTTTGCTCCAAAATATCAAGGAAATCATCCATTTTTGAATTTTTTTTCTTTTCTCTTCTGTCTGAAATTCTGAGACTTTGCATTGTCTGTTGCATCTGTTAATTGTTGAATGTCATCCTGTATCACTCCATTTTTCTCTCACAAAATGCCCTCATATCTATTCTTGCTTGCTTGTTAATCTAATTTTGCCGACTTTTTTGTTTTGTTTTTTTTTGGTTCTTTTACGCAGAATTAGTTTCATTCTTTATTTGCTTTGTGCTTTACTTTGAGACAATTATACCAAAAACTCTCCAGAACCCATTGATTTTATTCTCTCAAGATGTTTTTTGCTTTACATTAGATTGTGCTTTTTTTTTCTTTTTTCTTCTCCTCTTCTTTTCTGTTCTCCCCTCCTCTATTCTATTCTCTCCTCTTCTATTCTGTTCTTCCCTCCTCTTCTATTCTGTTCTTCCCTTCCTCTTCTATTCTGTTCTCCCTTCCTCTTCTATTCTGTTCTCCCTTCCTCTTCTATTCTGTTCTCCCTTCCTCTTCTATTCTGTTCTCCCTTCCTCTTCTATTCCGTTCTCCCTTCCTCTTCTATTCCGTTCTCCCTTCCTCTTCTATTCCGTTCTCCCTTCCTCTTCTATTCCGTTCTCCCTTCCTCTTCTATTCCGTTCTCCCTTCCTCTTCTATTCCGTTCTCCCTTCCTCTTCTATTCTGTTCTCCCTTCCTCTTCTATTCTGTTCTCTCCCCCGTCCTCTTCTATTCTGTTCTCTCCCCCGTCCTCTTCTATTCTGTTCTCTCCCCCGTCCTCTTCTATTCTGTTCTCTCCCCCGTCCTCTTCTATTCTGTTCTCTCCCCCGTCCTCTTCTATTCTGTTCTCTCCCCCGTCCTCTTCTATTCTGTTCTCTCCCCCGTCCTCTTCTATTCTGTTCTCTCCCCCGTCCTCTTCTATTCTGTTCTCTCCCCCGTCCCCTTCTATTCTGTTCTCTCCCCCGTCCCCTTCTATTCTGTTCTCTCCCCCGTCCCCTTCTATTCTGTTCTCTCCCCCGTCCCCTTCTATTCTGTTCTCTCCCCCGTCCCCTTCTATTCTGTTCTCTCCCCCGTCCCCTTCTATTCTGTTCTCTCCCCCGTCCCCTTCTATTCTGTTCTCTCCCCCGTCCCCTTCTATTCTGTTCTCTCCCCCGTCCCCTTCTATTCTATGTGTGTGTGTGTGTGTGTGTGCATCCAGTTCCGATGTCTGGATCTTCACGCAACTTTCCTCTCTCATTTCAGAATGCACTGTATGAAAACTTTCCAATTTTTGTTTTCCTACCTATTTCCTTTCTTTATTTTATATAAACCTATATCAAATACTGTAGACATTTTGACGGGAATGTAAACACACACACACACACACATGATATTGCCCCCGCCTCATTTGGACGGTCTCAGTCTGCCAACCCCTTGTAGTCCCATGCTGTATTCAATATCCTCTAAAGGAATGATGGTGAAGTTGGTTGAAACTTCTTCAAGCTGAGTTGGACCAGTCACAAAACAATGTCACATATGTTACTGGCAACCTTAATTATAGAGAGAACACTTGGTTGAAAAAAAGTTTGACAGAGTATTGATTGTCTGAAATGCACAAGGTCTTATATTCAGTCTTTTTCAATATACAGTCGTTCTGGGCCTCGGGCATCCTTGATGGGTTGCTGCCCTTTGCTCTCTGTTGGTGATTTTAGCAACCCACCCCCCTCAATCTCCAAATCTTGAGACGTCTATTGAATGAAGAGTTTTACAGTGATCAATCGAAATTGGACAAATTTTTTTTGTAATATATCTATGCTGACTGAGCACATCCTGGAATATTTTTGTCGTGTCGCTGCAAAGAACCAGTCAGAATAGGACAAGTCGACCAGCACATCAAACATTGTAATATAGCCGTGGCATTCAATTCCCCCGAATCTCAGATCACTGGAACTACATTTGCTTGAATTCGATTGGCCAATTTGGAATTGCCCACGGATCAAAGGGAGATGATTTGAGGGCCTTATATACTTGACTGTTCACAAAAACAATGGCTGACTTCTTTTTTTTTTTCTAAAATCGATATGATGGAGGTATATATTCAATTTATGGAGGAAAAAAAAAGCAACTATAATAAAGGTACTATATATTTTTGATGAAATTCAGTATTTATGATATATATTGTGTTTGCCTGTGCAAAAATGATTATATGTGAAAATCCAATTCAAACGATTTGCAGTTTTTGCCACAGAGGACCATAATTTATGATTGTAGGTGTGCACAAGCATTATGCTAGTTTGTTAGATTTCTATGTAAGATAATTTATTTTCATTCCCTTCTTAAATCTTGTACACAATATATGGGCTATTATAATTGTTAAATTTTATTGTAAATTGAATGGTACTTTCACAATAGATGCTTTTATTTTCATAAATCGGAAACATACTCTCATCTTGCGGATTTTTGGAAAAAAATTCTGCTGTCTTTGTAATAAGGCCCTCAGATTATCTTCCTTTTACAAGGCAATTCTGAATCTGCCAATTAGATTCTAGCAAATGAAGTTTTGGAATCAGAGATTTGGGAAATTGATACACACTCACAATATAGAATGTTCTTCCGTTTATATCAGTATGGAAAATTAAACTAATTGTGAAAATGTGTAGAATAACCAGATTTATCTGTTATTATTTCAAATGACCAGCAAAGCACTCAAATGATAGGCTATGCATCTATTTAACCTTTAGCCAGCAGGTAAGACCTGGTGACGACTAGAGTTATGAGGGCCTTTTTGGTAGACAATTTACATAAACACAGTTCGGTTTTCGTTCTAAAAATTGAATTTTTGGTGTGAATTATTTTCAACTTAGGGAGCCAATGTAAATCCTATATACTTTTAAAATCCATGATACCATGGAAGTCATTTATATATATATATATATATATATATATATATACTCACATGTGCATATTGTGTCATTTTTCACAGATATCCATCATTCATACTATGCATATTTGTATGTGTATAAATACTTATCTATGTGTGAAAAGTATCTACATTCATTTCAGTGTGTTTACTTGAATACAGGTTTGTGTGTGTATCTGTTTTTGTGTTCAATATAAAGCCTGGCCAATTAATTGCTTTTTTTTTTTTTTTTTTTTTTTTTTTTTTGCCAGAGCCAGAAGACAATCTTCTTATCCACAAGAGACTGTAAAAAAAATAGACGATTAAGACTCTTACATTTATCTCCCTTGCCAATCCAGATGTCTATCTGCAAGTGTTAAATACACGTGCACACATAAGATCAATTTAAGCAAAGAGAGCAAATTAATAGATAGACACGCACACACTATAAAGATCCAACTTTTATTTCTAAAGATTTCAGACTTCTCTTTGTTTAATCATGTCTAAGCCATGATAGTTTGTTCCCTATGAAACCATGGTTTTGCCTATGCACAGAAACTTAGTCAGGAAGAGGAAAGTGAGGACGATTCACCCAAAAATCTGTTTATCTAAACAAAACAATCAGTAAGATTAAATTAAAGTGAGCAATTACTTATGGATTCATAGTGAATGTTTTTGGGGGTTTTGGGGGGTTTTTGGGGGTTTTTGGGGGGGGGAGGGTTGAAAAGCGGCCTTTGAATGAGTATATATAACATTTTTAGCAATAAAGTTTGCTAGTCGATTTTAGCAATTTTTGAAGACTTATTCAGCTATTAATAACAAACAATACTTTGCAACACTGGAAAAAAAAAAACAAACACTTAATGCATTATCAATTGACTTGAATAGATGTTCTTTTAATGATGTTGAATTTTTTTTTTTTTTTTTTTGATGACATTACACTTCTTCTGACATAATAGCAACTGGTAAATAAAACACAAAACCCCTTCCTTTGTCTTTCTGTTGTTCAACATAACTGGGACTGACCAACAGACTGAAAAGTGTCTTATTGAGATACATAAACTTTAGATGTGTCCACGTATCATTCAAATTGGAAATTCAGACCTATTTAATAATCACTGTCCAACAAAAGGCTAGAGAAGTAACATATTCATTAAGCACCCCCTTTTCCCATTCTTTTAATTAATCGCCCCGTCAAAGCATGCTGCTAAAAGGCATTAGTGATATGATGGTTTCTATTGAGTTTTTCTATTTCGAAATTACTCCTCATTTCACCTGCCATTGGCAGTTTAAAGAGTCTGCAACACAGACTAAAAATATGAAATCAACTTGCAAAAAGGATATGCTTGTTCGCTCCAGAATTTGTTTTTCTCCTCTTTTGTTCCAATGAATCTCTTGTGATCTGGACACGTTTGGAATTTTAAATTAGACAGAATAACTCATTAATTTTCATGGCGAGAGGCAGTGATAAAAGAGTTTCATTTTTTCCACCTTATCTTTGACCGCTCTCTCCTCTGAATTGTTTGAGAAGTAGCTACATGTTGGTAAAGGCACATGGAAGCAGATATCCTAATTAGCAACGTTTCTTTACCCTTAGCCCCTTTTCAATAAGGCAGTCTTCTGACCCTGGTAAGGCTCATAATTAATTGATCTGTTTGTTCGTTTGCTGAAAGTGGCTGTGTAGATAAGTCAGATAAGACTCAACCAATGTAACTACGTTTTTTGGTTGCTTTATTTATTTGTTTATTTTTTTTAATATGATCTTTTCAACATAATGAGTTAATTATTCCACAAGTTATTCAGACTAATATTGTCATCGGCGTTTTCATTATCACATTTCAGACTATGTGTTTTTTTCTATCTTCCCCAGGTGTATGGTTTCTTACTATCGAATTTTTTTTTCTTTCCTCTTTTTTTATAAGGAGTATATACATGTATTTTTATCTATTGATAAGTGGCAAAAAACTGAGAGTTGTGATAAAAAGCAACTGAAATTAAAATGAAAGTAATACTACTTTTTTCCATTTATTTATTCTTATAAGTAATAAAGACAGCTGAAAGAAACGAGATGAGTGTGAAAAAAGTAACCGATATTAATTGATGAATAAAAAAAAACATGGAGAGAAATACTGTGGTCAAAAAATGAATAATAATTGACAATGCTTTGTGTAAAGATTTGAAGAGAAATATCACCCAAGAATTTATTGTCAGGAGTGCTGCGATAAAAATGTGGATGAGGATATTAGTCTGAATAGATGGTGGAATAATGAACAACGATTCTTCTCAGAACTTGGGAGAATAGAGCAGATTTATTTCTTATTTTCAGTCATTTGTTTCATTGAGTTATCTCCTCTTTATCCTGACAAAAACAAAGCTGTCAACATTTGATTAACATGAATTCAGACAAGCATCGTCATCTCTGTTTTAATCAGCGTGCCAATCTGGATAATTCATAATATCTCTCAAGAAGTCTCCCACTATATAGTTTGTGCAAAGATAGCATATAGAAGCTGACTTCTACCAGGGCTTGAATACTAACCTCTTGTTTTGGTGTGGGAATACATAATCCAGGCACTTGACAGGCGTAAAAGTAACAATATCCAAAGGATGATCTGAAATTTGCTATTGTGATTGTAAGGATCTGATTTTTTTCAGTTTGAATTTTTGTTTGTAATTGGTCTTATAATTACCCCAAACAGAATCACTGATTTTTCAAGAGTTTCATACGCTTGTCCAGGTACTGACTACTAACTTGACTCGAATACAATATAATTATTTTGCTTGTGAGAAGGATTGAACCCAGTATTCTTTGACAGTTACATCTGAAGAAATGATAGCTTTGCCCCTTTTACAGTCTCTAGTCATTGTCCCATTCTCATACAAGCTGTTATTAACAAGTATCACCAAACCTGTATTTAATATTGATTTTCTACCGTAGAAATTACAGCCACACTCCAAATGAATGCTAAAGAGCATCTTCAGCCAGCTACTTGAACCATTCTGTCAAATGCTCTGTCTTTATCAGGCTGCAACTCACTGTAAATAGTTATACCATACAATTATTGTTGATTTTCGATGTAGAGAAAAATAAATATTTGGTTTTGTTTCAAAACCACTTTTCTGAGATAGGTCTTCCAACTTGTTTGTTTAGAAATAAATAATTTTTGAGATATAAAATTGATTTTACTAAAATGAAAGGAGAAAAAAATCACCAAATTAAAGTTTTTGAACTGTTTGGGAAAGTGCTTCTTAGAACTTTTGAAAACAGTTTTCAAGATTGATTTGACATTTTTTGCAAAATATCGATATTTTCTTACTCAACATTGGAATTCGTTTAAGGTCAGTAGCTGTTGACTGGCACTAACTTTGGTCAAATCCATGGGGTTTATTCAAGTATGGATAATAATGTAAAATTAGCATTTCAAGGGAAATTATAAATCACCATCATTCATATATACTTATTTCATCATGTAAATTTAGTATAAACTTATCTTGTAAATTGATTCCTTCACTGAAAACTTGGTGGGAGGATTTAACAAAAAACAAAACAATTTCACTTCTTATTGAGTGTGTGAATGCAGAATTAAGTTTCTACTCTGAATGTTTTGAGCTGGGCCAAGTACAGATACATATATATAATTGTCAGAACACATGAATTACTTCAACCCAGCAAAAGTGTTTAAACTGGTTTGTTGTGGGTAGTGGTGATTGATATCAATAACAATTACAAGCACAACAGATGAGATATGTGTGAAAAGTTGTTTTGTTTTGTTTTTTTCAACCTACAGGTGACCAACATCTTCGGACAGCATGTAATTTAATTTGAAATATTACTTATTTTTTATTTATAAAGGAACAGGGGTGAAAAGAAATTAAGTAGTTTACTTAAAAGGTAGAGTGAGAGGAGGGAAGAAAGGGAAGTTTGTTAGTTTGATAAGAGGATAGGAAGAGAGGGAAAGGAAAGAAAGTTAGGTAGTTTACTAAGGAGTAGGAAACTTTTGGCATATGAATCTTATCCTTGTTTGTATTATAATAAAATAAAATCAGAAACCTGTAACAAAGATGAGACATGAGAAAGGAAACACTGAGAAGATGCTGGCATGGGTTGAGAGTAATATAAAGGCAAGAGATGATATTTAGGTGTAGTTTTAGTTTAGATGTCAACAACCAAGGAATTCCCCTACGGGTACAGCTATTGTATATAAAAGAACTTTTGAATAACCAGCAGAAGTATTTAAACTTATTGTATTGTGGGTAGTGGTGATTAATAACGGCAACAACAATAATAGTTACATGCATAACAGGAATTATATACGTGAAAAGGTGTTTGTTTTTTTCACTTGATGACAAATGTCTTTTCTTAGCATGTTGTGTTGGGGTAATCAATTAAAAAATTGCAAAAAAAGATGAGCAATGTCTAAGTTGACTTTTCGGTAAACACTGGAATTTCCAGATTTACAAAAAAAACTGGATACAAACTAAGGTATCATCTTAGCATAAACTTACATTCAAAATTGAACCCTCCCTCTCTAAAACTTCATTTTGGAGGGGAATTTAAAAAAAAACAACTACACATTTTCTCTTAATCATTTAGACGTGTATGTGTGTGTGTGCGTGCAAAATTTCAAGTTACTACTATGAACAGTTAGGGCTGGGCAAAGTCAGGATATACGGATCCATATAAATGTTAGAACATATAAATAATCTAAACCTAACAGCAATATCTGAACCAGTGTTTTGAATAGCGGTGCCTAGTACCTGAGCTAATCCTAACTTAGTCATGAATTAAATTGCTTTAATGAAATTTCCCATTCCTATTTGAAATTTACAATGATTTTCATTTTTGTAATTCTTTTCAAAAATAATTATGTATATATGCATGCACAGTACACATCCATAATTCATTTTACAAATAGTACATTAGTCGACTGGATGGATATTTTACACTAATTTTAATACGCCAACATGGGTGGTATTTTACATTTTCTTTGGCCTTCGAACTAAATTGGAGGATTTCAGAACAAAATAACTGGGACATGAAAATAGTAGCATGAGAAAAATGTATGGAATTACTTTTCTCCGAATTCCAGATAATACGAGCATTTTTTTTTCCAGTCAGATATCTAATGGATTTTATAACATCTATGACTGATATCAAAATCGGAGGATTCAGAAATATTATAGAATTCATTAAAAACAGAAATGGGCAGGCCATGTTGCAAGAATGTCAGAAAACTGCTGGACATCATGACTCACATGGATTGCCAGAGATGCGAAATTGTGGCTGGCAAAAAATAGGATAGCATGATGATTCGGACAGGTTCAGGAGATATTGGTGCTGCGACACCCACAATCAAGAGGTCTAGGAGTTCTTGGGGAAGGTCTATGTCCAACAATGGACATTAAAAGGCTGATGATGGTGATAAATAGTTGTTATAGATATTTACAGAAGACAACTTGGTTTCTTGAGATTTTAAAAGTTTAAAGATTTTTCCTCTGTTTGAAACTTTGGATTTGTACATATTAGAAGAAAATATAGTATTCAGTAGAATAGCTTGTGATATCTTCCTCCCCACACCTACAAGATACTTTATCTCAATTCACGTTGCCTTTTCTCAGCTACAAAGGAACCTTTATTAATAGATTATCTGTTGATTATATTATAACACTGACCAATTCCATTATCAAAATAATTCATGCAAACTCTGTAATTTCTGTTAAGAAATTTAAAGTCGGGAGAGTGAGAAATGACTTTTTAAAATGATAGAAATCTCTCAATGAATTCTGAAAGGTTTATCAAGTAAAACAAGGTGTTTTTGTTTTTTTTAAATTTTGACTGAGCTTCACAAACCTGACATTGGGAATTGATGCAGATTGTCCATTGATATAGATTTGTGCACACAACACCTGTAAATGATCAAGAATCTTCTTTCCTCACTAGCCTCAATCAGCCTCCATACATTTTTTCTTTTTTTCAAGAATAGCAACAACTATGAATGTTTGCAGGGGATAAAGCCAGGGTACAGACAGAAAATTCCAATCAACAGTCTGTGGAAAAATCAATTTCCCTCATCTCCCACTCTTGGCACTACTAAATTCTCCTATCAAGCAATCAGCTGACGTAAACCTTCCTGAATTTAATAACAACCATTTAAACAATGAAATGTTTAATCATTCTTTGCTGATTTTTCTTCAAGAATGAATGAATTGAATTATTCAAAGACGGAAATAAGATTTTTCTTTAAATTCATTATGTACTATCTTTAGAGCAGTGGAGATTACTGGAGGTTGTGGCTCATTTTGTAAAAACTGTGATCCTTAAATAATCATCTACAATTGTGGCCTGTTCAATTTCAGACATGGGGCTTTGGATTTGTTTTTGCAATATATTCCAGTTCCTTACTTGTAGAATCTACATTCAACTGAAAAGACATTTTTTTTTATATCAAATCATATTCATATCATCAAAATTGGTTTTAAAACAATTTTCAACTCGGGGATAACTTTTAATGATTGCTTTTAGCTAAATTAGTAGAGACAAGTGTACAATTTTCTCTTAATAGTAAAAATGTTTTTTTCTATCTGATGCTTGGCTGAATTGATTCATGGAACCATTAATTCCAACTCCTTCATAAACAGCGGATGTATGTTAATTTTGAATTGAATCTGAGTTCTTTGTCATAGACTGATGCACAAATTCTTTCGATCTTCAGTTATGGTGAAATTCCTTAATATAATTGATAATTTTATGGGGAGTATTTTCTAACACTAAGTTTATATATATTTTTTCAAATAGTTAACAAAAATTACAAATATTTTCCTGAAAAGATGCTAATGCAGAAAAATTGAAACGATATAAAAAAGTATCATTATTATTATGATGGTGATAGTGGGGGAATTGATGCATTACTATTGGTTGTAGCTATACATTATATTTTTTTTCTGTAATATTATGCAATTTGCACTTTTTTTCTTTTCACAAGATTGTCAAACATGAATTTTATCCTGGAAAACAGATTTTCATTTTACTCTTTCTTTCTTATGAATTTCATATTCCTGTTTTCTATTTATTGTATGGAAATGTAATAATTTCTATATCACTTACTCAAAACTGTAATGCTTTTAAGTTTGTATTTCCCAGTTTTAAGTTATAAATGATACATGCTGATGTATTTTAGACAGTTTGCCTTGGTTATAGATAATGGATGTATGGCTAAACACTGAGATAATATTGACAAATCATCAGTGTCTTATGTTACTACAATGATGTAATATTTCACTCTTGCAGTATCCACATTAGGGTCCTGTCATGAGTGTCTTTTCTTCACTTGGAATGCACCATCACATACTATATGTTATCCTTTTACATACTACAAGTTATCTATTATTTCCAGCTTTTATTAATGCATTCGAATAAAACTGTTCATGCTGTTTTATTAGATGTACTGTAGTGAATCTATAACCTTTGGTCTGTGTAATTTTTTTCAATAAAATATATCTAGAAAACTATTTGATATTCTTTTAAATATTTTCTTGAAAAAACAAAACAAAAACGATTGATTAAAAATGTTAAATATATTCATGATAGAAACATACAGACATGTCTGTTTGATTCTATATTTGAACCTTGAAGATGAAATGTAAATCAAATAAGAGAATTTAAACAATCCTAAATCAAAAAATGAAAACCATTGCTGTAGAATTAAAAAAACATTGTGTAGAAAAGCAAATAATCTTTTTTAATCATTAGACATTTTTGCAACTTGATTTAACTTTTCATGCATGCCACCTGCATAAATTGATATTTTTATTCATACACACTGATATATATATATATATATATATATATATGATCAGATAAAGGGTATGTTTGATACATATATGCTCACCAGCTGCATATTAGTATGATTTAAAATAAGTGTAAATATGAAATTTTAGAGGTTAGTGCCTATACAAATATATTTTTATGAAACTCTTTTTGAAATTCCTTAATAATATAATAATCCATTTCTCAATAATATAATTGTTCCGCCTTGATAGAGATAAACAGAACAAATATAGACTAAAATGAGAATTTGAGTTGGGCCTCTGCATTACTGATTGCTGTTTAGCTCAGTGGTAAGAAGCAGCTTCCCTATCAGTTGCAGTTTCAATTCCTGCACTAGTCCCTATTTCTTTTATTGTTTATTCTACTTTTGTTGTCTATGCTAAATGATACATTCAATTTTATAATCCTTTGTGTTGGATCATGTATCCATTTGATATATGCATTTATATTATACAATCACACATATATATATATATATATATATATATATATATATATATATAGTGTATGTGATTGTATAATATAAATGCATATATCAATATATATATGCACTTTTTCATTTATGGTATATACGTGTGTAAGTATAAACGTGTATGAATTTGCATGGATTGTATCTGTTTAGTAGCTAAAGTAATTGTGCATTTCCTTCCGGCACCAGTGGTCAGGATTTTGAATGCTGATTTTCAAGATGGGCAGGCCTTCCCCCCACTTGGAAAATTGATACAACATCATCCGTATGTGACCCAGTATCTGATGAAGCTAAATTCAGTAAATAGTCATGTGTGCGTGAATACTTCACGTTATGTGGTATATATGCTCTAGATTTATCAATCTTTCTTATTAAAGCATTATTGTATTTAATGAATTAAACGTACTGTATATAAAATTGAATAAAAAGTTTGAGGCCTTGAAATACTTTGATTCATGAGCAATGAAATTATGATGTATTAATCTATAGGTGTCGATGCTATGCCAATGAAAAATAGTTGATAATTGAATGCTTGTTAATTGTTTTTCTGTATGGCATATATATATATATATATATATATATATATATATATATATATATATATATATATTTTTTTTTTTTTTTTTTTTCTCCTTTAATTTGTTTTCAGTTTAATTGTCAGGTGGAGCCAGTGCATCTATCTTTGATTATATTTTAATCTGATGTTGTAGTTTAATTGTTGATAGTTTTAATTTCATTATTCCATACATTGTTCAGACTTGTCTCCATTGTTGTTTTTTTTTCATCATAATGTTTTAACTGATATGTTTGTTTGCCTCAGGGGTATATTGCATCTGGTGGTCTTTAGATGTTGTTGAGTATTTTTTTTTTCTGTCTACTCTTTGAGAACACCACAGCTTAACAAGTTTACAGAACTGATTATAAAAAGCTTGACTGAAATTGGAAAAAAATCTATTTTTATATCTCCTGAACCTGTCTAAGTCATCTTGCTTCCTTATTTTATATTGGCCACAGTTTGGCATATGATCTCTGAGGAATTTGGTCATGATGTCTAGCAGGTGTCTTTCATACTTGCAACATGACCTCCCCATGGTCATTTGAGTTTTTCTAATGGATTCTATGTCTCTGACTCTTGATATCTCTGACTCCTGTTTTTGGTTTTGATCATTGTGTCTTTGTTTTTGTCATATCTGTTGCACATAAGATTGGTTTTCCTGGTGTTTGAAAATCCTTCCTTTATCTTACCCTCTTTCTTCTCTTCCTCATCTACCCACCCTCTTCTTTCCTCTCTCTCGTCCTCATCTACCCACCCGCTTCTTTCCTCTCTCTCTCTTCCTCATCTACCCACTGTCTTCTTTCCTCTCTCTCTTCCTCATCTACCCACTGTCTTCTTTCCTCTCTCTTCCTCATCTGCCCACTCTCTTCTTTCCTCTCTCTCTTCCTCATCTGCCCACTCTCTTCTTTCCTCTCTCTCTTCCTCATCTGCCCACTCTCTTCTTTCTTCTCTCTCTCTCTTCCTCATCTGCCCACCCTCTTCTTTTCTCTCTCTCTCTCTCTTCCTCATCTGCCCACCCTCTTCTTTTCTCTCTCTCTCTCTTCCTCATCTACCCACCCTCTTCTTTTCTCTCTCTCTCTTCCTCATCTACCCACCCTCTTCTTTTCTCTCTCTCTCTTCCTCATCTACCCACCCTCTTCTTTTCTCTCTCTCTCTCTTCCTCATCTACCCACCCTATTCTTTTCTCTCTCTCTCTTCCTCATCTACCCACCCTCTTCTTTTCTCTCTCTCTCTTCCTCATCTACCCACCCTCTTCTTTTCTCTCTCTCTCTTCCTCATCTACCCACCCTCTTCTTTTCTCTCTCTCTCTTCCTCATCTACCCACCCTCTTCTTTTCTCTCTCTCTCTTCCTCATCTACCCACCCTCTTCTTTTCTCTCTCTCTCTTCCTCATCTACCCACCCTCTTCTTTTCTCTCTCTCTCTTCCTCATCTACCCACCCTCTTCTTTCCTCTCTTTATTTTTCATCTTCCCTCTCTTTCCTCTTCATCTCCTTTATAGCTCCTCTCTTTATTCTCTTCTTCATTCCCCCTGGTCTTTTGCTAAGCTTGGTCAGATTTCAAATGATTACACATACATGAGCAAAATATTTCCCCAAAGTAGTAAGGTTCTTCCTATAAAATTCCCTCTGCTGTAAGTCAGAAGGGAGAACCTTATTGATTTTTATTTCTCCACAAAGACCATTGGTCTCTCTGGGTGATCTTTATTTTATTTGATGTAAATCATAATATAATCATATATCAATAACAGTATACAACCAGGAGAAATGGTTAAATTACCACGAGAAAAAAATGGCTGAATTATAATGGAAAATACTGTACCTCAAAAATATAAGTTATCTATGATATAATTTATGTTATTATTTTGTTTACTTTAATAATTACTAGTAGATGTACCTGGCCATACCTGGGTTTATATATTCTGTCACTCCTTTTTTTTTTTTTAAATATCCGTCAGTGTTTGTGGGCCGTAGTACATTCATCCCACAAAAACAATTGATTGACAACTCTACAGAGATGAAATTTTAAACTTTTCAGTATCAAAAATTGTGATAATTAGGGAAAATGAATATAGAGCTATTTCAAAATATCCAAATATAAACCGTATCTTCTTAAAATGTGCAATTATATTGGAGTAACAAACCTTAGAATATGCAATGTAAACACTAGCAAACCTTGCAAATTTACAATAACATAACATTTAAATACATATTGGTGGAGGTAAATCTTAAAATCTTTCAATGAATTAAGAAATATGTTGAAATATTCAGAAAATACACAAATTTTTAATAATCACCTGAAAATATAAAAGTTAAGCTTTTAAAATTGAATATTAAAGCAATAATCATGAAATGAAATTGTTCAAATGTATTAAATTATTAGGCATTAAAGACAAAAATATATACTTTTCTATTGAGTTTTTTGAAAAAAGGTGATGTTTCCTCGGATGTAAAAAAAAAATCTGTAAAATTTGGAGGAATTTTGGAAAAAAGTGTTTTTCCCTTTGTTTGATTTTGAATAATTATAGAAATTTAGTAAAATTTGAAATTTTGATCACCTCACTTTTACAATCAGGGAAAAATCGCATAACATACAAGCTTTGCTGTGTGAAGATGTACCCCCATGCCTAATTCCAGCTTCCTGGGTACAAAATTAAGGCCTATAATTTGGAACATACAGGCTTGCATTCACTTATATAACATTTTATAAGTACAAATTTTTGTTAAATCATTGCTCTTGTATTTTGTTAATATTTATGAGTAGAATCTAAAAGAACTCTTCAGTAATTTTTAAAAAATAAAATTCATTACTTGAAGAATAGATTTTAATTGATAAAAAAACTTGAGTAATGATAAATACAAAAATAAAATCTGAAAGTGCTATTAAAATTGTTAATCACTGCTACCCACAATAGACCGGTTTAAACACTGTTACTAGGTTTGTTATTCATATGTTCTGATTTTTATATGTATCTATGTATCTGGACTTGACCAAGCCCAAACTGTTCATTGTGGGAACATGAAATTTTCCTCCTTCATAGGAAAACTCAATATTACACTATAAGCTGGCTAGAAATGACCTCTGGTGACCTTAACTTCACATTGCTTAACACTTTCACACTTTCACCTCGAGAAAGTTTACTCCCTAAGCAAATTTCAGTTTCATAGTTATAAAATGATGGCCAACTGGTAACCTCCAAGGTCAACCTTACATAGATTATATCGCAGGTTGATGTTCAGTGAGTCTTCCTGCCAAATATCAGGTCAGTGGGCATTATAGTTTTACCATGAAAGAGGCACGGATTAATGAAATAGTGAATAAACCTAAAGGCTCAAATGTTAGTATAGATTATTCTTTTATACGATTATTATTATGATATTTTAAGTCATATTTTACAATTTCTAGACAATATATGTAAATTGTATTTAGATATGAAATAGTTACTAAATATTTTGTGCAATGATAAAGATATACTTGGAGAAAGTTGGTCCTTAGTAAAGTACTAGTTAGGGGTACCTGGCATTGCTCCAGGCAAAAACAAATACAACAACTCTGGAAAGCAAATGATGCTTTATAGAGATTTCATAAAATTAAACGAGTTCTGTGTGTGCACGCACATACAAGTCAGACCCACACACACTTTTAGACAGATCTGCGCTGGTCTGCATGCAACCTTGGGCAAGCCTACGTGGCTCTTTCTTTAAAAAATTCCTTAAAAAATTGATTTTTCTCAAAACTGAGAATACTTGTGCTCACTTTTGGCAATAGTAATTTGCATGTTAAAGCGGACCACTGGATTTAAATGGTACCCATTTGGGTTAAGGTAGGCGGCAGGTTTAGGGTTTTTGCTCAAAGAAAATAGTTCTAATGTTGGGCTATGATCAGATCCTTCAAAAACAAATACTGCCAAACAGCGATAAGCACTGATAAAGAGAAATTCACATCCGCAGTTTCTTATGACTAACAGAAAATGAGGGTCCAGTTTAGGATTTTGTTACATTGTAAATAGGACCACCCCTCTAAAACCTTTTTTTTAAATTTCCTCCAAAACTGGCAAATTTCCAGAAGATTTCAAGCTCTAATAGATTGAGGGCACATGAAATTATTAGAGAAATTCTATTCACTGTGCTTTTAACTACTTGACTATTGGTAATTCCACTGATATTTTAGAAATAGATTAATCTTTAAATAGCAGCTTGCAAATTAAGATAGAAAAAGTAGTTCTGAATGCCCAAATGACTAAACATTTGTCTCCAAGGGTAACTTGACCCAAGGATTAACATAGGATAGGTAATGCAAGCCTCCCTAAAGTTCCTGCAGGTCAAATTAGAGTCAAGAAAACTGAAAATACAGAAATGAAGATAACTTACATTTATTTATGACAGTATGTCTTGTCCCTGGAAAAAATTAACTTGTCTGCTGGAATCTTTCATGTGTAAACTTTGTACAATCTATAAATGAAGAGAAAAACTTACTAGATAAGCTATATATTAAGGAACTTTGGCCAAAATTTTATTTATTAATACAAGAAAAATAAGGACAATTTTATAGGACATCTTTACTAAGAATTAGATATCATATGCTTATTTTTATGGGAAGAATAAGCTTTTGTTATTGCTAGGATAAGTTATTTTCTTTTTGTATTTGTTATGAAGAAAAGTAAGGCTCAAATACCACAAAATCTAATCTTAGAGTGGTCAGATTGGGCTTTCTTGACCTTTTTACACTCAATCTTGTAAAGCAAGATTTATAATTTGTCCATGAAACGGATATATGTTAACTTGATTGTGAAGGATAAAAATCTGATTTTGATTTCGGAATTTTTTCATGATAAATTAGATCATAGTCTACACCTTAGCTCTTGCAGCCTCCAGTATAATATTCTACCATTGAGCTATCACTCAAGCCCATTTATTTGACCACATTTCTGTTGATCTTATATTATTTGAATATTTCTTCTGTTTATAACATTGTCAAAGGCTCAGTCTGTGCACATGAAAGTATTTAACTGATTTTAATGGTTTGTTTTACACTATTGGACAATTTTATTGCTTCTTTATTATTGTACTAAAAGCGTTTTATTTAAGGTTATTTATTCTTTTTTTTTTTTCTCTCTGTTTATAAGCAATTTGATTGGTTGTTTCTCTGCTTACATCATAAAAGGATTTTATTGGTTGCTCTTGTCTATACAATGGCATCATTTGAATATCTTATTGGTGGTTCTGTTATTTTATCATAACTATCATAGTATCGATTATGTGTATTATTTAGCCTCACTTGATTGTTTCTAGCTTTTAAAATATGTTACTATTCCTTATTCTATCAACCAATTCTATGTTTTTATAATAGCTAAAAGACCTTTTATTATTTAATGGCTTGGCTCAGTGATAAAAATAAGCAGTTTTACTATTATTAATGATATGCAATATGTATTTATGCATATTCTATTTTAATCTCTATTTTTATGAATATTAAACAGAACCTGGGAAAATTCCTGGTTTATTAATACTATTGATAATAATTATTGACAATGTTTCATCTAAATAATAAAGAAATATTCCATGGTTCATCTTTGGAATTTGGGATATCTCAGAGGAACTCATAATGTATAATTAACATGCAGAAGAAAGAAATCTTATTTATACTTTTGAATTGTGGTTTATCATTTTACAAATTTATTGAGACTAAATTGAAAAAAAATGTCTCTTATGTTTTTCAAAATTAAGAAAAATATTAATTTACTTCTGCTTTGCTGCTTTTTCCTTCTTGATTTTATTCCAATTTTATTTCTTCTTTTAATTTTTTTTCTCTTTCAACTTTGATACATTAAAAAAAAAGGAAAGAAAAATAATATAGAGATGTTGATGGCTATTCTGCAAAGTTTGTACTTGGACCTTTCTTTTTCATTGTATATTACATATAGTTTTTCTCTGGAAAAAGTTTTCATTGAAAAAAACTGGAAGTATTATACTCACCATAGTTCAGTACAAACCCTTAACAGATCTGTGAGTAGTAAGGCATCAATGTTTTGAATAAGGTTTTTTTGTAGGTTTGAACTAGTATGAGAGAATTATGGTCAACATCACATGGAAAAATTGCGATACAGTGAAATATATCAGAGAAAAAACAGGAGTTAGGGATATCATAGAATCAATTAGAAAACTAAAATGGCAATGGGCTGGTCATGTTGCAAGAATGTCAGACAACCACTAGACATCATGACACACAACATGGATCCTAAGAGATGACATGCAAAACTGACCAGCAAAATATAAGATGGCGTGACTAAATAGATAAGTTCAGAAAGTATTGGCTCAGCAATGCCCATGATAGAGAGGTCTGACAAATCCTGAGGAGGGTCTATGTCCAACAACTGATGCTAAAAGGCTGATAATGATTGCTCCAGAGATAACTCTTTTTTTTGCTTCTAGTTTGAGCCAATTCAGTTGCATGCAGTCAAGACACTTGCTTAGTATAAAGGGCTGCTGAGATGGTACGCTGTTCTGTATGGTAGAACTACCTATCAGCATCACTTGGTATGAGGGTTTCTAATTTGTACTGGTGTCGGCACTTGTTTTTTTTTCAATATATGTACTTAAGAACTGGTATAAAAGTTGCATTTCATGAATCATCGGAGTTGCTATGACAATAACTTTCTTTCCCAAAAGTGATGTTTTTTAAAGAATCAAATAATGCAATTTATAAACATCAGGACAAGAGTAATAATTGCTTTTTTTCAAACTGAAGTGGGTGTAATCTAATAAAAGATTTGAAATTTAAAATTACTCAGTGAAAATAGTGATTATGATTTCAGAAGGTATTTTAATCTATTCTGACGATAATAATAGATGATTTCAAACAATTTTCCTCCTCACTTCTCATTTTGATTGACTGGGAAGAGGTACTTCGAGTGATCACCACTTCTTAGGTTTTGTACTGTCTGGTCAACAATATTTTCTTCTGTTGGACTCGGTATCTTCATACCTTAATCCAAAAATGTAAATTCCCTCTAGCTGTTGGTAAATTCCTTCAGCTATGTTGTTGGTGTTGTAATTTTATCACTATACAAAAATATCTGAACAGCATCAATTCAAGTATGCACTGGCAATCTGGCTCTCAGTTAAAAATGTCAATTATAATCCTCTACATCCTTGTGAAATTATCTTGTAAAAACAAGAAGATTCTATTAATCCTGAAAAGGAGAGTATACAACCAATGCATTCTCCCAACAGTCACTTATGGAGCTGGAACATGGAACCTAACCAAGCGACAGACCATCAAACTGAGATGCGTGCAGCATGCGTGTGAGAGAATTAAGCTCAACCTCACATGGAGAGACCACAATACATCCGGGAGAAGACAGGAGTCAGGGACATCAGAGAATCCATTAAAAATCTCAAATGGCAATGGGCTGGTCATGTTGCAAGAATGGCTGATAACTGATGGACATCATGACTCACGACATGGATCCCCAGAGATCACATGCACAACGGAAGCTGACAGAATGTGGCAAATCCTGGGGAATGTCTATGTCCAATGACGGCCGTTAAGAGACTGATGATGGTTTAATCTATATAAACAAAATCAGATACAACAGTATGCTGAAAGTAAAATGGCAAATGTTGAGTCATCTTCTGTAGATTCACTGTAAGTGAGGTAATCACGCAAATCATTGCAAATAAGTTTAAGTCTTGCTGGTTGCTCCTCAATTTTGACCTTGTGCCAGACTAGGCAAAACTTGAAAATTTTGCTGTTTTGTAGATATTTACATTATGAGCTGATAGAATTCATTTGAGTTCTTTTGGCATTTGAGGTCTCACTGTTGAAAGAATTTAGGTTGCTCCGTTCTACCAAGAACAGATCTTATACTTGGCATTTTGTGTTTATCCTATTGATAAGGAAAGACATGGGGTGAAAATTTGTATAAACTGACATAAACTGACATTTTAAATTTTCAAATATCAGATTAACTCTTGGTTTATTGTTTTGCTACTAAAAGTTGGTATCTGATAGTCTATAGTGCATACAAATCAAGGCAAAATAATCTTAAATGAGGGATGGAAAAAAGATCTACTTTATAACTTGGACTGATCAACCAGTTTCTGGGTATATGAATGAATACGTACAATGTCTGTCCATAGAGAAACCAAGCTACCAAAACAGCATGCTAATGGGGTGCTTTGGAGTGCTTGTGACTGGAATGTAATGAAGCAGTGACCTTAACCTTTTCTTATAAGAAAAAAAACAAAACAAACCATTAAACTATGTTGGTTAGTTTTTGAGCTACACATACCAGAGTAAACATGTGTGTAGTGTGCATGGTACTTTATTCCCCCAAGTTGAACAATAAAGTATTTTGAAGAGCAGCGTGGTTGTTTTGAATTCTCTTCCAAATGAGGAAAAACTTTTGGGGGGATAATTTTTAATGTTCCGACTGGCCTATGGGTACGATTTTCCAAGCTTTACACGATGAAAGAACGTCTATCAAAGATGATACTAAATCAGTACAAACTTTCACGTTGACAGACAACAATCATATTGGAAAGGTGCATGCTGTGATCCGTGGAGATCATTTCCATACTGTCCATGAAGTTCCCGAAGAGGAAGGAATCGGTAAAAGTTTGCACCACTTGATTTTAAAAGAAAAATTGATCATTAATCGTGTTGCCACAATATTTGTGCTGCATCTGCTGACAGAGGGACAAATATTGTCCTCCAATTGCTCTATTCTCTGGATTCGTCCCCTTCCAAACTTTTTTGCTCCAATAACTGAAATTCACCTTGGAAAGTCATTGAATTGAGATGATAAAAGAAAATGTGCCACAACACCTACACACTACCCCTCATGATGACTTTGAGGAGTGGAAAAAACACTGGGAATGGTGCATCAAAAGTAAAGGGGTTTATTTTGAAGGAGTCAAGACTCTTAGGGATATAGTTTGAGGTAGAGCTATAAATTTGTTTAATTTAAAAAATTTCTGTATCATTTTGGACACACAATATAGGAATAAAGAGAGACAGAGATATGTTTGTGGATGAGTCACTCTTTTCCCTGATTGCTGTTAATGTACCATGTCCAGAATATTCTGTGTTTTATGCAGAATTTGATTTTATTAGCAATATTAAAATTTGGATCTAATGTTGTACGCTTAATTTTATTCTAGGGATCATCAGCTGTTTTTCCATGGTCCTTTTTTGGGAAAAGCTTCCTTGCACAAACTTTTGGATAGTAATTATTTATTTACATTGTAGGCATTAGACTAGCTCATAGCTTTAGCATAACATTTGTTAAAGTTCACTTTTAGTCTGCTTTCAATAAAGCAGGATACTTATCAGACGAAAGTAACTACTTATTTGCTAGATGTGCTTGTGTGTGCAAATATGTTGAATGATAGGCATTTGCTTTTCTCAGTAAAATTGCCAGAGACCTCATAGAAATAACTAATAACATATGGCACCAAGCCAAAAAGACAAGTTATCAAGAATAGAAATGACAGCTTGCATTATTAGCCACTTCCGCTGAAGAGCCATCTCATGCCTGTTAGACTCTGGTGATAGTATTAGCTGACATGTCAGATTTCTGACCCTTTATTCCACAGCTAGAAAGGCAATTCAGAAAATATTGAAACGTGACTAGAGTTTAATTCAATTTTTCCATAAGTTGGTCTCACTGTCAGATGAAATAAATTAATTACTATACTTACTTGCGAGTATATGTTCTTAATGAGAGCAAGAGACTGGTGGCTCTGTTTGATGTTCATCTCAAGTGTTACATTAGTCTATTTTCTTATGGCAAAACTGGTTAATTTTCTAGATTTCAAGAAGTGAAGCCATATCGGATACTTTTCATTCAGTCATCGCTGTTAATTAAGGATTTATGTATCTTACTGTTATTGCCTTCTAGTTTTGTAGACTTGCATGTTATAAAGTGTTACATTGATTCTTGTATTTTATTTGCTATTGACTCGAATACCTAACTGCAGTTTGGATATTAAATGTTATTTTTGGCTGTATAAATTGTTGTAATAAAGTTTAAGCTGAAAAGAAAAGAAATTATAATCAGACCTTGAACAGTACGGTTCTGAACGATGTGGAAGGTTTTGAAGCAAATTAACCATACTAATCAAGTTATACCATTATATTCTTTTTAGTTCTCTCATAACCAATTCTTCCTCATTTTTTTTTTCTCATGTTACAAATGCAGACAAGAATCATGTCTGTTTTATTGTTTTGCTCTGAATTCAATTATATTTTAGTGTTCTGTGAAGCATTTCCTCTTACCAATGGGAAGTAACAGGTCATAAGAATAGTTTCTGCTCTAAAATGCAGATTTGTATTCAATTATAATTATAGATATTTTTCAAGATCTAAGCTAAAGCGTTTCTTTTATGTTGTATGATTTTTCAATAAATTTGTATAAAACAATATCGAATCTAAAACTATTCACTTTATGAAAAGTGATGGAAACTTGTCTATTATGATATAACCAAATAAAAACATTCACTTCTCCATTTTTTTTTTTTAGTCTTCAAGATTAAAGTGCAATTATGTTCTGAGCAAACTTTTTTTTTTCCGTTCTTTTTGTAAATTCACCACCTAAATAGAATTTAGGTGGTTGTGTTTGGGGGGAGGTCATTTTATGATGGTAGTTTATGCTAAATCAATTTATGCAGGGCAGTGTTCATGTTTTTATTTTGAAAATCCAGACTTTTTTTAATGATGATGATGATCAGCCTTTTATGTTTGTTGTTGGACATAGACCTTCCCCAAGATTTGCCATATCTCTCTATCATGGGCGTTGTGGAGCCAATACTTTCTGAATTTGTGTACTTCATCTCTCCATCTTGTATTCCGCTGGCCTCAATTGTGCGTGTGATCTCTGGGGATCCATGTCATAAGTCGTGATGTCCATCGGTTGCCTCCCATTCTTGCAACATGACCAGTGCTCAACAAAAGGCAAAAGAAGTGACTTATTCATTAGTCACCCCTTTTTCTAATTTTCAAACATTGGTAATGTGACAGTCACTTTAGTGTCACTTCAGTGACTGGCCAGACCTGTGTTTTTCTTTTTTTTCTGTCTGTTTGGGGTTTTTTTGTAGGTGGTGGTGGTGGTGGCAGGGTTAAATCATTAATGTATAGTTTGAACCATCAAGGTATCATAATCTTGCCACCACCACTGTTTAAGTTACAAGGTAAGAATTATATATGGGTGATGGTGATTCCTAATTTCCTTTTAGAATTCTAGTTTCTTTCTTCCTTTTTCATTCTCATCTCTGATTTCCAGAGCTTTTAATCATAATGTATGATCACACTGGTACCAAGAAAAGTATGGTACCATTGCCAAAATGAACTCTTTGATTGTTTAACCATTTTTGAAAGCAAACTACAGGCATGAAGATTGAGAAAAAAATTGACTGAACAAACTAAACCTGAATAAATTTTGCTTCTATTAGTTACTACAAAGGCGATCAACTTGTTCACTGATCAAACAGTACAGAACAAATTTCCTGCATGGACCACCATCATAACATTAGTCTAATCTTGGCCTGACTTTTTGCTAACTCAGGTATAACACAAAGTTCTTTGTTTCAGCTGTTACTAAAATAAAACATTATAAATCTTTCCTTCTATTACTTTTAATAATTGTTTGTTCAGCGCACTGGTTAGAGCCTGACACTGAAGGCTAAGAAGTCAAAAATTCTAAGCAGAGTGCAAATTGAGCACTTTTTTTACTATGATTTCAACCAGAAAAAAAACCCCAACACCAAGGCAAACCTTTAATTCTTTGCAGTCAATCAGGTATTTAGAAAAAGCAGAAGCATTATTTTAGTGCTGTTTACAACTCGATTACCCGGGTTTCTATCAAAGAGCTACAAGAAAAACCTCATCACTTGTTTCTTTGAAAATTGACATTATTTTGTCTCTTTCTCTCCCATGTTCATTTCATTGACATCTGAGCAAAATGGTAGATTCATCATTTCTATACCAATCTGTACAAAAAACCAATACTATCTGGAAATATAATGTGAGGAATAGGAAAATCATTTTAGTTACTCTATCACTTTAGTCGAGCGTGAATTTTTAATGTGTTCGGAGCCTGGACATGAAATGAAGAAATTCTGGTCATTATTAAGCATACTGGATGAGAGAATTTATATTGCCTGAAAGAATGCAATTAAGATTAGAAATGGGAGTAGTTGTGAAAAAAATGTTTCTTCATTGATGAACTTCCTAATTGAGTTTGTCATATTTTCCGTGTGTGTTTGAGGAAAAAAACTGATCTTTACCAACATTACTTGTATACATATTCTGCTCATGCAAAAGGTTTGTCATTTATCAAATAATGTTGAAAACAAATTAATTTGAAAATAGTGTTTATTGTCCTAACAAATACCAATTATTTTCATTCCACTTGTCCCCATTAACAGAACGTGTTTTTGAATCCAACTTTGAAAATAACTGTATTTTTAGAATTGATAAAGCAAACCTTCTGCATTGAGGCCATAGTTAATTTTGTGGACATCCTCCATTTTGTTTTTGTTTCTTTCCAATTTCTTTCTAAATAAAATATTCAATGGTTATCTTGTATCAATAGCTCCTGAAAAGGTGAATTTAAAACCTTTATTATTCCTAAAAACCAATAAGAAAAACATAAGGAAATTTCATGGGATCTTTTTGCATGTTATGCTAATTCATTTATTTTAATCATACAGAAAAAAAATAAGTTTTTTAAATTGTGCATTTTCCATTCATGATTTCATATATGCTTGATGAAGAGAAAATCATCCCTGTTTGTTGAAAAATTCACAAAAGATAACATTTCTTGTAAAAAGTATTCTTCTGTAAATATATGGATTATAATTGAAAAGTTCCAAGTTTTCTTAGGAAAATTTTTCTTTTGGTTTGTTTGTCTCTGCTCAACTTATTGAACTCTTACATTTTAAGTATTATGGCAGTGGATAAGGCAACATAAAGTTGTTGGTGGTTAAATACTGGCTTGACATATATTCCAGTTTTGTCTTCTTCAATTCCAGTGAGATCAGGGTTAAAATAAATAGATGAGCATTATGGCAGACCTCTGCAGATTATCATTTTTCAGAGAATGATCTTTGAAAATACATGGGAACTTGGTAGATGAAAGCCATCATAAATATGTTTAGTAAGGTAACTTTTTATATCACCTCAGAGCATATATATAATTCAGTCATTTTGTTCAAAGCCAAATCTGCCTTAACCCCATGTTTTAGTGAGAAACTGATTATTAACAATTTGTAAGTTCAGCCCACTACATCAACAAACTATCTACTTATCAATAAATTGAAGAGTTTAAGTAGATTTTTTTAATTGAGAATTGCATTAAATTGTTGGATGTGTAAAGCTGAACAATAATTATCATCGTAGAAAATAGAATCTGCAAAGTGTTCAAATTCTGGTTAAGACTGCTCTGATACCTCTGTAGGATGTATGAATCCATCTCTCCTTGTGCTCTATCTCATCTCTGATTTCCAATGGCAGCCATTTTTCTCCTTTGATAATTTATGAATAAATTCATGAAAAAATTATGCTCAACCTCACATGGAGAGATCACAAGACATCTCAGTATATCAGGAGGAAAACAGGAGTCCAAGACATCATAAAAACTATGAAAAAACTCAAATGGCAATGGGCAGGCTATGTTGCAAGAATCAACATCACAACTCACAACATGGATCCCCAGAGATCACATGCTAAACCGAGGCCGACAGAATACAAGATGGACAGATGAACTAGACAAATTCAGAAAATACTGGCTCCGCGACATTCATTTTTTTGAAAATTGTGGCAAATCCTGGGGAAGGTCTATGTCCAACGATGGACGTTAAAAGACTGATGATGATGACCTCATCACCCCACCATCTATACCATCCCCAACTAACCCTCACTGTCCAATACTAAACCTATACCCTTCAACCCAGACACCCTATGGACTCTCCAAGACCCATTACTACTGCTGCTACTACCATATCTTACCACAGACAAGCATAAACTTCATCACTGACTGAAGTAAGTCCCACATATCTGGATGACCCTAGAAGATTGGATTGCGATTTTGCTTCCAAAGTGAAGTATCTGATTGAAAATTTATTTTTCACAGAAAACTTTTAACCACCGAATGGTACACAAACACACAGCGCATGCTACTGAAGATGGGAATACCACCCGAAACCTATTTAGCTCACCAATTAATACATTTATGGATTAACTAATTAATAAACTAAGTTTCCATACACTTTTACTCGAGTCTGTTTCACTTCCTATTGTCCACATATTCATATATATATATATATATTGAAACACACACACACATATATATATATATATATATCTCAAATGCTCACACATATGTACTTATCGTAATGCACACACACAGACATGTATCGAAACGCGCACACACATATATTTATCGAAACGCACACACATATATGTATCAAAACGCACGCACGCACACACACATATATCTAAACGCGCGCACACACACACACACATATATATCTAAACGCGCACACACACACACACACACACACTCACATATGTTTATCAAAACGCATGCATACACATATATATTAAAACGCACACACACACATATATATATATATATTAAAATACACACGCAATATATATATATATATTAAAACGCACACAATATGTATATATATAAAAACACACACAATATATATATATCTATATATATAAAAACACGAGATATATATATATTAAAACACACTATATATACATATATATATATGTATATATATATATATATATATATATATATATATATATATATATATATATATATATATATATAACAGGCACACACACACACATGTGTATTAAAACAAATACACACGTACACATGCATGTAGCATATTTTTTGTCAAATAAAAACTTTTATCTGAAAATATGACCCATAAAATCACCCTGCATCTCCAATTCCAAATTCAGAACTTTCCAATATTTAGGATGACATTTGATTTGTATTCAAAGCTGTAAAGCCCCAATATTTTTTTCTTGTAATTTTTTCTTTTCTGACCTGAATTGAATTCTCCAAACAATGATTTTCTGATTTGAATATTCATCGGTTATTGAATTTGGAAAGAAAGAAAAATAAAGCATAATAAGAGAAATGCATGACCAACAAAAAATAAACCTGTATTTTATTTTGAATTCAAAAATAGTTTTTTTTTCTCCTCATTCATTTCTTCTGCTTTCTGTCCTTCCATTTTTTAATCTCTGCATTGTTCCTCCATTTTATTATTCTGATCATCAGAGCTCACCTTATTAGATATGGTTTAATATTTAGTTAGCTGGCCTACTAAATAATTAGTACTTTAGTGGGTTCAATCCTTAGTGAGTGTCTCACTTTTGTCACCTTGTGCCAGACAAAACTAGACTAATCATTACTGCTACTCATTGCCCTGCTGTGGTAGTTGTGTAATTCCCATGACACCAGTAATTGATGTTAAAGCTGCCTTTTTAGACAGGCTGACCCTCCCTACTTAGAAGATTTGTCCAGCATGATATTTGGACGACACACACATACCATTAAATGCTACTTTTTAATGCCTGACCCCAGATGTCAGGTCACTCTTCCAGAAATTTCCTCAACATTTCATCACTTCCTAGAAACTTCCCCTTTGATATGAACAAAAAACATAGTATGATCTGTTTTGTCTATACCAAAGCAACAGACACTGGCCTCTCTCTCTATTTCTATCTCTCTCTCTGTGGTACAGATCAGGCTACTAATGAGGCCCAGAGAGGGCAGAAACATGAGCTAGTTTATGTAGCGAATCCACATTCTACTAATATATATATTAAACATTTCCTCTGTTTCCTTCTTTTGACTAAACCCCTGCAAGAGTTGATCTTCCATAGGCTTGACTTGAACTGTTTGATACTCAAAAAATCCCTGTAAAAATAAGTATCTTTTGTTGGAATATATTTTCTTCATATTTTTGATGAAGCTAAATTACATTGTCTGAAATTCTGAGATCAGTCATAATCACTAATCCATGACTTGTTCAAACTAATATTCTAATCTTTTCGTTTTGTCATTGTTTCAGCTAATGTAGGTCTGCCTAGAAAGTATCCAGAATGTCTGAAACCAACAAAAAATAGCCTACTTAGGCCAATGGCACTTCAGCGCCCCTCTTAGTATTCTCCCGGTACTTCACACAATTATCCCAGTGTTCCTTCTACTTTTCCTTCCACTTTTCAAAACAGTCCACAAAGTCCTTTTTTCTTTTTTCTTTTTATTATTATCATCAGCTGCCTTCTTCAGTGTGGAAATTCTTTAGGAAAGGCTGAAATCAAATCTGGACTGTGGAGGAACTGAAAGACCTGGGTGATATGTTTTGCCAAAAATCTCTGTTCATTACATGAAGAGTGACTCACTCATCACACAGTACACAAGCTCAAACAACCAACTGAGTAACCCAACGGGAGAGTGTCTGTTCGTACAAGTGCAGTGAGATCTGATCTGCTGCCAAGTTACATCAATGATGCAACTGGTATATGGGGATTCCTACAACAGATAGATTGAGGTCAAGCTGTCAAATTAGTCCAAATTATACACTTGCAATTGAAATGACTCTTTTTATTGTACAACTTTTGGATTACTTTTTTTTTTTTCTCACTCCAATTTTCATACTTGTCTAATTGTTACAAAACAGGCCATTTAACTGAATCTATGAAGTAGTATTTTCTCAGTGAGAATGGCCTAATTTTGGCAACTTTTGACCGGTATATATCACTAGGGTGTAATTAAATGTGCAGTTCCCAATCCAACCAGTGCTATGTTTTCGTATACAGTTCACTGTTAGAAAGAAATATTTTGTCATAATCCAAGTCTATGGAGAAACTGTTTGTTATGGTTTTGTTATCATCACTGTAATCATTTTAATATTGTTTTTACGTATATATATTTGCTACTACTTGAACTTTCTTTAAGATTTCTTTCTCTTTTTTTTTTATTTCAATGTCATTCCCTTCAATGAAAAAGAAGCCTCACTACTCAATTCTACATGTTCAAGTATAAATTTCCACTTTGCCAAAAGTACAATTTCTCTCTTTCAAGTTGAATAGAAAAATCAGTATCTTTGATATTAGAATTGCATCCCATAATAGTCATAGACATGGGAATAAAAATAGATTCAATTAATAAAATTGAAATTTGATATCCAGCAGCAAAATTGATTATACAGGTCTGGTTAGTCACTCATTAGATACTGTCATGTGACTGAAATCTTTTGGCAGCATGTCATTTTGGTGATCAATTATTGGAAAAACAGGCGATCGATGTTTTGTTTGGCATTGATCACTAAAAAAAAGTTTGTATTCTTAAAAAAACAAAAACACTATCCCTGCCAAATATAAACTAAGATACCAATTTATCATGGGGGGGAGGTTTCAAAAACAAAAAAAAAAAGTTTTTTTCTTGATTTAAGGAGTAAATGTTTAAATTTTCAGCCCTCTAGCTCCACAAGTGTGGCCTGCCTGACCCACATGAGAACTAAAGGAATCCTTGTTGATGCTGACAGTTTCGAATAAATCTGTCAATTAGAATGGCTAAGAAATTATGAATGAGCATGAATAAAACTTCTATTGACCAGTGGCAAAACCAATATGAAGTTCTGATTATATTTATGATATGGCTTCCCTAATATATTTTTTCAATATGATTTTTCAAATATATTTATAATATCTTTTACCTGGCTTGGATCAAGCATAAGGTGATCTAGCAATGAAGAAGCTCCAGGTTCCATTCCAATCACCATGTATTCATTGAATACTCAAATAATGTTCTATTGGATTTTATTATATTTATTATATCATTATTGGTTAATGTTGTTTGGTTTTTATTATGAATGAAAGAAAAAGTAAACTTCACTGGTTGAAGCATAATTTTAAAGAAATGAAACTGAAGAAACTTCGAGGGTATTCAGTTAGGATCAGAATAGAGTTGTGAGACATGGTAGGAATGAGTTAGGTTGTCAATAAGTCTGTCGCCTAGTAATGAAAAAAACTTGTATTTTACACAACAAATATTTATTATTCAACATAATCCCCCTCCTTTGTCAATGCACTTAATGCAACGATTTTTCATTAATCACTCTGATACATTGAATATTCGAGATCAAAATTCAGTTAATAAGTGCCTGGGTAAGAACCTAACAAAGCACCTTTGCATCTAAATAAATATATATGGTAGCTGTTCCCAGGTAGCAATGCTCTTACCTTTGAGCTAAACGACCACTGGTATTGCAAAGGCCAAAATACCTGTTTTCACACTAAATTCCCATCTTGTTTACTCTTAGTCTATTCACCTCTTCCAAAATGACAGTTATATATTAGGAAATGGATATATGTGATCTGACAGAATGATTATAAATTGCGTTATATAGAAACTTATCTGAAATGATTTCACGTCATTACCCAGTTACTGATAGGCCCGATTTTGTAGCAATGCCCACCAGATGACCACGGAAGAAAAATGATAAGACTAACATAATGTGGATGGTCACTATAGACTCTCTCTCTCTCTCTCTCTCTCTCTCTCTGTCTTTCAAATATAAACCGTGTCTATCAGAGAATTTCGAGAATTGGAAGAAGGGAGGTAACTAAATGACATGCTTGTCGGTAATCCAAATTCAATTAACCAACTACAAAGCATTTAAAAAGTGCATACCTCTGTCAACGCTATTGTCAGATGAAGTAATTGATTCATTCCATATCAAATCACCAAATTCTAGGTGGTTTTCCAATTGTCATTCTCTCAAATCCTGCTGAAAATCAGTTGTTTTTTTTTTTTTTGTTTTTTTTTTTTTTTAGTTGAATCTGAGAGGGTGACTTGGGGAGCACCCAGTGGTAAAAAATGACTCAATTTTGCATGGATCCGTTAAAAACTCCAATCACTTCTTCCCTAGCCTATAGCCCACCCTCCCATAAAATTTCATGGAAATCAGTTCAGAATTTTTTGGTGATATAATGTGGTGTGAACATATAGCTACGATGTAGGTTATTTAATCACTTCTTCCTATTAGCCTGTTATCCACCCTTCCATGAAATTTCATATAAGTTAATTGAGAACTTTCAAAGAAATCATGTAGACAGATGATTGTATACATAACTGTATGAAAAAAAAAAAAACCAGAAAGGTATCTCTCTGTAAAATTTAATCATCCCTTTCTTGCCATATTGCCAAACCTTCCATAAAAATTTCATTGAAATCCATTTAGTACTTCCTGAGATATTGTATTGAGAGACAGGAAGACGGATGGAAAGACACAATCAAGTACATATACCTCTCTAACTTTATTGCCCCTAGTAATAAGGTGAGCAACTTTGTTAATATTTTGATATTTCTTTATTCAATTCTCAGAAGACGCATGCATATTATACAGTCAGGACCTAGTTGTTTAGATTCGACTCTCAACTAAAAATCTACTGCACAGATTTATATACAGACCCAATTTGTATTAAATGATATTCATTCATTTAATATCTAGTTAATTCCCATGAAAAAATTCATGGATATACAGGTTTCCTCATTATCCACAAGTAGAGCTCTCCTAAAAAAGTGTATTTCCTAAGCTGAAATGGTGTAAAGCGAAGGAGCAATTACCATTAGTTTACATGTGAAATTTTTTGAACATCCCAAGACCACTGAAATGATGAGGATGATATGTCAGAATGAGACATTGGAGATTGTGGTGGCAGAAGGTACGGGAGAATGGGATGTAGAACAGAGAGTGTACACTGCCTCTATAACTGTCAGCTGAAAAACATAACCTGTTTCTGCTTTTTACCATTTTTCAAAAAGGTGGAGTAAGAACTTTCAGAGAGCAGGGACTACCTGTATTAGAATACTATTGGGTGATTTTTTTTGGGGGGGGGAAGACTAAAAAAATTCAGTGGAAGTGTCCATTATTCCAAATGGTGAGTAGGGGATATTTTTATCGGCAGAATTATTTCCTCCAAATGGAAGAGTCCACAGTTACAGACTGAGAACCTAGAATATCACTCTGCATTATGTAATCAGATATTCATTATAGATAATATTCAATGGATATTTTCTTTTTATGAATTCCCTTTTTATAAATATCCAGACCACTTAAGTAGATAATGCTGTTGCTCTGTATTTTTTTTCTTATCTCTTTTTTTTTGTTTCTGGGTGTCCATAATGGTGTTGGTCAATATACAGTTGAATAAACACTAGATACTATTGAACTGCCCCAATATAGCATTCTCCTCCATTTGCTTTGTATTTTTTTTTTTTTTTAAATCTTTTTTTCATCTCCTCAGACAAAGCAACACCTATTGCCCATCCCCAGAGTCATTACCAATCTATGTTCATAGATTTTCATCCACTCCTGCGTGTGATTGGGCTGCCATCTTTTGCATGCAAGCAAGCAAGCAGTCACTTCAGGCCAGAGCCCACTCGCTGAATATTGACTCGGTGGTCAAAAATATTACATGATAAATCAATTACCTGGCAGCTATGTCCTGCAGCCAAGCCAAACAGATGACCGTTTAAGGAAAGCGATAAAACAGGACAAACATAGTGATGATGGTCTGAAAAAAAAAAATTCTGACCATTCTACATAAAACAAAATGTCGATTCTGAATTAATAGACCAAACAGATACACACAAATAAAAAAGCTATTTGTATATTAAGATATTTTTATATGGCACTGATGATTCATTGAAAAATGATTTTACAATTTGGTGCCTCTATTATTTGCTCTCATTTTCACCAGCCACATCTTGAAAGCTTTGGATTTATATATCTCTTATAAGTTTTTTATAAAAATATCTTTCTGATACTCTAAATCTTTTGAGATCCCGAGAAAGTATTCTCATTTTTCATGTCTTTTTTCCATTTTTGACCAACTGGTTTCTTCATCATTTTGTAGCTTTCTAATATAATATTTCTAGCCAATGTTGTTTGGCTGGCAAATTTCAGAACCTAAAACAAAGAATGATTTGAGATGAGATTTGAATTACCATCCTGTATCACAGGAGCATACAATGTCATGGGGTAATGCCAGTTTCACTTGGGTTTGCTGGAACATTCTGAACAAGTAGTGGCCTTCATTCCTCAGCTTTCTGTCACTTGCATTCTCAAATCATTTCATGCTGCACTTCTCTCCCACTCTTAATTTTCTCCCTGCCTCTTCTCCAACTCACTCATTCGCAAACATTCTTCCACCTCTCTCTCTCTCTCTGACACTCGTCCACCTCTCCCTCTCTCTGACACTCGTCCACCTCTCCCTCTCTCTGACACTCGTCCACCTCTCACTCCACGCCTCTCCTCCAACTCTCCACTGTTCTCTTTGCCTGCCACTCCTCTGCCGTTCTCTCTTTGCCTGCCACTCCTCTGCCGTTCTCTCTTTGCCTGCCACTCCTCTGCCGTTCTCTCTTTGCCTGCCACTCCTCTGCCGTTCTCTCTTTGCCTGCCACTCCTCTGCCGTTCTCTCTTTGCCTGCCACTCCTCTGCCGTTCTCTCTTTGCCTGCCACTCCTCTGCCGTTCTCTCTTTGCCTGCCACTCCTCTGCCGTTCTCTCTTTGCCTGCCACTCCTCTGCCGTTCTCTCTTTGCCTGCCACTCCTCTGCCATTCTCTCTTTGCCTGCCACTCCTCTACTTCTCTCTTTCTGCACGATTCCTCCACATCTTTCTAAACACCTCTCATCTTCCTCAGCCTCATTTCATTTCACCACTCTTCTTCCTGAGATTCCTCCTTCTCTCCCTCCACTCATTCCCTACAGCCTCTGCTTTGCTTTGCCTTCACTCCTCCTCCTCCTCTACAGACTCCATTCTCTTTTACCACAACTCCTCCTCTTTCACAATGTCTTCTTTCTTTCCCCCACTGTTTCTCTTTCTAGATTTTTCTTCCACATTTCTCATTCCTAAACATTCATCCTCCAATTCCTTTTCCAACCACTCCTCCTCCTCTCTCCATTACTCCACTCCTCCTCTTTTCCCCATGACATTTCCTCCATCACTCCTCCTCCTCTTCTGTCTCTCTCTTACCCTACCACTCCTCCTTCATCTCCCTCTCTCTCTCTCCACCATGCTTCTTGTTCATCTCCCTCTCTCTTCCAATAAATTCTATCTTTATTCTCTTCTAGAATAAGACAACTAAACATTTCCATCAGTTTCAAAACTAAAACAATTCAGTTGATTTGACCATTATTTTCCTGCTGTTATTTTTAAAAGTAAATTGTAGGTGAAATGAATTTAAAAGGTTTTTGATTTCACCGATGGCTTATCTTCAGCATCCAGTTTTTTATTCTTTGACGTGTTTGATGGTTTATAGGTATTTTACTATGATATATATATTATGTAACAATAGGAAAGTCTTTTCAAGTATAAAAATGAAACAATTGCTATGTAATCTTTTCTCCAATTGATGTAATAATAATCATTCTGTTACGAAATTACTATTTTTGCATCTTTTTGTAGACTGGATGTGTATATGTACACATACATTGGCTCATTCATAAACATATATATGATATATATTATGTGTGTATGAGAATTAATTCCCTGTTAGAAATTATATGTAACTCTTGTAAATATTGGTCTAATTTTGTGAAACAAACTTATGTTAAATTTCTACACAGTAGGCAAATTCTGCCATTATATGGTTCAAAGTGAAGCTAGTTTGACAAAAATTGACCAATAGATGACAAAATTATTTCCAAACTCCAATAGAGAGTTCCTTTTTACCCATCCTGTATATCAGAGAAGAGAGGCAATTTCAGTTGTTTGCTAGCTCTCTCAGAAGTTGCACTTGATAATGAAATATTTCTATTTCTGTGGCTCACACTCTCAAGAGATTTTATCCCTTTTTTTTTTTCTTCATTTGATCCAAACTCCTGCTTTTGCCTGATTCTCCATTATTATTTGTTGTATGAAAGGTCTAATCATCAAGATAAGCGACTTCAATATTTTCTCCCATAAATATTATTTCAATCAAACAGCCTCCCCAAATCCTCGCTCCAGTCAATGAAAGCTCATGAAAGCTGTTCAATATTTCATAGTAGCACTAGGTAAACGTTTTGGTTTAACTCTTAAATTCATGGACTGCTTCCATTAATAGCGTAATTTTTCAATGAATAAAATTTAAAACGATGGAACTCTCCAATGAATTTAATGGAATTTTTTTTTTCCAAATTCACTTAATGATCAAAGGGGGTAATTTTAATCAGGAGTTATTTCTCTTGATAATGTTTTTTGTTTTTTTTTCAATGGATTTTATGTCTTGATGGTATCAAAACTGATCTGCTTAATACATTATACCCTTTTTCTTTTCGACATTACCTGAGCCAAGATTATTGTGACATAAGGCAAAATGTTAGAATTGGGTAGGGAGATTTGGTTGCACCAATCTTTAAAGTATGGTGAACCTTGCCAACCTTGTAAATCAGTATTTGAAATCCTAGTGTTTACCTACTGGCGCTGGTAGGAATTATCTAATCCACCAGGGAGGCCCATACTTCTTTTTTTAGTCCTTCTACTCTTTTCCCCATTCTCTGCTTCTGTCAGCCCTGTGAAATTTTCTCTTTCTTTCTCATTGCTTTGCTTGCATAATTATATATACATGTTCTACCTGTTATCATATTCACTTATCTAGAGGATGAGTTTGTTTTTTGTTTTTTAAACCAAATTATTGGCAAAAACCTTGGGTCGATCTGCACAAGGATAGATGTTTTGTTTGGTTAAAATCCATGCACAAATGGAAGGGCTGGAAATAACTCTTAGCTTCAGGCATGAATAATATTCACCACTTAGAAAGAAAAACAGTTGTACCACAATAATATTCTATTCTTATTTACCTAATAAAAACTTGAATGGAAATATCCAATATTTTTGCAAAGTTTTCCCATGATAAATGGTAGACACTTTACTTTTATTTTTGGTGTTCAATGCTTCAGGCTTAGCAACCCTCAGATTTATTCATATGGTTTAAAATGTTGTGCTCTCTTAACCAAACTTGTTCAGTGACCCCCAAAAACAAGGATCGAACTCTACACAAAGCATCATCATGTATCGTTTCTTGGCCAAAAATGATGGCTTTTAAATTAAGTATATACAGTATATATCATTTTTCTCTTGGTTCTTTCCTTCTCCCCAAATTCTCTCCTTCTCCCTCACACTCTTTATTTTTCTCTTTCTCTTTCTGTCTTTTCTTCATTACTTTTCTTTTTTTTTTCTCCGACTTCTTCCTCCTTTCACCTTTTATCCATAAAGTATTGTAGCATCTTTCCATCATTACAACTGTACATTCATCCTTTTTCATATTTCTTTTCATTCCTGCTTTGACCTGATGCTGATGATATTTTCATAAAATAAAATGTTTGCTCGACAAAATGATACTTGAACCATTTTCTCTACATCATCATTATCAGTCTTTTAACGTCCATCGTTGGACATAGACCTTCCCCAGGATTTGCCACACTTCTCTATCATGGGCGTCGCGGAGCCAGTACTTCCTGAACTTGTCTAGCTCGTCTCTCCATCTAATATTCTGCCAGCCTCAGTTGCGCATGTGATCTCAAGGGATCCATGTCATGAGTCGTGATGTCCATCAGTTGTCTACCATTCTCGCAACATGGCCAGCCACTGCCATTTGAGATTTCTAATGGATTCTATGATGTCCCTAACTCTTGTCTTTTCTTGGATGTACTGTGCTGTCTTGTGGTCTCTCCATGTGAGGCCCAGCATAATTCTTTCATGTGCATGTTGCATGGTTCTCAATTTACGGATTTTAACCTTTAATCATCTGTCTTTTAGATGTGTCCAATGCATATCTATAAGTAAATTTTCAGTCAGTCGGTCCCTTATATGTAAAACATCAATTTTCTCAGTTGTATTGTGTTGAATTGATTTGAAACTCTTCCTCGTATTCTACTACTAATACTACTACTACTACTACTACTACCATAGAAGATAGATGCATCGTTGAACTCATGGCCCTTATAGCTTAGAGCTTTGCTTCAAGACACCTGATGTAACCACTGTATATCTATCCAAGGCTAAATTCAATTTGCTCAGCACTCACTCTCAGATTAATCTAATGTTGTAACAATAACTGGCTTTATAGAGGTTCCAAATTCAACTTCTATAACTTCATTGACACGAAATACTGATCTTGATAATAAAAGTCCGGACCTTAAGAGCTCCAGCCTAATGATCCTCAAACTATGCTATTTTAACTGATGACAAGAAACTGTCCTTTATCCTTTCAAACATATCACAATGACAGAATCTACTGGGAAATCTATTTATTAAAATCATTCACAAAACCTAGGACTCAGTATTGATGCCTTAACTCATAATAGAACTGGGTATCTAAAGATTTTGACTCAAGCTCTCTCTTAGCTGATTTTTTTTGTTTTTTTTTGTTTTTTGTTACTGTTACTCCTATTTTTATATGATTCATTTATTCAACATGATTTTAATAATAATCATAACTTATCAAAAGCAAGTGATGCAGAGAATATGCTAATAATAATAATGATCATATGATCATGTATTGCATTTGTAAATGTCTCTTAGGACTTTCAAGAACATATTACTAACTGTTTGACCAAAGACAATATTAAGATACATGCAATATATTTGGAGTAACTTGAAAAGAAAATCAACTGAGTAAAGATAGAGGGAAAAAAACTGCACCTATAATAGGGTTCAGGAAGAATGTACGTGACCTGCAAAAAGGTTTATCTCCCTTTGATCATCTAAGAAATCTCATAAAAACATGAACGGTTATTTCTTTATTATATTTTCAAGCCATGCTAAAAATGATTACTTTGAGGAAAGAGGTGAACTGATAATTAACAAAAAAAAAAAAAAATCGTTTATTGATTGGTGAATAAGCATACAGGATTTTATTTTTTAAGATCATGTATTCAGTATGTTTAAATCGAATTTATAAAATTTTTATGTGGTTTGAACTTGTTTATCAGGACCCTCAGACTTTACTAAAAAAATTTTCCTGGATTTTGAAATCTGACTAAAGCTTATTGCACTTTTCTAGCCCCCCCCCTTCCCCTTAAATGAAAAAAACACCAAAATAACAAATTTTGACTACACAAAATTAAAAAGACAAAGTTAAGTAGAATGTTTTCATTATTTCAACTTTTCAGATGACTTTAATTTTGTTATTTTTTACAAATAAAAAAAAGCGAAACATCAATTCTGAGATCAGATTCTTTGATCAGTCATATCTGACGAGTAATCTCTATGGATATCTTTTTATCCAGCCTTTGTTCACATTTATATTTCCTCTGTGATATACATGACCCGTCTATACAGCTATTTGGAATATCTCGGAATCCCATTATGTAGCCATATAACATTGCAATCAATCAGAGGTGAGCTCATTGCATATGCATGAACACTTTCCAATAGGGTTACTCAGTCAGTAGTGGGACACCACTGAGTGAACTTGTGTACTATTGGACTGTCTAAGTCACAATAGCCATGCCTGACCATTCTTCACAATTTCACAAAACATCACATCAATCAAGTTCATCGGACCATATGTATTGAATAAGAAATCATTAAAATATATACATATATATATATGTATATATATATATATATATATGATAAAAGAATCACTGAATTATAAATGTATATAATGAATAAAAAATGTCATTAAAATATGAATTGATATTATGAATGAAAAAATCAATAAAATATATATATGTAAAGAATAAATAATACCAAGCATATATATATATATATATATATATATATATATATATATATATATATATATATATATATGCTTGGTAGAATTATGATTTCTGACTGAAGCATATTGTGGAAACTGGTTTGCATTCAATATATGCAAATGGCACTTCCTATATTTTCTCTATGAATATATAACACTAATAATGAATTATTGGGGCTCTGTTCATTATATTTATGTACATTCATTGATATATTTTACTAGAAATATCATTATCATGGTAATAATCAAACCTGAGTTCAGGAATATCTTCCTTTCTCCTGTGAGTCTAATTTCTTGGCTCTTTCTTGCATACAAGATGTGGTGTTTAATTTGTTAGGATAATCAATAATCTTTTGGGTGAAGCAGTGCCTCTACTATTGCTAATCAATTTGTTAACTTTAAATAGAGAATGAATGTTGCATTTGATCTTAACTAGTCTTATATGATAAGAACAAGATGAAACTATTCGTCAGATGTTTTATCAATCTGTGAAAAGCTCAAGGAATGGCCAGCCGAAATGTGTGAAAGAAAACAAATGATTTTAAAATTCACTGACTTTAGTTACTCATGTAAAGATCTGGGGTAAAATTTCTAATTTCAATGTATTAGCTATGGATTTTATTTTATTTATATATCAAATTGCAAATGATAGTGATTTAGTAACATTTTGCAACTGTAGCTAAAAGTGGAGAAAAAACGTAGTCTTCTATGAAATGTCATTTTCTGTATTCATACATATCTCTAACCTGTCTAATTTGCGGTAAAATATTCTTTTTATTATTTTTGAATCTCAAACAAAATTTCCACCAATTCTACTGGAGCATTGAATTAAATTGATGATACAAGAAAGGTTTGCTAAGAAGATAGAATTGCAATACTTTTGAATCATCATAAACAACATGAAATCAATTCCTAGTTGATATTTAAAAAAAACTAATAACCATTACTAGAATTTCTGTGACGCATAAAGACTCCATGGAACACATTAAAACTTGAGCATTGTAGCAGTTTATGGCTTTTTTTGCAATTGGTATTGGATCAATTCAAAGTTATTTGCCTGCTTACATCTTAAAACGGTCATTAAATCTGTTCATGATTTTTGCTCCTCTGAAGCAGACATGATCCAATATACATGTACAGAGGATTGGGCTGCCTCATAGATGAGATAGTTGGATACTTTTGACTGGTACCAGCGGTCAGTGTACAAGCCCTGGTCAAAAGTCAATATTTTAAATGCCGATTTTCAAGGCAGGTAAATCCTTCCTGCTTAAAAGATTGATGAAAGGCAATCTAAATAACATGGATTTTCTTTGTGCAAACTAAGCTGACCTTAATAGTTGTACATATGAAGCAATGCCTTGAATAGTATGATGTTCATTAATGCAGGTTTTGATGTAGTATGGTTAAGGTGTCACTGTACAAATTAATGTAACCATATATAAGCCCAAAGAAAACACATTGAATTATAAGAAGACCTTGTACAGTGCAGTTTTGAACAGTATGGAAAATTTAGAACAAATTAACCATACTAATCAAGATATATCTCTATATACAAGAGTGTAAATGTCCCTTTCTGTTTGTGGGTTTATAATACATATATATATATATATATATATATATATATCAGCTGATAATGTGACTTTCAGATGAGACAAGACCCCAATTTCAGACCGAATCGCATGGTTTTAGCTCATAAGATGACCCCACTTTTGACGGTATTTTTTAAGGCTTCAAGTCATCTTATCCTCAGAAATGTATGGTGTGTATGTGAGATATATATATATATATATATATATATATATATATATATATATAATAATTGAGTCATCTACTGATAGCTGTTTTGTTGTATTACAACTCATCAGTGTGGCTATAGACTATCTATTATCCCATCCAGTACCACAAGGTAGGATTGAAACCTTCTCTTCAGACCCAGAGGCTGGTATGTCATCCTATAAGTCAAATTTTTGCATTTGTTGGATTGTTACTCTTTCAAATTACCTCTTGGTATTGAGCACTAAATATGATTCAGTCAATTAGAAGATCAAATAGATAATGTGGTCACAATTTCTACATTTTGGAGGTTTTATTACTATTCATTGATTTTTTTTCAGGCTTTCTTGGAGGAACCTAGTTTGAAAAAAATCATTGAATGAAGCACTAAATGTTAGATATTGTGTTTGTTTGTAAATCCATATGATATCGGACATAATTTAAGGTTATTTTTCATGAAGCCTTACCATTTGGAGTTGATCTTGGAATTTAATAATACCATAAATCTTCTGGAGTCAAAATTCCTGTTCAACAAAAAAGATGGCTTGGAAATTTTAAGGTTTCAATCACTCATTTATTTGTTTTTCCTTCAAGAAAGTGAGCATGTGTAGATTTTAGTAAGTAATGTCATAAATGGATCTTAAAGTATATTGTAGCCATGTCTCTATAATTCTATGTCAGTACTGAATTTTGGGGAGCATCTCAATTTATCTTTCACTTTTCACTCTTTCTTTCCTTTTTTTTTTCTGTTAATCCTATTTATTTTCTTTCTTTAGTTCTGTACCCATCTCTTTCCATTTGTACAAATGTTTTCTGCCTTATTTTACTCTCTCTTTCATCCTTTCTCCCCATCTCTCTCTATCCCCCATCTGCTCTCGGTTACTTCTTCCTCTCTCTTTTTCTCTCTTCCCTTTCCTCTTACTTTCAAAATCCACCCCTTTCCTTCTTCATTGTATTCCTCTCTCTTCTTTTTGATTTCTCCATTTCACCATTTCTTCACTTCCTTTATCTTTCTTCCCTTTTATTTGTCCTTGATAGCTTTTTTATCAAGCAAAGAATCACACTCGGATGGCAAGCCTCAGGTAGAGCAAGTTCTATCTTCAAGAACAAGAAAATCCCATTAGTCCCTGAAAAGAAGGTTATACAATCAACGCATCCTCCGATAGTCACCTGGGGAACTGAAACATGGAACATAACCAAAGGACTGACCCGCAAACTGAGAAACATGCACAAGAGAGAATCATGCTCAGCATCACATGCAGAGATCACAAGACAGCACAGTATGTTAGGGAAAAAACAGGAGTCCGAGACATCATAGAATCCATTTGGCTGTTGTTAGAATGGCAGGCAACCACTGGACATCATGACTCACAATATGAAAGGCGTAACTGAGGTCGGCAGAATATGAGATGGTAAGACAAACTGGACCGGTCAAGAAAGTATTGACTCTGCAAAGCCCGTGATAGAGAGGTGTGGCAAATCCTGGGGAATGTCTTCATCCAACAACAGACGATAGAAGGATGATGATGATGATGATAGCTTTCTAACCTTCCCTTTAATCTCTCTTTATACACTTTTTCCTTGACCTTATTTCCCCTCTTCCTATTCCCTATATTATAACCTTTTTTTTTCTTCCATTTTTTTCTTGGTTTCCTCTGGAGTTTTTTTTGTTTTGTTTTTTTTTTCCCCCATCTAAAAAATCTTTTCCAAGATTTCCAGCATGAGAAGACTAATGTGACTAGCAAACCAAATGCCTTCCTTCATTCTTGGAAGATTAAATTCCCTGCATCATAATATTGATCTGTTGAATAAATACTGTGGAGTGAAAGGAATTTCTCTTAGAATTGGTCTCTTGACAGACATCAGTGATTCGGCTCGTACTCAAAACTGTTGACATCCAACAAATTCTGTGATCTCTTCATACTCTCCATGTTAGAAACCATAAACCAAACTGTCACCAAAACTTTCTTTAGTTTTCATGTTGGTCTGGCTGGCTATGTATCTATCACACATTCAGACCGCATAGAGGGCTGAACATCTATTCCTTAATATGTCTACAAAAAACGTTTTTGGTCTGTCTATTTTTTTTTATTCTCCACCCCCAATAGTTTTTTGGTGGCGGATTCAATTAGCAATGTAAATTCATGCTTAAATTGGTCCCTTGATTTGTGCCCTGCAGTATTCACGCTTGTTTTTTTGAAAGGCCAAATGTTTTTAGAGATCACTCCCTAGCAAAAGGCGAGAGGAGTAACTAATTTATTAACCCCCCCCCCCTTTATGCAATGGAGAGATGAACTGGACAGATCCAGGAGATACTGGCTCCGTGATGCCCATGATAGGGAATTGTGGCGAATCCTGGGGAAGGTCTATGTCCAACGACGGACGTTAAAAGACTAATGATGATGATGATGATGAACACAACATTCTGCCAAAAAATGTTGATCATGTGATGGTTTCTATTGCATGACTAATCCGACCAGTCTATGTATTGATCTATCTATATAGATTCTAAGTTCATTTTTCATGATTATTTATATTCTTTTGCAATGATGGGTGGCAAAGAGTATTAGCACTTGCCATGTTTTGGGTATTTTGCCAAATAACATTTGAGAGAATAAGACTGAAATGTCAGACAGCATATTTATCTTTCATGTAAATCCTTCTTACAAAAATGTAAAGAAAATATCTAACCAATACATTCCATAGCATGTATTTACGAAGTTTAGTTTTGACTTTTGGTTACAGTTGTTGAAGTGAAGATCGAAATCACTTGCAATGGCCATTGAGATAAGTTTGCTAACTATTGCTATATGGCTAGGATATTGTATTTGTATCTGAAAAAAAAAAATGACAATTATTCAGAAAAACTTGCCGCTAGGTAATCAATATTTATTGTAAATGGAAAGTAATAATTTTCTTTATATATGCTGCTATTTATTCACATTATCCACAGGAGGAAAGTAGATAGATATAGAAATGTGAACAAAGTAGCAAGAATTCTTTTTTAAATATTGAGCACCGTTGTAAGTGTGTGTTTTTGAGCTAACCTGTGCTCTTAAATTTCTTGATGAAAATGACTGTCTATTGTTGTTCATGTGTGTGCAATATCTGTCCTGAAAGTATCCAGCCATTTTGAATTAGAAGAAATGGTTGTGTGGTTTCGATGTAAATTGGCAATCAATCAAAGGGGAACTTACTGCACATGTGTTGGCATGAAGACACCATTGAGTGAGCTTGTATACTGTGTGCCTTTCTTATTCACTATGTTCGAGCCTGCCCATTCTTTATATTTTGTGCAGGGTTGTGGGCAAAGCATTTTGTCTCCCAGGTCTATCAATCCAGATTCAGTTACCTGTGACATCTGGCTTTTTCTGAGGAGAAAATGTGATTAAGGAAAATGTAACCGATCAGCTGTTGGCAATCCAGAAAGAGGACTTTGCAGACTGTTTAGAAAAGTGGAAATGAAGCTGAGATAAGTGTGTGAGATCCCAAGGATGTATACTTTGAATGGGACGAAGGTGCCATTACTATTGGTATACTGTTTGTTTTTTTTTTTTGTTTTTTTTTCAATTAGTATGAAACAGCTGGATATATTCCATATGGACTGAGTATATAATAACATATTCTGTCTACCTGCACAATAAAATCACTTTGGATACTATCATGATATTGGACAAGATACTTGGGTGCAATTTATTTCAGCGGCTTATGTGTTGTCTTCTGTTTTCATCACAAAATGGTATTTTTCTACATGTTCTTTCGTACGTTGCCTTCCATATTTCCTTACTAGATCTCTGGTTGATGCAGTTTCTAAGGTGATCTGGAATACATCTCCTCTAGCTTTTCTGATAATCTTTTGGTGCTAGGTTGCAATTTCTCAAATAAACATCTCCAAAAGAAAAAAAAAATTTTCTCCTATCATATCATAATTTGGGGAACACTTATTAAATCTTATTGAAAAATCATTCTTGGACATTCTTTGAAGTTATCTCCCTTTTTCTCGCATGTTTATCTATCCAAACACAAACTATGAATTTTTTCTTTCAAAGTACGAGCCATAACATTAATTGATTTTGGAGAAGAAAAAAATGATTAATATAAAATCTAGACATTCACACTGGGACTTGGTGTCCAATTTGTATGGAGGCATTGCTGCTTTTATTCGAAAATACAAGGCTTGAAATTGAATTCAATATTTGATATGCTTGAATAAATCACATCATAAACTGCAGGGCAGGGGGTATCAGTGTAGGTAGTGCTTAGAAATTTTGTATATCATCCTTAATATTATCTTCAGATAAGATATTGTTCAGGTTCAACACTTAAGATATATGGTAAATGTAACATTTTTTTATTTATTGGTGTGGTTCTTTTTTAAGCTGGGACTCTTAATGGCTTTTTAAACTGAGCCTTGTGTTTTTATTATATTCTACTTCAAGCACTACATGGTCTGATGCCATGATATTTACCTTTTCTTCTTTCACAGCAGTGTTTTGGGGTTTTTCGTTTTTTTTCCTGTTATTTTTTGATTGAAGAAATTTTTTCCTTGGTTTCAACTAACTAACTACACTACACATCTTCCACATTGTAATTGAATGATTTCAACTTATGACATTTGCATGCCCGTATCCCTGAAAAGGAAAGAATTGAATGTTTTTAAGGGCTTTCAGGTGATTCACACTTCATTCATGACTGTGAAAAAAAAATATTGTCTTCTAGAGAAAAAAATATCTAGAAATGCCCAGATTAAATTCTGGCAGCTGTTGGTCAATGGAAGTTGTTTAGTATAAGAACTGATGCAGCTGGAGGAAAAAATAGTGAGTTGAATGTACCATAGAAATTTGAGAAGTATACTAGTGCCTTGAAAAAGCACAAATTTACGTGCTGGAAACTGTAATTTCCTTCCATTTGATTTACCTTCTTGAGGAAAAAAAAAATGGTGACTGTGTTATTTTTCAATCGTTGATTACTTTTGAGTTATATTACTTCTTTCACTTCTTTCTCCTTTATTTTTTCCATTGAATTGTTGGCTCTCATTAGTCCAGAATATAATATTGGAATTAATTAACGGTATTGATCACATGTCTATTGAGTATTCATTAATGAGAAGTCTTCTCAAGCATGTTGTTTACTTGTTTTTTTTTTTTTATTTCTGATAGATATCTTTGTGGTTTGTGGGTTGAAATCATTTGGCAAAGCCAAAGTTTCTTTAATAATTGCCTGTATATGGGGGTGGGGGACAGTTTTGTTTACTCCAGACGCAGACCTTTGCTGATTTCCCTCTCATTTTTGTTTATTGAGTTCCACGTTAGGAATGATTTTTCTTTTTAAATCAAAAAGCCAATATAAAGTTGATAATTCAACAAATTTCTCTCCAAGTCATTCTTTATGATAGTAGATAACTTCAGTCTGAAAGACGAGGCAATAGTTTGAGAAACTATTTTCATATTCTTTTATTTGAGTGACAAGATGATCACATGATCAAAGATTTTTTTTGTTTTCATTACTAAGACTAACTAATTACTTCACTTTGGTTTGATCCATCGCCATCATTGTTTCTTCCATTATTATAATATCATCTATTATGATATCAATTGTATTTCGACCTTTTATTGAATATGTATTTGCAGAGTTGCAAGGTGCTGGAACAGTTATCAGCCCACAAAAGAGTATCAAGTTCAAAATCTAACTGAGGCTGCTTTTGCTCACTTCTTACTGATCCTCTTGGGAAAGACATGAATCCACTTCTCCCTCACCAAGTATCTTGACAAAAATGTCTTATCTTGATGAAGAAGAGTGAACACTTAGGCAAATTAATCATTCCATAACAAATTTAGTTCCGCAGATTGTAGCAACAAAAAGCTGTTACACCCATTGTCAACATTGACAAGGACTAATCGTAGGTGATATCAAAATTAAATTGGGTTTTTTATTGAATTATTTAAAACTCTCAAGTAGTGTACCAAATGCTGTAGATACCCTCTTTTTTTTATTTTTATTTTTTTCTTTGCTCTGATATAATTCAAGATTAAAGGTTTATTTAATTATTATCAAAAAAGAATATGTACTTTTTATTTTTGCCATGATGTGGTAAATATATCAACTTGGGCAAATCTGGCACGTAACCAAATTTGAATATGTATATATGTATAGCTAAAGATATGACTTTAAACCCTTTTGTTTTCTAGAGTATGGTTTAAAGTTCAGAAATGGAGCATTGTCATTATTTCATGAAATGTTTGGACTAGCATCAATATCTTTATTGTTTTTGATTGATTTTAGATCCTATGCTCTCCAGCCTTGCTGCAAGATATGAACTCGCATTCCTTTCTCCTCAGGAAGCCTGATTAGCGCAACAGCAACTCAGGCCAGAGAGGAAACCAGTTAGAGAGGCTCAGATCCAGTCACACGGCTTTCATGCTTCATAGAGTCAGCAACAATATTAACTTGCTCTCATTTTTAGAAAAAGCTTTGTCGATTATTATTAATTTTTTGACTAGTCTTTCTTTCATCTTCATTTCAATTGCTCATCTCAAATTCTGAAACTTTTATTCTATCTATTTTCTGTCATCGAATGACAGTGTGCAAAGTTATGATAAAAAGCAACTGAAAATAAAAATTAATAGTTGACAATGTTTCATCTGATAACAAAATCAATACGACATGTATGCTTATTTAAAACTAGTTAAATTGTGAGATTAACCCTTTAATGACTTCTGTGTTCACAGTCCAATCTTTGCCAGCATAAAACATGACACTTTTGAATAGTTCATTCATTATGCCATCAATGTAACAATTAAATAAACAACACATTTCCAAGCCTAAATTTTGCTTCTCTAAAATTTGTTCATTGTTTTCCTGCTATCAATACTGTGATATTTATTTTCAAAACAAACCCACAAAACTTTAAAAAAACATGTTCAATAATTATTAGCTTAGATTACCAAAATAACTAGAATGAATAACTAAATAATCAGTACTACTTTTTACCCCAGCCATCCCCGCCGATAAATCATCCCAGCCAGAAGTTAGAGCTGTTCATCTAGAAACGATGGAAGGAGAAAGAGGAGGATGATATTTAATTTCTCTTCACAATGGTGTGAAAGAAGGGGAACAAGTGAGATGTAGGATGTCTTCTTTTTTTTTTTTTTTTTTCTTTTTTCTTTTTTTTTTTCACCTTAGTGAAAGAAGTAGGAAGATAGGGAATGTTTATTTCTCTTTATGATAGTGGGAGAAGGGGAGAGAGAGGGAGGATGTTTATTTCTTTTTAAGATAGAGTGAAAGAAAGAGACAGAGGGAATATGTTTTTTTTTTTTTTTTCACTTGAATATCTGGCTGGGATGAAAAGTAGCCCCACCAGAAAATAGAAAGTAAACATCCCAAAAGCCAATGGGAAGTTGACAGAACAACTAAACACATTCAACTAAAAAGATCTCTGGCAACTCTTAGAAACTCACCTAACAGAATATTTTTACTCAAATGTACTCGGCTATAGTTTTGTATCATTAAAATTCAACTAACATTAAATTTCACCTTGAAAAGGTTGGATTTCAATTCTCTGTTCTTAGTCCTTTTTTTGCTTATTATATAAGATATGGATTTCTATTATTTATTTTCATTTTTTGAATTTGTTTACCTCTGTCATGTTTTTTTCAAATGTTTATTTTTAAACTTTTGGCTCCTCCTGTTAGACATTGATACAGATAATATCTTGCTTGTTGAATTTTCAAAGAAAGAACATTTCTCTCTTACAGCAGAAAGCTCATTTTTCAAGTGCACAATGGTTTGTTAGTGTCATTTCATGGCAGCAATTTTTGCAAATTCTCCAAAACACTTTGTATAGCTTATACATGAACTGAGGCTAGTCAAGATAATTGTTTATCATTGCAATTTGATTTCCCCTGATCATGCCAGATATCAATGAGGTACTTACCATAATTTCTGTAAATGACATGTTTTTGTACCATTTTCCTTTCATTTTTGTCTTCTCTTCATTCATTTTCTTCCAATCTCTCTTTTGCCTTCTCTGTTACTCTTTTGTTCCTCTTTTGCTTTCTTCAATTCTCTTTTGCCTTGTCCGTCTCTCTTTTGCCTTGTCCGTCTCTCTTTTGCCTTGTCCGTCTCTCTTTTGCCTTGTCCGTCTCTCTTTTTGAAGGAGGGGTATATAAAAAGAAATTATATTGAATTTTTCCAAACTATTTTACATTTGAAGATTGGATAAAAGCAGAATAAAAAAGCAACAACAAAAAAAACAGTAATAAAAATATCAGTTATTTTTTCATGTTTGTATAATGAAGAAATTATTAGATCTTTGGCCAGAGTGTTTGAACTGTTTATTTATTCCACAGAGAATATTTACAATCATTAAATTTTCCTCCACATATTGTTAATAGCAGAAGAGCTTCCAGTCATTAATAGCAGCAGATTTCCCTCACAGTAAATCAAACATAATTGGTTTAAATTTTACTGCTACGAATCATACACTGCAAATTGAAGTAATATTGTTAAACTGATCTTAGAGCTATTACATTTAACCTGATAAAGGGGCAGGAAATAATATAGTTTCGCACACAAGGACTTGAGGAAGATGGTCAAGAGTAATGATTGCCGTGAAGGAAATTTATTATAGACTGACCATTTTAGGGGGAAGGGCAATATAGGTGCTTTAGTGTAAAATCATGTTCAATGAATGAATTCAAACAACATTAGTTTGAGTATAACAAAAATAAATATTGGATTATTGTAGTGGTTGAATTGTAGTAGTAATTGTTCTTTAGACTTTTACGTCTGAAATGAGGAAGTTTTCTCTCATAATCATGGTCTCTCATGGAGTATGCTGCAGTAATGGCTAAGAAAGGTGTAAAGGATATGGTTGCGTGCTGGGCATTATAAAAATTGACTTAGTAAAGTCTAATGGAAGTGATGACGATTTTGACATGATGTATCATATAATTCTATAGAATAACTTTTTGTTGTTTGGATCTATTGGTTATTCCAATAGGAATGGTAGAAAAAAAAAAAAAGTTATCTACCCCTACACATTTCATATATATATATATATATATATATATATATATTTAAAATTTTTTTTTTTCCTGATTGATAAAGGATTCTGTTCTGAGTTCCCCAAAGACAACCAGATGTAATATACACCCTTGGAAGACAGGAGTATCCTCAAGCTGAGATTTAGTGATCAGAATTATTTTTTAAAAAAAGCTTGTCCAAATAAATCATGAAATAAGAAAATATTATTATAGAATTGAGTTTCTCTTTCTGAATGAGTTAAATACAGCTGCATAAATCTTTTTCTCCTTTTTTGCAGAGTCCGAACCGGAATGAGTCTTGTGGTCAAGACTTGAGTCCAACCAGTGCAAGTATTTCCGATACACAAACCTGGGAAAAAGACAAGAAATATGTGGTCAGTATTTCCTCAGTTTTCTCACGGATTTCATTTTCTGCATGTATTGATGAGATAAGATAAGATTTAATCTGCTACCTTCATATTTGTTCTTTGTCATTTGGTATGGTTCACTGTGGATAGACTTACGGTTGGAGAAACACTGAATTTGTGCTAGACAGCTTTGTCCTCTTACCACATAGAAAAACAGATTTATTCATACAATATTCTAATGTGTGGGCACTTTGTAAAATGACTTATAGACCAGCAAATATATTGTATGCATACATAAACTACATTTAAATTCCAGCTGATGAGTCATGTGTCACCTTTATGCAGGAACAGATGTACATACATGTGTGTGCACGTGTAAAGATATATATATATATATATATATATATATATATATAAGAACCAAAGGTTGTGGAAGGATTTGTTTTTCAACAATACTCCATTTATTTTTAGTACTGCAGTATTATTTTCTTCCAGAAATAAGACAGCAAAGGAAAATTCATAAAGAAATTCAAAATAATTAAATAATTGAAAAATCTCATATAATATGATACAAAATAACATTTTAGCATAAAAACTACCATAAACTTTATCCTGCCGTGGCCCCGTTTTCTTTAATTGTTCATTCTATTTACTCTGTCGAGGGAGAGCGATACATTAACCGTATAATGACGGGAGATCATTTCAAATAACTTTCTATATAATATAACTCGATTCATAATCATATATATATCTCCAAGGGTATCTAAGTGGTGCTTGTTAGTAGAAATAATAGCTACTGAATTTTTGCCATAAGCAATGGATGTTTGAGCCTCTCTTGAGATCATGATTTTAGAATAAAATGACCTAGCTATGAAGAACCTTGTATTGAATGGCATTATGCTCTTCACTACTGAACACTTTTAGATCTTGTAAAAACCTAGAAAGCTGAATATGTCTGAATGAAGAATGTAACAAGGCCATTTTTTGACACCTGAATGTGAATTAAAAACCTACAACCGTTAGTCTTTCAGTAACAGAAAGCACAAATCAAAATCGTGACAAAATTGAAAAAGGTCTGTGATGATTCTCTTGATATGTCTGGTTCTAGGTCTTCCTGCCTGTAAAAAGAACTTTCCTTAGTGAGTAGCTCATTCTCCAACAGACTTGTTATTGACAATGGTTTCTCAGCTCTCTATAGTTCATGGAATAAGCCTTTAAATCAAACAGCAGTTTTTACAATGTTGTTATAGGTATTGGAAGTTAGAAGCTTGAGGCACTGTAAAAGTAGAGGAAATTCCCATGTCTGCCGTATTTAATTGTATATCAATCACACTGTTCTCTACCTAAATTCATTAAAACCTATTGGAATGCTACATTTACCTGAGGCTTAGAAATGATGATGCTCTTAACCTTTGATATTTGATAAGTTATTTTTTCAATGCATTTATATGATAGTTTGTTTCCTTTGCTATTGACCAGATTTCATGATTTAGTTGATATAATCTCAAATATGAAATCTTTTGAAAAAAATTACAACTGATATTAAAGTTCAGAAATAGGGGCTTGACTTTGATGCAGGAACAACTCTAGCAGTACATGAATAAATTGTGTATATCTAATTGATTGAAAACTTGGACCTTTTATCAATTTAAAATCTATAGTCCTCAATGTTTCCAATTGTTTTTACATCATTAACTAACTTTTGAAAAGATATAGCCGTGATTTATAAATAGATGAGTAAATAAAGCTAATAGATCTATTTCTAGAAAATGTTGTCTCTTGATCATTGCTTCACTTTTCAGAGCAGTGAATCCTCGCAGATATGAATTACTTTAAATACTAACCACTCCTTCTTTGTTTTCTGTATATTGCAGCCAAGGCCTTTGTTGCCAACTCAAAAAAAATTGTTCACAGTAAATCGATTTCGAAAAAGTATCAAAAAACATCAAAGCCCTGTAAAAACATTGCTAGCTTATTCGTGGCCATTTTTAATAGCTAAAAATAGCTAGATTTGTCTTAAATGGCAAAAATTGCTTCAGAATAGTGCATAATGTACTATATTAGCAACACTGGCTAGGACAATCTTAAGATGTGTATGTATTGAGTTGAGGGTTAAATGGCAACTTGATAAGATCAATTGACAGGTTTTCTTCCTCTCACTGTCATCATTTAATGGAAGTTACACAATAAAATTCTTTTTTCTCATCTTTTGCTCTTTCACACTAGATAAAATGTTGGAAATTTATTGAAAAAAGTATGAAAATTATTTTTCAGGAAGCCTTCAGAAGATCATTTTGTCATCATGATAGAACCATACTTTTTTGTATGCAAATTGCACCTCTATTTTCAGGGCTTTTTTCTTCAAGAGGAAAATTACTCATCATTTACTTATAAACACAACATTCTTCGGTCGTGATGAAAATTCCAATCACATTGTAAGACTTTTCTTTATAGATAAGACAGGACAATTATGAATTCATTTCTTTTGAGGGGAAAAAGTGAGCATTTCTATACACTTAAAAAAAACTAGTATCTTGTTTAAGAAATATGGTTTTTAGAATTTTCAATTTTCATGTGATGGTACCTTTCGTTCAATTAAATAAGATTAGTTATAACAAATCATGCCTAGAATTACTCTTATTAAGGTAATATTTTGACTTTCAGGGCTAAGGTCTGACAGAAATCTGAACATAACATGATTTATGTTGTTAACAAGACCTTACATGTTTCCATTGGAACATAAATGCTTACTATTTTTAGTTAAATCATTTTTAGTTCTCTTTATATCCCTACATTTTCTATTAAAAGAACAGGGGGCGGGGCAGAGTAGAGCCAATTGACATATCGATACTCTCAAAATAAACTGTATATACTTAAATACTCATAACATATGTATGGTATGTGTGTGCGTGTATGTATGTATGTATGTATGTGTGTATATATATATATATATATATATGTGTGTGTGTGTATATTCTCATGCGTGCATATCTATATATCTAAGCATATTTACTTTCACATATACTTACATGTATTTGTATGTACAACCTACATAATATCTACTGTTATTAATATATTTGTATGGTTTCACACACACACAAATACAATCTTTGATTACATCTATATACACGTTTTTAAACCTCATGTATGCATATTTATAAGCCTTCAACTATGTAAGGACATCAAAAGGTTTATTGATTTTGGCTGTATTTTTCATTTTTTTTTTTTTCATTTTTGTTTGGCTAATATTTTTTCTCTTCTCTGTCATTCTTTTTCTTACTTTGATGATCAAACATTTTTTTGCTTTTGTTTTCCACCTTTAAAGTATTTTTATTCATGGAGGGGGTGGGGATAGCATGGAGCTTCCACTAAGTTAAAGTTTTGGGCCAAAAAAAACTTATTTTTCCTTCTCTGCTCTTCTTTTAACATCAGATTTTCCTTGCCTATCTGCTTTTTTATTATTTGACAAAACTGCATTAGCTTCAATGCAAAATGAAAATCTTGTACTTTTTATTGTTCAGCATGAAATTACCAACTGACTCAACAGTGAGTAAAGCATGGTTTTTGTCTGATCAAATTTTGGCGCTAAAGACAATCTTTGGTGTACAGACATCCTCCACAAAGAAAAACTTCCAGTTTTTGGAGATTCTGGCTTTTCAGAATTTCTGATAATAGATTGTGTACCTATATTAGTGCCTTTTCTAATCTGGCAGAGAAATTTAGCATTCTTATGTGTATATTGACGATTCTATTCAGGTTCACTTTCAACTCAATTCATTCTGAGACATGTTTTACAAATAAAATGAGAGGAATTAGCATATTTCTGTACATGGAAACTTATAGAAAATTTCTTCAAGTTCTATTTTTCGTTGATTGGTGAAATAATGAAGTTGTTACTTCAAGAATCCTGAACTTTTATGGTGATGTGATATTGAAGATTCTTGTTAGTAATTTCTTTTACAATTTCTTTTACTTGAAGATAAAAGACAAATGGATTATAAGATTTTGAGTATTAAAGTTTGCTGACTCTTTTTCATTGTCACTTACAACAGTATTCTATTATTTTATCAAACAACATTATGATATTGCACATTATGTAGATGCGTACAGAAATGTGTAAATGTTTGTGTAGGTGTGCACACATCGGTGTTTCTCTCTCTGTAGGTAGGTTGTAGTACATAAATACTTGTAAGACTCTTGCCATATTATCAGTAAGAGTTATGGGCCCTATTCAGTTAGACAATATGCATGCTTATATAAACCGACCACCATTTGTAATTATTGGATTGTACATGGTCTTGTATTCTCATATTTGTGGATTATTAAAGATGGGCCTTGAGTAAAAATATAACTTGGTGAATACAAACCAATGCTTTTATCTCCCATTCTCATCAGACACAAATATCATGCAGTTTATGAATTATATATTTCAATTGGCTTTTGAATGCTCAGACAATAATTTAAAATTTAGGTATCCATTGTTCTTACTATTTTCACTGATTATTGTATGGTTTTCAAATGTCTCGATGCCTCCAGTTAAAAATATGTCGCAAATACAGCATTGATTATTTATCAGCAAACATTGATTTCAGTCTTTCTGAAGGTAACTACACGGCAAGATAACAGTATGATTGTGTCGCACAGTATTGTATTACTCACCACAAAGGCTGATAAGCTCCACACTATAGGAGGAACATTACTTTGACCTGTTATTGAAGAAGTTCTTTTGACTGTAATGCATGAAAAGCTTTGCACCATTATCAAGACAATTCTTCTTAGTAATGACACAATCTATTGATGTATAGATGAAATGGCCACCAACATCAACTCATTTGTAATCACCAGTGTTCTGAATTTTCCATACAAGTGGACAAATCAACAGTTGTGAGCAGTGAATGCTTTATGATGGTATCTGTTAGTTTTTTCAATGAAAATCTTGAGGAAATAATGTTCCCTGATCAACTGCTGCTTGACTCAAGATTATAACAGCCATATTTCAATAAGCTTAACATCCCATTGTCTGCATATCTGATGGATTGCACGCTATGATACCAAGGTTTCTCATCTCTCCTAGAATTTGAAATTTCACATTCTATTATAACAGTTCACTGCATGACTCACCGACAGCATTTAGTGGCAAGAAATATCAACAGCAGGCTCAATTTCTATAAATATTCAGACCATCCTCATCTTGGTTGTTTTTCATACAACATTTCGGCTGTTGTACTCTACGGCCTTCATCAGGTATCATCTGGTAGATGTGGGGAAGTAACAAACCGAACCCTGCGGCATATTGGACACATAGTGTAGTGGTTACAGAATCAGACAAAATTACTGCAAGTAATCTGATGGTTCTAGGTTCAATCCCAGTGTGGTGGCAATAATAATACTACTAAAACTAAGAGGGGAGTGCGGTCAATATACCCCCGTCGGTTAGATAAAGGGTTCGGTTTGTTACTTCCCCACACCTACCAGATGATACCTGATGAAGGCCTTAGAGTACAACGGCTGAAACATTGTATGATAAACAACCAAGATGAGTATGGTCCAAATATCAATAGAAATAATAATAATACCTCATCTCAAAAATTCAGAGATATACTAACTAGCAAGCTCAATGATTTACAGTGTTTACTAATCAAGACAGTGGATGAACTAAAATCAGATTCTTTATCTGAATTTTCTGTCAACTGTGCTTTGTTAATGTTGATGAGTGTGAGGCTTTTGTACCATACTGATGTACAATGGTTGTCGAAAGGTAACTGTATCGTTTGTTTTGCTGAACTGTTTGATACAGAATTTTTTTTTCAAAACACTCCACTATCCATCTCTCTGATTGCAGCAAAACAGGATATCTTTTGTCCTTAGCGACATATTCACCCAACTTGATGAAAAATGCTTGTAGACAGTGAAGTGTTCATCACTGCCTTCATTTTTAAATTGGTGTTAGATAAGAAAAACATTTTCAGATATCAACTACACCAATTTCAACGATTGTATAGCTTGAAAGATGAATTGGTTGATGATGATATAATCACTTTGAGTGTTTATTTGCAATCAATGCGTGACAACATGGTACAGCGATTCCAAGATCTTATTGAATTGGCTGTTCCAGTGTGGTATCATCATCATCATCAGTCTTTTAACGTCCGTTGTTGGACATAGACCTTCCCCAGGATCTGCCACATTTCTCTATCATGGGTGTCCCGGAGTCAGTATTTTCTGAATTTGTCTACTTCATCTCTCCATCTTGTTTTTTGTCGTGTCAGTTTCGCATGTGGTCTCTGGGGATCCATGTTGTGAGTCGTGATGTCCATCGGTTGTCTTTCATTCTTGTAACATGACCAGCCCATTGAGTTTTCTAATGGATTCTATGATGTCTCTGACCCCTGTTATAGCAACCCATAAAGAGTCCAAGTAGTCGATTGCAAAGATGATGTGCTAGGAGAATTGATAGTTACAAAATGACAATAATGCCACTATGTGGCATCAGCTCTATATTGAACTCTTACCCCATTCTATAGAAGCACACAAAGTTGATTTTGCTTGCCTTCTCAATGTTCTTCTTGGTTTCAGCCACATTTGCAAAAAGCAGAGAAATGGACTGGTAAGCAAGATGATTTGCGGTTAAAGATGACTAATTTTAAACCCAACGTGACTGCACTAGCTTCCTCACTCCAGACACGGATCGCATCGATATCATCTACAAACAGTATGTGGGTGCCAAATATATGTAACTACTTTAGATCACTTTCATGATAGAATCTTGTAACGTGAAAGCTGTTCATTTTTATTGTTTTGTAAGAGTTGGAAAGTTTTCGGTATCTTTTTTTTTTCTTGTTTACTAAACAGGTGGGCATTGAAAGAACTTTCCACATGAGAGTAGGCAATGACACACACACAAAAAAAGGTTGAGAACCCCTGATCTATACACATGGTGACCAGTGCACATGGTTGACTTATACACTAGTATTTGACTTGAAAATGGTTGAATAGAATTCTTTGACTTAACCTTAGTTGATCACTTTTATTTTTTTTTTCATTCTCTGGAAAATCAGTAGTCATGCACTAATATTTTATTTATTAATCAGCGAGATATTGCTACTTATGATTGTATTGCTGTACAAAACATAAGCAAAAACAAAATTAACGCCAATTTAGGTAGGTCAAAAGACTTCTTATTGTAAGCAGAAAACCCTGACTAATATCTTTAAGTATTGTTTCAAAACTTTGATAAAAATAAACCTGATCAGGGTTTTTCTATTCACCATGTCAAGTGTTGTTTCTCTCTCAAACAGATTATACACTGCCTTTAATGTGTCCAATAATCTCTTGGTCATTACGAAGATGACATTTTTGTGCTGCGTATTACAGTTGGTTTTCCTTCACAAATCTCAAGTTTTGATTTAAAAATGTATCGATGATTTGCTGACTGAGAGTGACCTTTCCCTGACCATACCCTTACGATCACTACACTTTTCTCCATTAAAGTACTCATGATTACGATTGATTTTCACTTATTTTTTTCATTACGGGTTTATAGTGATTATTAATTTGTTTTAAAACTAATAAATACATGCGTGGTTATTCACTCACTGGAAACTATCATGTGACCCATATCTTTTTGTAGCTTGCCGTGGTGATCAATTAAAAAATTTGAAAAAGGGTTGATCAATAAATTGGTTTCTTCTCTTACCTTTTGTCGGGCAGTAATCACTAAAAAAAAAGTCTGAAACTCAAAAAAAAAAACAAGCTTGAATCCTGATGGACACTTGGGGATCAGTTTAGCATAAACTTAGATTGCAAACTTGAACCACCAATTTAAGATCTATCGAGGGCGAAATTTTCAAAAAACAAAAAAAAAAATTTTTTTAAACACAAAGTAAATATTTAAATCATCAACCCTCTAGCTCCATTGGTCCAGCCTGTACACATGATACATATAAACATAGCCAGCCAGACCAACTTGAAAACTGAAGATCCATGTTGACAGTTTTGGCAATAGTTTCTTATACATTTTTACTTAACCTTAATCAATTAATCCAAACCTCTGATAACAGCTTTTTGGTATTCTACCAGTCATTGAACAGTAATGCTACAATGTTTGGTAATCATTTTATTTGACTGCATATTTGACAAAAAAACAGCAGAGAAGGTAAACATAACCATTGTTGTCCAGCTTCTATCGACCTGAACTTTGAGTTAAAAAAATGGTTATTAAATTAGGAATTCGGGGAAATGTGTTTTTTCCCTCAATATTCCCTGCTAAGACGGGGCTTACAAGCCATTAATTATGATACTTCACTGTTTTATGAATTTTCAGTATGATAGTCAAGTTGTGAATATCACCAATGTTCAAGCATCTGATTTCAAGTTATTTAGCAAGTATCTTAATTCATTTATGTGTTGGCTGGCTGTACAAAACCCACCTGAAAGTCTGACCATAGATCTAGCAACGGCAGAGGGGCCAACTTTATTTTCATAAACACCTAGAAACATCTAAATTCTCCTGATTTATATTTAAAATCTAGAAGATATATTATGCATTGATTGAGGATTGTAGAAGATACCAGGTAATTATTAGGATAAGCCGACATGTTTTTCAATAAAATACATGCATGTCATGAAATATTGATCTTATTGTAAAAATATTTGTGGCAACAGAGAGAAGGAAGATTGGAGAAAATATTTGATATGAAAATGATTTATATAAACTTTATAAACCCTGATATATTTGTGTTTGAAAACCATAAGCCATCGTACTACTATTGAATTTAGTGCAAAACAAATTTTTGAAGTTAATTAAACGTTACAGTGGGTATGATAGCTCAGTCATGCGAAAAATTGCATCGTGATCCATGGTCTTCAAACTGGTGTGGGGCCTGGCATTATCATGTTGCAAACTAAAGCTTGTGTTCTTCTCTGGCCAGACTCTGGAGATCCAGGCTTACAATGTAATGGTCAGAGTTGATAGTTTGTCTGGGTTTCAGGATATCCAGGTAGATTACACTATCCGATCCAAAAAGAGAATGCGCATCACTTTGCACATTTATAGTTGCGTTTTGAATTTTTCATTGATGGAGAATTTGCCTGACGCCACTGCATGGACTGTTGTTTTGATCCTAGCTCATAGAGGTGACACCACGTCCCATCATCACTGATGACACAGTCCAGAAAACCATCACCTCCAACCTCATAATGGTTCAACAAGTCCTAAAAGACTTGTATTCGATGGTCTTTCTGGTCTTCTGTGAGAATCTATATGACCTACCTGGCACAAACATTGAGATATCCCAATGTTGCCAATATCATTTCCAGCACATTGAGGCCAATATTTGACTTGGTACCCAGTTCCCCTGGTCATAATTCTCGGTTTCGCACAAATGATCTGATCAAGGCACTCTTTATTTTATTGGTTGACATCTGTGCAGGGCCGGAATGTGGCTTGTCACTCACATCACTATTACCACTGCTGAAACATATTACCCACCACTTAATCGTGCTCACATTCACTGTTTGGTCTCTGTAAACATTCAGCAATCGTCATTGAATGTCAATGAGTGCAATTTTTTTCTGCATGGAGGAATTCAGTGACACACCTTTGCTTTCATGTCAGATACTATTTTGCCAGACTATCACTGAGTTGCTATAGGTAATAAAGCAAAAAAAAACTATGGGCTATTTGCAGAATAGTTCAATCTCCACTGCCACACCACCAACATCTGCCTCAGATGCCATAGGCCAACATAATATAATAAGGGGTATTACTTCCCAAGTGACCCTTCTATATGTAATTTATATATATATATATATATTCATTATTGTGTCATCCACAGACAGCTGTTTCGATGTATTACATCTTTTCAGTGTGGCTATAGACTTTCTATTATCCCATCCAGTACCACAAGGCAGGAATGAAACTTTCACTTCAGACCCGGAGGCCGATATCCTACCTCTGGGCTGCGGAACTGGACGGTTTGCAAGGCTGAATTTAAGCGATATATTCATTTTTGCAGAAATTCCCCATCCACCAGGGAGCTCTATTCCTATGGAAGAGCATTGCATAAGCTTACAATGGATGAGTTACCTCACTTAAAGAGTGCTCAACCCTGGATAGAGGAGCATTGATATGTATATATATATATATGTGTGTGTGTGTGTTTGTGTGCTTATGAGAAAGACTTCTTAGCCAGAATTCAAATTCCTACGGAACGTAAATTGAGTATAATATGGTACTGGTTTTATTTTCTGTTGGTTTATCTCACTTGGGCTTATTAAAATTATTAATTATGTTCAAGTATAATTTAGAAACTCAATATTTTCCCCTGACAATGTAAATGCCAGTATAGGAATAAACTCCTCTATATCATCGTTCATAAGACATCCAGGCTTGATCTTTTCTTCATGGCATCAAAAGTTCATCTCATAAATATAGCTCTGGGATATGTTTATTTTCTATTGTTTTTTTACCCAGATTCTGAATGATATGAGAAAATAAATAATTCGATTGTTAAATGATGCAGTTTAAAACAAATGAAGCATGTTTTTAACAACTTACTATGGCAGACAGTTAAGACGATATCAACTTATGGGTGTTGGCAAATAGAAAATCGTTTAATTGGTTCCATCTTCGAGACAAGTAGTGTGGTGCAAAGTAGGGTGGGACGAAGAACAAATAACTGTTCTGGCATTCAGTAGCTGGGTATTGATTTTTCTGGCTATTTTAAAACAGAGAAAATCTCTCTCTCTCTCTGTGTCTGTCTGTCTCACACACATGACGAGCAAAATGGTTGAATCGCACGATGAATAATGAAAAATTCGGTTGTGTTGTCAGGAATCATCTTGCTCATTCTTTGGGCCAGTAAATATGGCTACTTACGATCTGATAAGCTATTCTTAGGTACATGACCATTAAAAAAAACTGGACAATTATCAAGGTAGATACAATCTCTTAAAATCAATGTATGATTTTCTATTATGATTTTTTTTTTTCCTGATCTTGTTGATTACCTTATCCACAAAGATCAATCAAATCAATGGACCATACAGGAAAACCTTTTAATAATGATAATAGAATTGCTGTCCCCTTGTCAAAAATGATGGCAAGAATTAAATATATAGATACACAATGTATTTTATATATACGTGGATGATATAGATTTGCATTGCAGTGAGCTTGGAGCATAGTGTTCTGTTGACTACGAACCATTTAATTTTTTTTATCATTCTTTAAATTCAGGATTTTTACAACATCATCAGAACATGAAATTCTATTTTTTATTACATCATCATGTGATAACCTACTTGATGATGATCTAGATGAGTTGCATGCTTTAAAACCCATAAATCGATATACATAGCTTATCATTATGGATAGATTATGAGATTACCTATGTTTTGCCTAGATCGAAGTAGCTCCACATTTCATATCAACTTGATTGATTTTATATGTACATTGAACATGGGTGTTAATTCAATACAAAACAGAAGAATTTTTTTTTTTTTCAGATACAAACTAAAGAGAAAAAATTGCTTGAATCTCTAATCTTCTTAGTGTAACATGAAATTCTTTCCACTGATATTTTACTATTGCTCAGTTCAAAACAGAAGAAACAAGATGAGAGCAACATCCTGTTTTTGCGAATCTCGATAGTTTCATTTTATCAGATACTTGGCAACTTCAAAGTTAGATCTTAGATGGGATTTTGTGCATGTCCAACAAAAAGTGCTCAAGAAGGCAACTGATTTTGTAGAACATATAATCTACACGGATCTGGAAAGTCACTCAATAGAAACTGTCATGTAACGAATGTCTTTTGGCGGCATGCCCATCAATTAAAAAAAAAATTGGAAAAAGGGATGATCAAGTTACTTCTCTCACATGAAGAAGCTTGAATTTTCAAAAAAAACAAGTGTAAACGCTGCTGGACATAAATTGAGGGATCAATTTAAGATAGACTTGCATCGCAAATAGAAGCCTTTACTAAGAACCTGAGTCAGGGTTGAAAAAACAAAATGACAGAGGGGTAAATGTTTAAATTTTCAACTCTCTAGCTCTATTGGTGCAGTATGTATGCATAATACATACATACATAGCCAGCCAGCCAAACCAACTTGAAAACCAAAGAAACCTATATTGATAATCTTGGTTGACAGTCTCTAACATTAACATTTGTAGATGAAGATGCAACTGTTTTTATCTATATATAAAGTACTAACATACGAGTGTACGTTTATATTCTAAAATGTTGAACTTAGATGTAAGGGAATGGGTGTCAATGCTTTTTAAAAACATTCTTTTGAGCCGTAATTCTTTGTCCCCAAGTCATAGAAGTTCAATAGCTGAGTAGTTCAAACCTTGCGAAATAAGAATTGGCGGACAAAGTTCGAATTCTGGCAGAGGATGCTTCTCTTTTTCTTTTTTTTTTTTTTCTTCAATTCTGTATGTTTTCAAACTATATAACCTTCAAACCACATGGAAATTTGTCAGTTTTGATTAAATGAATTTTTAAACAGGGCCCTACAAAGTCAGCAGCTCACAATTGGTTCAATACACTCATTTTCGATGGCTGAATTTCACAAAAAGAAGTTGATTTCTAAGAGGTCTTTATTCACACTTTCATAAAATATGTCTGTTGAAAATATTTTTTCTTATAGTCATATATTTACAAATGTATTCATTAAATATACAATACAAAAGTTACAGTATTCATCATCAGTGAGAATAAAAGTTTGACCCTTCAGCAGTAGACAGGCTTGTAGTAATTGTTCTCCTAATTCTGCTTCAGTCTTCACTAATTTTCTTGAGTTAGTCTGATTTACTAACAAGGTTTTAGCATCTTTAGAATGCTGGTATCATTTTAGTAATTATCATTATAAAATCAGTCTGATGATAATCTGGTATACTTAAAAGGCTATCTATATTGACAGAACATGAATAAAAGATGTTTTCTCATAATGAATATGTGGTAATTTTTATGTAGTCTATGAAGATACAATCTCTAATTTCCTGACTACAATTAAGGTTTTGATTGATGGTAAATGAAATATTGTGAAAAATTTATTCTATGAACAAAATGAACAGAAAATTTATTGTGAAATCAATACTTGTGAAATTTTTTTAAATCTGCAAAAATCAGAACATTATTCAAGCAACACTTATTTATTAAAGGGTGAATTTTCCAAAAATGATTTTATATGTGTGATTAATTTTAGCAAATTTATGGAAAAATATTTACCTTGCACATTTCTCATATATTTTCAATTTTTTTTTTTCATTTATGTAAATTGACCAGTATTACAAATTATGGTAGGTTGCAAATTGATGCAGACAACACAGCTGTGGTGCATTTTAATGTATATTCCACTCCATGTCCCTTCGGTCTTTCTGGTCAGCAGAAAATAATGAGTGAACACTCATCATAAAAATCAATAACTACCTTGGAAATGTGCAAATTAATAATGAAAGGAGTTTTTTGGCTTTTTTAAAATTCTCTTAATACCAAATACTGGACATTTTTAGCACAGTTTTGTTGACAGATAGAACTAAGTATTTTCGCTAAAATTAAATGAACTTGACAAAAACCTTCTTTTCCCTTTTTGTAGATTTTTCACTACAGAATACATATATTTATGTATAGTCAATTTTTTTTATCATGGAATCGTATCATGTCAAAAAAACAAATACTCAATCATTACCTAAAGACACCCATTGCATACAATGGCTGAAAAATTGTGTTCAAGAAATGAGCCAAGATGTGGACAGTCCAAAAAAAAAAACACATTACATGATGATAATCCCTCATCTAAAGAATTTTGACAAAAATTATGGAATTTCACTTTTCACAGCAATCTGTTGCATACATTTTTGATTTTCAAGTGAATGCTGTTCAATTTTTTTCTGTTTCTTTTAAATTCATCAATCATTTCACGTCATCATGTCATGTTTTCAGTTACTTTTTAAGAAGTTTGGATTTTGAATTCAGCATTCTTATTTTTTGTGTTGTTTTTTTTTTAACTCAACTTCTTTAGTCAATGAAGTCATTATTTTCATTTATATTTTTCAGTAAAAATTTGTTTTCATGTCTGCATTTTGATATCAATTCTGTCCTCCTGTTCAGAGGTTTATCAGATTTTTTCAAAGCATATTCTTAGCTTCTCCTCCAAGCAAAGTGTACACTTTCTAGTATTTTTTTCAAGATGCTGCTTGTTTAATCATTTTCCATGTTATAGATGACATTTTCCTTCTTTTTTGATCTTCCTCATATATTTTGACAGTGTTGTGTTATTTTCATATATTTCATTATTACACAACATTTTGTTGTTTATTATACACAACTATATTTAAAGAGATTTTTCATAATTTTTATGGAAGCTCGGATATAAATCTTTGCTTCCATGTAGTTCCAGTTGCTGCCTTTTGTTTTTGTTTTGTTATAACGTATGAATGACTCCATGTTCTATTCCTAAAATGAAAGATGCACCATAGAATATCCATTGCTTCTAGAAAAAATGAAGAGATTATACTCTTGACTGGCAATAAGGATAAAAATGTCTAAGTATCTGGATTATAGCCCTTGTACTCAATGAATCTAATTTAGAAAATATGATCTTTGTACTTTGATTTAAAAGTGGATTGACCTCTCTTAGCAAGAGACATATAGCCACTTCGACATAGACCAAAGAACGCTGAGGATTATCTTGGCAGCTTATGCCAACACTCTGTCTCTGAAACTTTGAATAACTGCCAGGGTAATTTCCACCTTGGCAAGACAAGAAATATTCTGAATTTTGATCTTTACCTTTAGGTAAAATATTTCTAATTTTGTCTGCTTGAATCTTCCTCCTTTGCTTAACTTTCATATCCAAAAGCAATACATACATTAGAGTAACAATTCCAAGTGGATGTACGTGCAAATTCCACAATAACCAAGAGGTATAAGTATCAACATCGTGGCTTTGGTTTGAAAATATTAAACCCCTTATACTAAAAATGAGCAATTCCTTTTGAAGTGAAGTGATTTTTGTTAATGAAACTATCTAGTTTGCTATTGGAAAGTGGGTTTTGACCTTTTTCCTGGTTGAGCTTTTTGATCATTGAGCTGCTCAAAGATGGTTTTTGTATGAAAAAAAAAGGAACTTGAAAAAATTTAGGTTCCATTCCAACTGCTTTGGTAGCAAATAATATTATGGTAAATTGATCAAGGAGAGGAAGTCCTTAATTTCAAACCAATTTTCACTATATTTTAAGAACAATATATTCCCAGTAACGGAGATGCGATTGACAATGCTCAGACAATAGAATCAGCAACCCAAGTTCAAAGTCCTTTGGTACTTTTTATGTTACTTTGCACTAATACCCTGGGCAAAGCATGAATTCATCTCTTCTATCCCCCAAGCTATGGGTAAAATGATAAGGCAACCAGTGTACAAGAAGGACAACTCTGATTCCAAACCTGAGAGTAGAGTCTCCCTTAAGGTGGTTTGACACCAAACTTTATATCTCTCTGGCAGCTCCTGCAGATTAGCTTTTGCCAGATGTATCAATCTGTTTCCCTCTGGATTACATCAGTAAGGCCAAGAAGGAGATTCTGATTATTGGGCATCCCCAGGATCTCCATACACTCTAAGCAGGCATGCGCTCTGGAGGGGAATGTTCTGTTATCAATAACGACATAACAGAGACCATTCATATTTCCAGTATTTAATGCCTTGGAGTTATGATACTGATCAACAGACATATTTGAAAATTAATATCTTTCTTTTAATTGCTCAAATTGGGAAATATCTGATCAAGTTCTGTATGATTGGGGACCTTTTAAATGCTGAAGTTTGTTATCAAATTTTGTGTTACAACTGTAGTTTTTAACTATTTTTCATTCAGTTGCCAGAGCATCCATTACAAGAAGTTTCAGAAATAGATTACTTTTTTGGCAAAAATTTTGGTCAGATTCCTCTTGAAAATTAAATCCATCTATGATATTCCAGTCATGTCTTATTCTTTTTTAGGTTTTATAGCCAAAAATTTACTTTTGTGCTTCCTAAAGGTATTCCTGACTTTCTTGAATTCCTTACATAATTCTTAAAACAGAAGTGTGCACACACGCACAGAGATAAAGAACAAGTCTCTGAAATCTATTTGACAAAAAGAACTTAAATAGAATCCGCTGGGATTATTTTTAACATTTTTTTTTCTATCTCTCAAAAGGAATTTCATTTCTTAAAGACTAGGCACTTGAGAAAAAATATTTCAGTAAATGCCTTGAAACTGACGATTCTTAAGGACAGAGTTTCTGCTCATATGACCAGAATAATTTTTATGGATTTAACCTTTTTAATGGCTCCATGTTTGGTCTCCCTAACCTAGTGTATTATTGTCAAAAGAATAAGCAACATAATACAGGGTATAAAACCTTTATTTTCTCCTTTTTTAACACTTACACTCAAATAACAAGAAACCTCATCTTCAAGTGACTTCAATGTAAAAATCAAGTTCGTTCACTCAAATTCAGCAGTCATATCCTAAAGACTAAATCATTCTACAGCATTGTTGTAATGAAGCAGCCAAATAAACACGCACTAATGTTTACTTTGAAAATAAACTGGCAACAACTTGAGAAAATTAGTTTTGATTTCAACAATTACTAGCATTGAAGATGAAAACACAGTGAACAGCTGTTGGGTTGAAGTACAATTGAAAGAACAGCTGTAAAAATAGACATACAGATTATAAACGTTTCTAAATGACTTCCTAAAGAAATTATATAGATATTTTCATTTGGCTATCATTGAATATGGCCACCTACTGATAATTTGACTAAAGATGTGAAACTAATAGGAAATATCTCTGAAGTTGTGTATAGCAGTGAAAAGGTTGATTAGAATGAGTATGGTTGAGTCTGTCTCGCAGAATTCTTGTGCTGCTTTTCTTGTCTCATGGTTCAATAAACCACTGCTTGATTAATGCAGTTTATTTTTGATTAACTTTTTAATGCAGCATAACCCAAGTAATTGATTCCAGCCTCATTTCTTTTCATCCTGCTTGATTCAGAATGCACTGTTATGAAAAAATAGATTTTAATCTAAAGAAATGTTCTGGGATTCAAATCCCTATTTACTGGAATGGTGGCAGCAAAGCTGCTAACTCTGCCCGAGAGAAAAAGATAGAAGCAACTTTATCCATAGATTTTAGTTGATCATCCTAGCTTCATTTCTTCCGAGTTTCTTGATTAACTATTTTTGTTTCAAATGCTTTTTGAACATGAAAAAGATTTTAAAAAAAAAAAAAAACAGATATAAATAGCATTATTTAAGATAAATATCTTGAAATATCACTTTGCTCTTGTAAATATCAAAATATTTTGAGAAGTGCTATTGTAAGTTTATGATATAAAAAGATATAGCCTCAGCTTGCAAAAGAAACCGGAGTGTGATTTGATAATCCTCCAAGTAGGGAGGGTCTGTCTGCTTGCCTACCTACCTTGAAAATTAGCATTCCAAAATTGCATTCATAACAACTTGTAGACAAATACTATTAGCATTAGTTGTAAAGCCTATTGAAGGAAAAAGTATTCATTTTACACAACAAATATCTATTATTAAACATTGTGTTTACAAAGAAGGAAACTGTTGAACCCAATTTTCCATTAATACATATATCAAAGATTACACAATGAAAATTCCTGTTAAAATTCAGCAAATAAGTTTGTCAGACTTATTGATTCACCCTTGTGTGTGTGTGTGCGTGTGTTGAAGTCCCCTACCAGTTATACACAGCCATCAGCTAGACGCCATATATCATTTTTATACATTTACTTGTGTGATGTACAGTCTCATCAATTTTTCCAAGATGACATTTGCTGTTATACTGGGTTTTGTCTATCTCTGTCTTGCCATAATTGGTTCCAATGCATTCATTACTAGGACTGCAATGATGAGGTCCCATTCATTTTTAAGATGTCTTTATCCTTCCTTCCTTTCTTCCTCATTTTTTTCTTTTTTTTCTTCCTTTTTTCCTTTTCACCTCTTTCCCCTTTTCCTTCTTTCTTTGCTTTTCCTTCTTTCTTTGCTTTTCCTTCTTTCTTTGCTTTTCCTTCTTTCTTTGCTTTTCCCTCTTTCTTTGCTTTTCCCTCTTTCTTTGCTTTTCCCTCTTTCTTTGCTTTTCCCTCTTTCTTTGCTTTTCCCTCTTTCTTTGCTTTTCCCTCTTTCTTTGCTTTTCCCTCTTTCTTTGCTTTTCCCTCTTTCTTTGCTTTTCCCTCTTTCTTTGCTTTTCCCTCTTTCTTTGCTTTTCCCTCTTTCTTTGCTTTTCCCTCTTTCTTTGCTTTTCCCTCTTTCTTTGCTTTTCCCTCTTTCTTTGCTTTTCCCTCTTTCTTTGCTTTTCCCTCTTTCTTTGCTTTTCCTTTTCTTCCGTTTTCCCCTTCTTTCTTCCCTTCTCCTTCTTTCTTCCCTTCTCCTTCTTTCTTCCCTTTTCTCTTTGTTTTTTTTCACTTGATCCATTTTAACACCTATAACTCTGTTTGTGGCAAATTTCAATTTGCATGGCAATCATTTTGAGCCTAATTTGAGGCAATAACATTACCCACTTCTTAGATTTTACTATTATTATTATTATTACTACCATCATCATCATCATTATCATCATTCTTATCATTCACACACATGGAGTCTAAAGGTCTAAGACTAATTGCCAGTGACTCTCCCCACCACTCCTGGCAGCTAATCAAACTCTGGTCTTCTGTATGAGAGACAGAAATATTTAATACTTTACACTTGAAGACTTGGCTACATAGAGCATTGAAAATAGGCTATTTTGATGGTGTTCACTTGCAAGTGTCAAGTACAAAAGCTTAGATGGTGCTTATGATAGGATGGCAGCAAATCCAAGGGAGAAAGTAAAACAACGTGGGGTGATTGAGTAAAATGAAACCAGTGGATGGTTTACCAGAATAAAATGGACACCAAAGAAACAGACCATCAGAGAACATTTTTGAATCCATTTTTTTTTTTTTTTTTTTTTTTTACAGCAGACCTGCCAACCTCCAAAGTGCAAAAATCTTAGTATTCACACAAAAAAACAGGTTGGTGCTATAAAGGTAAAAGTAAGTAAAACACATGATTAAATCTTCCAGAATATCTCTTCTTATGAGCATAGTTGTTGTCGACTGTTGCATTCTGGGCTTTTTTCTTTTAAATTTATCATCTGGTTACCATTTGTGACCAAGAACTTCTTAAATCATGACTTCATAGCTGAAATGCTTGAAGTACCATCTAAGGTCATTGATGCATGACTGTCAGTTTTATTTTTGTGGACAATACTAAACAATCTCTCCACTTCTGCATTACTATGTGGAAGAACCAAAATCACCTCTACAACTTCGAACAGATGATGAAAGAATTGATCAAAACTTGTTGCAAGGTTGTTCTTGGAATTTGCAACAAAAATATCAAAAACCATGTGAAATGGACTCTGAATCTTGAGATCCTAAGATCAGAGTAAAAATCATGTGATGCACCACAAAACCATGAGAGTTGGCAGGTCTGATGGAGTACAATTGAGACAATGATTTATTCATTTGCAGTTCTTATTAATAGTATTTGCCACAGGATCTTGAAATTCCTAGGGATCATAGCTCTTTGCATCATAGACTTATGGGAACTCTTTCTATTAGGAGGTCAAAAGGCTTGATTTGCACAAAATACTCCGACTCTTGCCCCCCCCTCCCCGGGGCTCATATACTTCATGTATGAAAAAGCTTTTATCAAAATTGGTTATAAGAAAAAATATTCACAACAAACCTATTTTGAATTTGGAGATTTGTCAGTTTTGAGAAATATCTAAAGGTTTTGGAAGAGGGGGTTCTATTTACGGTATAGTTACAATGCTAGGTTGCACCCTTATTTTCCATTCTTCATAGGTAACCGCATATGTAAATTTTGAATGTGCTGGCCCAATGGTGGGTAAGTGAGGGGGGGGGACAATTTCATGATATCTCTAAAAAAATATCATTAGCTCTCCAGTTTTGTTAGCTTTCCTGAGCAATGCTAGGTACCCCAATTAGTGTTTGTGTGTGTGTGTGTGTGTATATATATATATATATATATATATATATATATATATATATGTATATATGTGTGTGTGTATATAATATATATATATATAATGTGTATGTATAATTCTCTTTTTACTCATATTTCCAACCAGTTTCAGCTTTCAGAGAAGACATGGGTGACTGTGTAAAATGAACTCTTTCCTTGGGAGCAGGGGTCATCAGCTATTTAATGTACAGTGCTAACAAGGTTAATAGGACACATTTATTATGGCTCATCATTTGTTTAACTATTTATTTTGATTGAATTTAAACTGAATTGATTGAGTATCATGTTTAAAACCATTCAATTAAGATTTTTCAGTGTGTAAAATGAATATTTGAATGGAGGTGCCTTGTAATGTTGTGCCAGACAAATTCCTCTTACAAGATGATCCACAGGAAGAAAAATGTTCAGAACCATCTATCCAATAAATTTGAAAGATTATCATTAAACCGGAATGTATGATATATATATGTCATACTGAATGATTCAACAGGCTTGCTTCCAAACACATTCTGAAGGAACCTTCATGTTTCGGAGATTTGAATGCATGTCAAGACATTATACTTGATCCTGACAGTTTTAGTTGTCCAAAGCCTGGCACATATCTTAGTGTTTTCTTTTCTGAAAATAATTTCTTACTATTATTTAGTTTTTGAAAAGAAAACACATATTTAAAACTGGCATTAAATCATACTTCTTTGTACATTGAAAATGGCATGATGGGCTGAATTATACCCTTCAATACAAATGCTAAAGAGAATACTTATTATTACAAAAATCATATAATAAAGTAGAATGTTGCAGACTTTTGATTTTATATTTTAGTTCTATATGGAGGAGAATGAGGTTATACTGTGTTTTCAAAAATTAGTGGTATGTTATAGCTAGAGTTTGTATTGGTATCCTTTAAGCATTGAAGTGTACTATTTCATGGCTAAGTTCATTATTTAGGCCTTTTGGGGATAAGGTTCCCCAGACACAATATCCAGTTATCCTCATTAGATTCTAGTGTCAATGTAATGTTAGATGTGTTTCTATTTTCTCTATGGTAGTGAATTTTGCATCTCTTATGAAGTCATGGTCTACTAGGCAAAAATGTTGTTCGACCAGGAGCAATTTATTATGGCTTAATGATTTTATCCTGTGTCTGTGATTATTTAGTCCATATTTGTGAGACCATTCTGATCTTCCTGCATAATGACTTGAGCAATGTTCATATCTTAGAAGGAAAATATTTTTGTTTCGCCTTTAGATTTGTGGTATATTTTAAAAGTCTATTTGGTTATAGTGTTGTGAATTTTTGAATTAAAGGTTGTTGCAGCTGAGTATGCTTTCAAGTTAGTATCTTGGATTTTGAGTTTTAATTTCCGAGTGATTCTTAATTCTCTTGAGATTGGGATCCCTCTGTTAACCTGATTTTCAATAAAATTATGACAGTAGCCACATACTATGAATTGTTGTTCAAGTTTGTTGCTATGGTTATCTAATTTTTTATTATCAGGACAGATCTTTCTTTTATATATATATATATATATATATATATATATATATATATATATATATATATACAAGGATGGATCAGTGAGTTTATTGTCTGAGTTAGCTGAATTTTGATCTGGAGTTTCCAGTGTATAATGTTCAATCTAAGTGATTAATAGAGAAGCATTGGGTTAAGAACAATAAGATTAGAGATTATCTTGAAATTGAGTATTGATTGTGTAAAATGAATGTATTTTTCATCATTAGGCTTATTGACTACCGAGGTATATATATATATATATATTTACAGCCCCACATAATGTCGTGGCAGTCAATAATCTTAGAACATATTTGATGATTAGAATTAGAGTTTGTGGCCAAAAGTAAATATTATCTTATTGTCTTCATTCTTACCAACATTTGGTGTAAAATGTAAAATCTGTAAGGAAAGAGTCTCTTCCAACTTACACCTGAAGAGGGCCATAGAATAATGCAGCGAAAAGATTGTGTCTACTAAGAAGTGTTTATTTAGATTGTCCAAACAAAAGTTGGCGTCATAATAACTCTTCTCAAAGTTATAGACAATGTCTTTATACTTGTTGTATTTTAACAGATATTCTTTGATGTATTCTCCAGCCTTTCTCTGTAGTATGTTGCATCAAGTGGTCTTCTTAGGTTGTTTAATAATTTTCATTTTCTTGTCGACAGTTACAAGACTTATATAAAGTTTTTTCCAGACTATTGTCCTCATCTTGGTTCATTTTTTAAACACAACATTTTGGCTGTTTTACTCTAGGGCTGCCTTCAGGTGGTGAATGAGTGAATTTTTTTTTAAATTATCAGGACAGAAAAATGCCTGTCTTGTTAGTCGCATGGTAATGTCCACATTCCATTGTCTAATATCAGTTCTTTGTTTCCACAGTTGTTAGATGTAATTGGTATAAAAAATCTGTGGTTGTCTGTAGTTGATGCCTCAAGGGGGAATTTATTTGCAGCAAAAAGCCCCAATATTCAGTATTTAATAAACAGTCACAGGACTGTGTATCAAAGACAATTAAAAATTGTTGTAAGGATCATTAATGGAACTAGATACACCTGAAGAGGGCAGAAGAATATATTAGCTGTAATATTGATGAAAAGTATTGCAGAATAAAATATATGGAAAATCAGTCCCAGAAAATATACGTGCATGTACACACAGAGACATCCATGCATGACTATTTTTCAAATCCTTTCAAGGCTGGCTTTAGAGATTTCAGTTTCAACTAGCTTTGCATGTAAGGTAGTTATGAGAGAGTGTTTTGCTCAAGTTTTCATTCATCCACTTTCTTCTGTGCCAACCATTGTGGCATGCCAGTGACAAGGCTTATAGGAAAAGATATTTGGCAACAGACAGTTGATTCGTGCCTTTCCCAAGGGCATCAATGTGAATTGAACATGAAAAGCCTCAAGCGGGATTAGAACTTTTGCCAATTCAATTTTCCATTCCAATAACTATTACTCCACCACACTCCCTCCTTTTCACTGTCTTTACATTCTATATTCATCTCTGTTTTTATTGTAATTATTGCAATATATTTTTTTGTGAATCATCAATATCTTTATTATTATTATTACGGTTATCTTAAGGAATTCTTACATGAAAGTTTTCTTTTTCCTCTTCATTTTCACTGTATTTCATGCGGATAACAATTTGAAAGCTCCAAGCCAACAAATCTTTTGTTGTTCACAAACATCTTTTTACTTTACTACGCATAATTTTTTCTCTTTGCTCTTTTTTTTTTTTTCTTTTTTCCAGTCTGTCAAGATTGCGTTTATCATTTTCTCTTTCTTTCACTCTTTCGTGTCGTATTTATTTTGTCTTATGCATTCTTCTCTTCATGGCTGTGATATATCATTGGGGGGAGAGGGAAAGAATGGTGAGAATGGTCAGACGGTAAGAGGGTTGGGTGAGATGGGGAGAATTTTGAATTTTCAGTTTATCAAGCAGAGAGTGAACTTGATTCTTCTCTGCACATGTGCAGGTGGCGTCAAGTGCATAGAGATATCTTTGTATGCCTGTATGAATCAGTATACATGGTTTTATCATCATAATTGCCTCAATGTCTTTCAGATATGTGCATCTCTATGAGGGTGCATAAATGTATATGAGTGAAGACATGCAAGAGGACACATCCAAACACTTCCCCCCACCCCCCAGGTGAGGCTGATATGATCGGGGTGGAAAAAAAAAAAACAGCTATCAAAATCGTGCAAAACTTTGTATACAAAATGGCATATTTTAATCTAATCTATAGAATATTCATCTGTATTTTTTTAGATCAAGTTTTGTTTCAAACACCACCGTGGATGCTCTTATCCCCTGGTTGTTGGCTGAAATTTTCAGATTCTTTTTTATTATTATTTCATGAACTATTCAGGTTAGTATCCTCATCTTTGATCTCAACATATCAGCCAGTGGACCCACCAGTTTTCCTAGTATTGTTTTAAGCTCTGATATGATGTATTGTCATTATTCAATAGAGTATTAGGGTTATTATTCTCATCTTTATTATTCTGATCACTGTATCTTTTACTGCATGCTCTGACCTTCCAAAGGAGTGTGCCACATCTAGTTTTTTTTTTTTTTTTTCTTTTTATCACGCATTTCTTATTTCTGATATCAAGGGTGGTGAGAATTTTGAAAAAGAAAAAAAAGCATAGATGTGAGCTTCAAATTCCAACAGTTCAATTCGAAGGTTGAAGAATGAATCCGCCAAAAATCTGTTAAAGAGCAACAAAAAGATGAGAAAACATGTAAAAAAAACTATGGAATAAAGATTAGGGCAATGGTATGAATAATTCATAGGATAATTTCTTTGTTTTCTATCAGTGTTAAATAAGAGTTGGTTGACAGCAAAATCATCATCATCATCATCATCAGTCTTCTATCATCCGTCGTTGGGCGTAGACCTTCCCTAGGATTTGCCACACCTCTCTATCGTTGACGTTACGGAGCCAATATTTTCTGACCCTGTCCAGTTCATCTCGTGATTTCATATTTTGCTGGCCTCAGTTCTGCCTTTGATCTCTGGGGATCCATGCTATGAGTCGTAATGTCTATCGGTTGTCTGCCATTCTTGCAGCATGACCAGCCCATGGCCATTTGAATTTTCTAAAGGTTTCTATAATATCTTGGACTCCTGTTTGTTTCTTTAATATATTGTGCTGTCTTATGATCTCTCCATGTGATGTTGAGCATGATTCTCTCATGTGTGCGTTGCATGGTTGGGTTCTTATGTCTTATGTAGATGTAATACTTTACTTTCATCAGCTTCACATTTTCAATTTTGATCATTGTGCTTTCATTCTGAACATGTTTTGCTGAAGTTCATGTGAAGGTCAAATTTCTAGCTTTCTTCGTTCAGTTTGTCTAGCATTAGTTGGAGTTAATGAAGGTTCTGTGTGAAAAGACGACATTGTCTGCAAATCTAAGGTTACTTAGACTGGGGAAAAACAAAGATGGCTAATACCTATGTCTCTGAAAATCATCTCAAGGCAGGCTTTAAAGACTTTAGGTGAGTGAGTATCACCTTGTCTTACACCTTTTTGGAGCTGGAATGGCTATGAATCTTTTCAATGTTAAAGTTGAAAGTCGTTTTAATACGTTATGTGATAAAAACATTTCTTGGGGTCCATGTAGAAAACATATAACGGTAAATTTTATGCATTAATTTGTGACAGACATAATGCCTAACTTTTACTTCAATAGTTTTTAACCGATCTCTGTCTTTTGTGCATCTTGACAAATACAGAGAAAACAGTCTTCACTTCTTTATTCATTTACAAAGACGTGCCTTGTTATCTGTTAATGTTTTGATGATGAATACCTTTAATATGTTAAGGTAAATTTTTCATGGTCAGACATAGAAAACACTGCACAGAAAATGTGAAATTAAATAGCTATCAAGTGTAATAATGTCAAGGGGGGGACTTTTCCATATCCCCCTGAAAATCTGTTCTTAGCTAAGTGCATATAAATATGAGTATATATATATATATATATATATATATATATATATATATATATATATATATATACTTACATATGTATTGAGGCTAACATTATATGTATATAAACATATTGAGGTTAACAGTATATATATCGAGGCTAAAATTATATATATATATATATATATATATATATATATATAATTCCTCTATATTTTATAGATATTTATTTGAAATGATCTTCCAACATCAAATGGTTGATATATCACACAATTTAGATAACATAAATAGAATAAAGAATTTAACAAAATGAGGCTATTGCAGGAATTGAATCTGCCACTGAGGGTGTAGCCGCTCCAACGTTGCGATGCTTTTACCATTGTGCTAAACAGCCGCCAGTGATGCAAATGCACAAATAACTGCATTACCTAAGTTCTTATCTTGTTTATTCTCGATCTATACGCAACCCTTATGTACAAGGAACTGGATATATGTGATCTGACAAAATGATTATATTATAGAAACATTTGAAATGATACCCCGTCATTACACTCTTAATGTATCACTCACCCTAGACAACATACATAGAAGAAACAATTAAAGAAAATGGCTGTGGTGCTGGAATCAAACCTGCCACCGATAGGGTAGCTCTTACCATAGAGCTAAAAAGCTGCCACTAATGCAATGATAAGATACATATATATATCATATATTGTATGTATCAATTTCCTTATATATATATATATATATATATATACTTATTGTTATGCTGGCTAGGGAAGTGAGGTAAGGCCATCATGATACTGGAGCCCACAGGAGAAGCAAACAAGTAAGAAGTATTGGCGAAATTTGGAAAGTTCAGCAAAATTTAGCCAGAAATGATTAATTTATCTTTCTATCCCGCCTTGTTCCTAATCTCACCAGCTACGCATCTCAGCTTTGCCTTTTCTTTTTACTTTGCCTCCCTTGTTACTTGAAGGAAGAAAGTATTCATATAAGAAAAATGAAAAAAAAATATGCGTTGTAAGGGGTTAGCGGTCTTACCATGAAGATATTTTTTCTCCTAACTCCCCAAAATATCAACTGTTGAAGTCCATAAAGTTGTTGACTAAATTAAAAATTAATCTCCATCTTTTTTTTTTTTCTTTTTTAGTTTTAAAAATTCAAAATGGAACAATTTTTTTCTTTGTTCTTAAAATTGTCTGCCCGAGTGCAGGAGTTTCCAAACCTTTTTTGTCCCATTTACCCCTGGTTACTTTTCAAAAGTAAATTTTCCTTCACCCTGTTTTGTTCAGTAATTTGAGTCTTTCACCTCTAACATAATGAAGCAACCAACAAAGAGGAAAATTAAAAATGATATTTTCTACATTATTATTTCAAGTTCAAATGATAGTAAGAATAGCACATAAATATCTTGTTTCATTAATCTATTTTCACTTTTTTCTTAAATGTTTCTGTTCAAATCTAGTATCGGCCAATTTACCCCCACGGTCAGCAAAAGTTATCCCTGATTATAATATCTACCTTAGTGCATTTGATTAAACTTTTAGACTATGGCAGTTTTGTTATGCCATATATTTGGAGAAGTTTTCTACCTATAAAGTCTGGAGAACTGTTGTCACTCATTGAAGATTTTTCTACTCATTATGTCATACATTAACTAATTTGCACCTCAGTATCAAAAGTTGAAAAGGGATTTGAAAACTAAGTACCAGTGTAGCTGAACAATAGTGACAAATTTTGAAAAATCTTAAACGAAACAGAGAAGGGAAAAAATTTGAAATTTGAAATAAACTAAAAATGTATTTGTTTGAATTAAATTTGATTTAATTCAGGCATTGTTTCGGCTTAGATGCAAAATGATGTATTATCTCCCCTTAACTTTTTGTAAAGAAAAGAACTGCTGAAATCAAGGCCAAGTTTTACATCGTAGTTACATTGTAAATAGAACCCCCTCTGTAAAACTGGAGAAAGAAATCTTTTCATAAAATATGAAAAACAGTCCTCAAGATGTATTGAAAATATGCCTCCTGTCTGAATTTGGTGAGGATGGATAAAAATTACAGCCTGGGGGTGTATACATAAATTTTCCATTTGCCAAATTCCTGTATCTTTTTCACGTGCTTCCCACTTGATCAGGAATTTTCAGAAATTTTATGGTGAAAAATTTGTTGCTTGTCGGAAACTTGGGAATTTCTAGAGCCCTGTTTATCCCAGTATTTTCCTTCTTTTTTTTCTCTCTCTCTTCTCTTTTAAAATCTTTCTTGCATATTCATTCTCACTTTCTATCCAACCCATTATCAAAAGAGATCATTTTAAGAACATAATGAACTAAGCAGAAGATGAAAACTCTCCAAAACTAACAGTGTTTCTTTTACACTGATTGAAAATTCCCTAAACATCTTTGCTTTGGTATAACAGACATTCCAATTTTTTCGGTTTTTGCTATCTGCCAACTAGGCAAAAAACAAAATTTCTTCTGCCATTACTTTGTTATAATTTTATAAGGCACTTAAGATTATGTATTGATCTATATGACATCCTCAACGTCATTGTTGGCTGTAATAATGATAGTTTACGTCATTCCGATGTTGTTGGTTGTAATGAGTTATCTCCCTTAGTTCAGATTTTGAACATTCATTTAATTATTAAAGCAATGTAGACAGAGCTGAGAAAACCAACATTATTCATCTACAATAATTTGTAAATAGAAATATTAATGAAGTTTCTCCTCTAAGGTATTAAAAAAACATTTATAGTGTTTGTTTGTTTTTTCTGACCATAAGACATTTTGAGCCTTTGATCCCCGATATTCTATCCATTGCATTGGGTACTATTATGTGTATGTGTGTAATAAAATGGTACATCTTGGGAGCTGGAAAATATGTGAATACACCTATAGGCCTATGTTCGTGCATATGTATGTATAAAATTCATTATTTTATCACATAATATTATTTCTCCTAAAGTGTTCCTCTTTTCTATTCCTGTTGCTCAGTGGAATCTATTTGGTACAGTTTTATGCACAGAATCCATTTTGCTGACCATTGACATTGTTACAGCTTTGCTTAAAGTGATGACCTCTCAATTCTTTCATTGTCATATTGTTCACAGCCTCATCAGTGACCTATTGTCTGATGAAGAATGGGGCGTAAAATTTTAGCTGAAGTTCAATTAATGCCAATTTTGAGCTTCTGTCTTCTAACAATTATATTCAAACAAATTACGCCTTACATTATTTCTATGAATTATTCAGAAAAGTTATCTTTTTCTGTAGATCTCCGCAACTCCTCAATCATTAATCAATTCTCTGATTTGAACATCAAAGCCTTGTGCCGCCACTAAAAGAAATTGTGAAGCCAGTTCAAAGAAGAAAAAACCGATGTAAAAAAAAAAACTAGGATAAGGATAATTTATAGAGTAAATGGACATAATTCACGTCAGATCTTGAGACAAGCCAAGGAAAGACACAACTCAAAACTTCAAACTAGATTATGATTGGATGTGCAGAGTGTGTATAAGCCAAAATATAATGATCAAAAGATGAGGATACCCTCCGAATGATTAATGTTCTAATCATATAATCTCATAACTTGAAAGGCTGAAGAGTACACTGACGAAAACTTAGAGATCAAAATAACAAAGATGAGGATACTAAATGGAATAATTAAAAAATAATGATAATACTCCTTTGTGTTATTTTCAATCGTCTGTAGTTACTTTCATGTAAAAATATAGTGAGTTTATTCTCCTAAGTTGAGAAGGTTCAGCCATTTTTTTCGAATTGACTTCAGTTGAATAAATTTTTCTGATGGTAATTTGATTCGTACTTCATTGAAAAGGTCAAGTTTCTTTTAAAAAAAAAAGATAAATTCTAAAATTTCGTCTTTACTATTCATACTAATTTCTTTCCACTGGAAATAAGGCAGAAATTTTATTTTGATACGTCCAATCCTCTTCAAAAATAAAAAATAAAAACATTTTTATGATTAAAATTTTTGGGTTGAAAAGGAAAATATTTTATTCATTTCTTTTTTTTAATTTTTTTTTTTTTTTTTTTTTTTTTTTGATAAAATTCCCCAGGTCTGCTCTCTTTCTTGTAAAAAGATAAATTTTTTCTGTCAATTGAATTTTAAAATAGCAAAAAATATACTTTGTGAAATAGTGGGTCAAACCTTGAAGACAATGGTCCAATCAGATTTCAGCACCAGCAGCAACTTGCTTTCTGCCATTTGTTTACATGAATCGTTCTTTGAATCTTGGCTTCCAAAACAGATTCACTTTAGCTCTTGCTACAAATGATAAAAAAATTAATACATAATGAATCTCTAACACTGCTGTGCCAGTCCAATTGGGATTTTGATAATGCAAAAAATAAACGAGTGTACCAATGTGTGTAATTTTTCCAGTTATTATAGAAAGTAATCAAATTAGGAATACCATTAATGCTTTAATTTGTCTCAGTGGTAAACGAACTAAAAACAGAGTGCAGTATTATGCCATACATCATCAGGTTAGCAATATTTTTATCATTATTTTTTGTATTAACTCTTTTTCACTTTGGTAATACTGACAAAATTGAAGTTTTCTTCTGTTGATATTTTTTTAATCTTTATTTCTAATTTCTAAAATATGTGTTCACTTATTCCATGCATTATTCAGACTGCAATACTGTTTTTCAGCTATCTTCAGACACAAATCTTTCAAAGTCACTCAGTACTTTTTCATCTGCTTGATAAAGGCATCATAGCTGTACAGTTTTATAGAATTAAATTTCAAAATCTTAGCCTTGGAAAAACTTCAAGGTTAGACTGGAAAACTTGTCAATTTTAATTTTTTTGTATCACTGAATTAACTTTGTGTTGGCCCTTAATGCAGGAGGCTTTAATGACTAAAATTGATTTTCATTAGCATCATCATCATTATCATCATCATTATCAGCCTTTTATCATCCATTGTTGGACATCAACCCTCCCCAGGATTCGTCAGACCTCTCTCTACCAGTACTTTCTGAACTTGTCTAGTTAATGTCAACATCTTATATTCTGCCAGCCACAGTACTGGTTATCGAATAATGTTAAGATCTGGCAAAATGTCATGGTTAAAATGAAGATATCATGCATGAATTTATAGAAGTACTTATTCTCAGACATCAGTGTACACTGTTTTACTTCATTATTTTTTTATTCTTTAGTAGCTATGCAGTGTACCATTGTCATCAAGAAATATAATTCTTTTTCAACTTCAATGTGTTATGGTAGAAAAAAAAGCTTTTTGTAGTAATTCTATCACAGTTTGTTCTAAGAGTTGTCAAATAAAAAACGAACCTTCTTGAAGAAGGGAAAGAAGAAATATAAATGAAGGAAAATACTAATTTATAATTGTAACTGGTTCACATAAAATGCAGAATTTCAGTAAATATTTATTCAACTTAATCTAGCAAAAGGCCACAACTGTACGTCATCCAATAAACGTCAAGCTAAAATCTGCCGCATTTTCCACTCTATTGTTGCCAACTCCAACAATGCTGCTGTCTGAATTATCTTACTTCCCTCTTGAATTTTTCTCTCAATCACTTTTCAATTGTTATCTGGACTAATTTCATGCTTTATGGTTTTTGCAGCTTCCCCCAGACAAAGTCTTAGTATTTTTCCCATTTCTCACTTTTAGTTTCACCTTATGATCCCCTAAAATGGCTACATCCACGATTTGGTTGATTTTTTTTTTTTTTTTTTCCCCTAATCAAATGTCTGGTCTATGTGAACCACAAAATCTTGAAGTATTCTGATTTTTCTTCATTTTCACAAACAGTTTCTGAACTGCTTGTATAGTTGAAACCTAGCCATTTGTATGATTGTCAACCAATCATTATCCTCATCCAGTTTATTGCTTTTAAATTCTTTTTGAGCCAGTTTACTGCATTCACTTATCTGTGAGTTACCATTTAGTTTCTTTCTTCAGAGGTAGCATTCACTATCATTTTTTTCTCTATTATTATTATTTATTATTTTCTTTTTGCAGCTCTTTAAAAACCATGAAATTTATCAAAACAATCATTGCCTTATTTATTGGATCATTTTGATCAGCAGATAATTGCCAAGGAACACTAATATTCCTCAAGTGTACGTTGCTTCTAATAATCAATTTTTTCCTCTGATCTCCATTTCTACACTGATCGAGTGATGAATATATCTAGTCTGGCATGGTCAATTTCTAATTGAAAATTTTAGATTAGGAAAAAATTGAAGATCACTGGAAGCAACGTTCACTTTGAGAAGGTTGAAGAGCCCATTGGTACTGAGTGATCAAAACAAAGGTGAGAATATTCATCAGATGGTGACACTTCACCTCAGAACTTTAGCTGAGCTGCACAATTTCAAATATCTTTTCCATTGTTCTTATCATCAAATGTTCAATGTAGATATTCACTACATCCCAGGCTGAGATCAAAGTTTCTGTATGAGTGTATGTTGACTGCAAGTCATTTAAAAAGATGTTCTTCTCTGATATACACTGTATGCAGAACACATGCTGTATATCATATATTGATATCTAGCATTCTCAATATTTAGCAGTATCTTTGTCTTGTTTGTTTCGTTTTCTTTTATTTTTTAGTAATGATATCTTTATTTTTATAACCACTGCTTCTGATGTGACTGAAGTCTGCTTAAGAGCATTATCTTCTTAACTGGGCTTACCAATGAGAAGGTTTTGTTTTCATAGCAAGAATTTGGTCAGGAGAAAATGATCTTTTCAAATTTTTCAAGGCAGGATTGAGGCCAAGAATAAATGGATATGTAAAGGCACGTTTTATCCAGGCTGAGAAAAAGTGTGAGCAAAACAACAATGCTGGTAGATATAACCTAAAAGTTGGGGAAGAAATCATAATAATGATAGAAGAGGTGGTAGCAGAAAAAATTAGAAGTGGCAGAAGTAGTTAGTTGATGATTTTGGAAGAGGAGTTATAATAACCATTGAAGGAGAAGCATAGGAAGAGATATAGTTAGAAGAGAAAAAGTGAAGGAAAGGATGAGAGGAAAGAGAAGTTAGTTCCCAGAGAATTGCTGATAGAATTAACTAGAGAGTTGGAAAAGAAAGGCAATAATAAGTTATGCTGAAGACTAAATAGCAAAACAACATGTAAGATTAAGAACAGAAGCAATGAACTAGAACAGCTAAGAGGCGTAGTTGATGGGGAAAGTAGAAGGAGGAGGAGGAGAATTCGTCTTGATAGTTAGGTGAGGTTTTGTGGAGATAAAGTAAGAGAGAGTGGCAGTGACTGAAGGAGGATAGCAGATCAAAGGAGGATTTAATCAAGTAAATAAACCCTTTGTGTAAAAAGTTCAAAAAGAGGAAAACAGCCTGTTTTTTTTTTGTTTTGTTTTTTTAAACTGAAATTAAGCTCTGGTGATTTCTAAAGTGATTTTTGAGTAGGAAAATAATGTATTCTTATCAGGGACACTAATTAGTTGAGCTCCAATACTCAAGTGAGCAACCATTATGGCGCAGTGTTTTGTGTACTTGTCTTGCAAGCCATTGGTAGTGAGTTTCAATTTCGATGGACTCTCCATAAATGTGAAGCTGTACTAGATTTAGTTTAGTGAATCACGTAAATCTAATCAGCTATAATGGAGGAATATAAAAAAACACAAAAAGCATCTGAGCAATTTTCAATTAACAAATAAAGTCATGGAAGATTTTGTAATTATTTCCATGTTTATCCACATCATCCTCAGAACAACTTGAATGAAAGTTATATTCTCTGATTTATAGTGATAGAAACTTGTGAAATAAGAAATGATATAATTGTGGCTGGAGATTTGAATCTATAGTTTATTTTCTGATTTTGCATGTATATATCATGGCTGTCTACCAGAATCTCTGACACGCAGATTCAGATCTATAACTTATAAGAACCTTCTCCTCCTGTACAAATTATACACCTGAGGTTGCTCATAGATAGCATTTGCTGGAACATAATGAAAAAAATAACTAGAATATTAATTGCAACATCTTGTAGAATAATTAATATACAGATCTGAATTTCTATAAGAATAAACCTCAGTCAATGTTTTGTCAAAGTATTTTACTGGAAAATTATTTGTCAGATGTTTTTGTGAATATTTTCTTGATAAACTCATTTTTGAGAGTAAGGTTTCGTAGTTTAACTCTCAAATTCATGAACCATTGAATACTGCTTGGAACTGAGTGGAACTCTTCCATGAATAGATCTTTGAAAAAAGAACTCTTTTGTAAACAGATTTTTTTTAAAATATTTTAATTAGCAAAAGGGAAGTAACTTTGATCAAAACTTATTTCTCTTGATATTTGAATCCAAAATTTTTATATGGATTCAAAAGTTAAACTAAAAATTAAAAAATTGGTGCCACAGAAAGAAAAAAAATCCGTCTTCTATGGAAGAGATCATTAAAGAGAAAAAAAAAGGATCAATGCTGCCTCTGTGAATCTTAAACACTCAGATTCTGTGCTATCAATATTAAGAACCTCTCTCTTACCTGATGAATTATACACCTGGCAATGACTAAAAGGATATATTTTGACCTTCCACATCTAAATGCATAGTGATAAATCCAATGTGGATGAGAATATTAGTCTAAACAATTCATGGAATAAAGGCAAATAAATTCTACAGCCTGAAAATTGATATCTCCCTCCAAGCAATTATGTCAAGTTGTTTTTGTCCAGCCATGAAAATATTTTAATCTAATAACATTAGCTTGATTGCTATTTATAGCAGAAATATCAGCTTCGAATGGCACACTCATCACTTGCTTTTAAGGTAACAGTACTTATTATTTCTTTTATTTTTCTCTCTTTATTCATCACTATCTTCGAAAAGTTATACAAAAAAGTTCAATTCACTCTCCACTAGTCAAAACATTTTTTTTTTTAAATAAATGAAAATTAGAATAAAATGGCTTGATATCAGAAAACCTGATTAGTTATTAGAGTTCATGAGATGAAGCATTCTCATTGAAAGATTTTTAATCTAGTTTCTTCATCTTTTCTATTGCTTTCTATATATGCTACGTGCTACTTTATCCTAGCTCAAAATTTTAATGGTGTAAATTCAGAACAAAGAAGTAGGCGTTAGATGAGATTTGAATTCACATCCAGTATAATAGAAACAATTTTTTTACTGTTCTATGTGCCAATGCTTATTCTACTTTGGCTACCAAATCTCCAGGAGTCGAGAGGAATTCTCGTTTCTGCAATCCTACCTATCATTGCTCTATTATTTTTCTCCGTGACATTTTGTTAAGTCACTAAATAGTTCTTCCAGAAGAATTGCCTGTTCTCTTACTTCTGAGCATCACTGTTTCAGTACTTTCTGAATTTGTCAAATCGTCATTTATTGCCAGCCACAATTTCGTATACAATCTCAGGAGATCCATGTTGCAAGTCTTGATGTCCAGCAGATGTCAGACATTTTTACAACATGGCCTGTCTATTGCCATTTTCTAATGGTTTGTATTATATCTCTGAGCTTTGTTTCCTTTTTAATGTAACATGCTGTCTCTTAATCTCTCCATGTGATGGTAAGCATGATCTTTTCCTCAAGTGTGTTGCATGGTTCTTAGTTTGAGAACCAATCTCTTGATTAAGTTCCATGTTCCAGCTCTGTGGGTGTCTATTGGGAGGATGCATTGATTGTAGACCCTTCTTTTCAAGAACCATGTGATCTTCTTGTTCTTGAAGGTTGCTCTGCTGAAAGCTTGCCAACTTGAGGTGATTCTTTGTTTGACTCTCCCTTCTTTTGAGGACCTATAGGGATTCGTTTACCCAGCTAGATTGAATGATCTACTTTCTTTTGCTCTGCATTTTCCATCGTGTCTCTATCATCAACGCAGCGAAATAATTGTGGAGAGATAAGGGGTTCTGATTTTGGGTCATTAGCCGGGAAAGCAGATTCACATGTGTGCATGACAAGTATTACAGTTCTTTCCTGATCATTTGCAAAACCATTCAAGGTTTAGACAGAGAAATAGTATTAGCCATCTGAAGGGCTACTGTGGCACAAAATGCAGATAGCTTTAATCAATTTGTTGCAATGAATATTACTTATGCAGCATCAGAATCTAAAACTTGATGGTATTATTTCTACATTCTGCTGCAAGACTGTTGTACTGTTATTCTATTAGGATAAAATTCTTATCTTTAATCTCTGAACAAACACCTTACTACTGATCTATTCTAGCTACGAGCATCTCGTTATCAGAAGAACAATCCCCAAAACATATTTAAATGATTAAATATTTAATTCAAACGTCCTTCTTTCTCTCTTTGTTGTTCGAGAAGGGCAAATCTTGCCTAAGCTGGCCACCTGTTTGATATCAGCTCATTTTGATTGCATTATCAGAGAAAGAGAGATAAGCTCGTGTGTAGGATCCTCTGCTTGTTTAGAATATTTTACCTTTTTTTTATCAGCCATTCCCTCTCCTGTTCTACCCTCCTGTAATTTATCTCAGTCACAGTGAAATTATGCTAGAGTGAAGTAGTGTGAGAAATGGTAGGATCAGAAGTGGGAGGGATTTGTTGTTTCAGTGAAGTGTGGCACAATCAGTTTGATGAATTTGGCATGGCTACTGCATTGACTAAAGAGATATCAAAGAAGAAAAAAAATATAACCCTTCCCGTGTTGTCCTTTCCACAAAAAGCAAACATGTTCTCTCTGGGAGATTTTTTGTCCATGAATCCTAAAAACAAGAAGAGTTTGCATCAGGTAAATCCTTTTAAAATTTGTTATCTATCTGTTCTTATTGTCAAATGTTCCTGCGACCATATTTCTTTTCCTTTTATGGGCCTTGTTTCTTGGCTCTTGCATATTCTGAGATGACTATTTATATAGTTGGGTTTTTTTTGTCTTCAGGGGAATTATAGAAAGAACATTTTCTGTGGAGATTAATTTTATTTGTATAAAAATCAATGAAAATCATTTGCCCAGAGGGTAATTTTATTGCATTGAATGCCTTGTGGACATTCAATATATTAATTCCTTGCAATATGGGGTTTAGGTTCCAAGTATTTTTATTGGCTGATTGGATCCCAATCTTCATCAGAACAACAAGAATGGAGATTTTTATAAACATACTAAAGTTTAAAAAATTAAGTATAAATAACTCCTCCTGAAAAAAATTACTGAATTTATTTTTAAATCTATCTATAATGAATTTTTTTTGATTCTGCCACTAAAACTGAGCATAATTTGTTCTGAACCCTTTTGAATTTTGTATTTCTCTGAATTGATTGAAGACTACAGTCTGTATACTAAGCTTGGTTTTATTGTAGGTATTTATTAAGCTTAGCTTCATGAATGCTAAGAAAAGAGTAGTTTTATTCTTTCTATATAGTCAGTGCATACGATTGATCATATACTTGTCATATATTTTTAGAAGTCCAATAGATTGGAATAATATTGATAATGAAGGATGTTTTCAATTTATCTCAGTTTCAAATTGTTTCAAACCAAGAAGACATTATTTTGCTACACAATATTTGACACATGAAAGGTCAGTTACTAGTTTATATACTATTCGATTTGATAAATCTTAAAATTTTGGCTGTAAGCACATTCAGCTGCATGATCTGCACTTAGCCATTGTACCCATTGATTATTTTAATTTCCAAATTAAAACAAATTAATAATTTCTATAGTAGTAGTAATTAACATAATAAACAAAATTTTTATCAACTTTAAACTGAAGGGCTCAGATAGAATCAGTATGGTCTGGAAAGATTAAATTGAGCAATCATGGACACCAGAGGTGGCAAAGGGTTCTACCTTTTTTTATATGTGCATGTGTTTGTATGTTTGAGCACTCCTAGCCATACTGTTTTGTCTATAGGTGTCAAAATTGGCCTCAAAACTCTGCAAGACTCTTACTATTAGAACTTTGGGCTTTTGGGGGAAAGAAAAGCATTTTTGATCTTTGGGGGAGGGAATGCTATTTTTGACAGATTTATAGATAGCATCTTGATTCTCTAGAATCTATTTCACTCTGTTAGATGTTTTCCAGTGGAAACAATTGTTGACTGTGATTGTGAATATCATTCTTTTTTGTTTTCTTATACCTCTAAGCTAAAGTAGAATTTTCTTTTCAAACTATGAGAAGAATCACCCATTGAAGATAGCTGATTTCCTGTGTAAAAATGATAAATATTCTGGCTCTACTGAATTTTCTGTATGAATAATTCACTTCCTACATTGTGTTACACGCTTACATCTACTGATTTCCTTTTTTAATCTTTTCGTTATGAAATCTTTTACTTCTGCCTTGAACAGATTTTGTTTTCATTCTTTTGGATTTTGCATTGCACTGGAATTCGTAGAGATCCAAGTCTTTCGAATCAAACTTAGTTTTATTATGGATATTTACCAAGCTCAGCTTAATCTGGCACAGTGTCAATTAAGATTGCATTGCTCTAATCTTCCTTGTTGGGAAAGCTGACCAGAATACCCGCTTTGAAAATCAGCATTCTAGGTACTACGCTGAAGCTATCATCAGTAGGAAATAGGTGAATTCCTTTGACCCCTACTGCAAACCTAAACTGGGTTTTATTAAACAATAAGAATTATTTGTGTGCAATGTAAGAGTTTTCTTTGAAAGCTTTACTGGACTTTTATCTGCTGTAAAATTCTACTTTCCGGGTTACAGCATCTCACCATTTTGTATTCTTATTTAAATGTCCGCTGTTTTATGGCTTTGTTCTAAGAGTACTTTGTGCCGCACTCAACCAATAGTTTGTTTCCATTCCATTTCTAGGACTGACTTAATCAGTTGTTTTTACTCTCTGCCATCTTGTCAGTTACTAAGTTTAGGAGATTGTAAATGAAAGACTATACTAAAATCTGTGAATCCAAGACACAGCGTTTCAATTATCATTCTGACTTTTGATCAAATTGTAATACTCATCAATCTATCCTTTCCTCTTCATCATCATCATTATCATCATCATCATCAGTTTTTCAACATCCGTTGTTGGACATAGACCTTCCCCAGGATTTGCCACACTCCTCTATCGTGGGTTTTGCGTAGCCAGTACTTTCTGAATTAGCTTGTCTCTCCATCTAACTCTCTGCTGGCCTCGGTTGCGCAGGTGATCTCTGGGGAGTTGCGATGTCCATTAGTTGACTGCCATTCTTGCAACATGGCCAGCCTGTTGCCATTTGAGATTTTTAATGGATTCTATGATGTCCCTGACTCCTGTACTGTGTTTTCTTGTGGTCTCTCCATGTGAGGCCCCACATAATTCTTTTATGTGCACATTGCATGGTTCTCAATTTGCGGATCTGTCTCTTGGTTAGGTTCCATGTTTCAGCTCTATAAGTGACTATGCTTGCTCTGCCAAAGGCTTGCCATCCTAGGGTGATTTTTTGCTTGATTTCTTCTTTTCATTTCTCTTTACCTTACTTCAATTAAACACACACTGGACTAACTTTTAGTCTAGTTGTTTAAATGTCTTCTGATATTCGTAAAAATCCTGTTTTTTTGCAATAATTTTTTCCTGTTTTTTTGCAATAATTTGTAAATGGGGTCCCTCTGGAACTTCTCCCCTAACTATTTATCGTTTGCTTATAGCTAGTTCCCCTCGGTCAACACTGCAGACAACATCTCCTGGCCCTATTTTGACGGATATAGTAAGGAATATATAAATAACTATAAAGAAAAATTAACCACTTGTGACATGCAAAGCACTGAGCCTCAAACTGGTGATCAGAATCAACGTTATATCAGTAACCTGAGAGGACAGTCAACGATAGGCTTGGGTTTGCGAAATACACAACTAAGAAACGTTTTAGAGCTTTTTGAGTTCACATTCTGTTCTTCAAAATATTTGATGCTGGTTAAAAGGGTTTTTTTTTCACCTCTGCCTACAAAGTTAGAAGAGGTGTATGGATTCACTCATTTTCATCTGTCTGTTTGTCTATACAATATCTTGGAAAGTTCTCAGTGAATTTTGATTGATGTTTCACAAAAGGATGGATTATGAGCTAGGGAAGAATTAAATTAAATTATGAAGTGAATCCAGGAATTTTTATTAGATTCAGGGATTGTTTTCTTGTATCAAAACAATTGTCCAAAATTCGAAAAATCAAAACTTACCTCCCTGTGCATCCCAACCTTATACAAACTGATCTTCATTCAGTTTTTAGTTAGTTTATGGCGTTGGCAGAGGTATGTGCTTTCTAATTGTAATTGTGAAGATCGTATGACGTATAGTATTTCTTACTTCCAAAGGAGTCTTGAACCTCCAGCATTTCTCCCAAATGAACTCAAATAGCAGACAGTTGCGTGGCTCTGTTTCTTTGATTGGATGTATACATGAATTGATGGCTCTCTTAGGGTAGAGAAATGGATGAATCTTTCATGTAAAAGGCATACCTCGTTATTCCTTTCGTTTTCTTAGATTTTTGTTTAGTGTATGTATATAATTTAAAAATTATCTTGTTGATTGATTTTGAATGGTTGAAATAAAAGTAATCAGTGTTCCCTTTTAAGGGAATAATATTTGTTGTTTTCTTAATTCCTCCCCCCAGTGATATTTTCATTGGCCGTAACAGTGATAGAATCTTGTATCTTTTATCTGAACCAGTGACAGTCATAAACAGGTCTCTTCCTTAACTTTTATATCTTACTACCATTTTTTTTTGTTTTTACTGCAGTTCTTGGGAAAAACAGAATATCTCCTTTGCAACATCAACATATTACAGATGTAAAGTTAAAAAAGAATTATATTTCTTTACAATGACGATAATTTTCCTTTTATGAAATATTTGAAAATGGTCACATAAATCTGAAAATAATTAGGTATACTCTTCAGAGATCAAAAATAGAAAGAATGAAGTAATGTCCATAAAAAAGTAAGACTTCAATTTCCTTAGTATCTATTGGAATCGAATAGGAATCAACACAAAAAATAATAAAGCAATTGAACTTGTTTTATGAATCATTAAAAAACATACTTTGTTCTCCGTACATTTATCACAGAGACAAACAAAAGAATTGACGCTCTTCCCCATTTGATTTTTCTGGGAGATTAAAGAAGAATGGCAGTTTCTACACAAGTATCCATTTTTTTTTTATCCATCAAAACTCTTCAATGACAATATCAGATATTTTTTACTGGAAGTCATGTGTTAATAAGATGATATGGTAAACACTTTTCAGTTTCCTAACACCCACCCCTAAGTATATATAGTTTATTGTCATGGTGTAATGGTTAACAAGTTTGTCTCACAGATCATTACTACTGATTAGTGTGTTTGATCTTCATCTAGTGCCTCACACTTGGTGTCTTATGGCTAAACTAAGCTAAACCTAAAAGATAAAAACGTATAAAATGGACTAGAATAATTTTCACTTGTACAATTCTTATGAATGTGTTTGTAGTTATTCAACTTCTTTTTTTTTTTGTTTGAGGTCATTCTGACAAACCCTACTTTAATCATTATAGTGGCTTGTCTTGTGACTGAGATAGTTTCATGTTTCAGAATGGTACCAGTAGTCAGCTTTTTAGTTTAAGTAAAGAGCCAAAATTTCAGTAGCTGATTTTCAAGGCAGGCAGTGAAATCTTAGGAAGATCCTGATCACCATTTCCCCTAATTTGTCCTTGTTTCAAACTAAGATAAATCTTGTAAATATCTATAATGATTTTTAAAACAATCGACCGTTTATAAGATGCTTATCTAAAAACTGGTATAATTTCATAAAATATTTTGATTTATTCAAAATTTTGATTTTCTAATGAATAAAAAAGATCTGCTGCTAATTATTCATTCATTTATTTTTTTTCCTTTGAAATTTTTTGAACTGAATTTGAATTTTACCACAAAACATGTCTGCTCATGATAACCAACATAAGATCAGAAAGAAAGAGAAACTAGATTTATAATTGTCATTTGATTCATTAGATTATTCTCTGTTAACTGGTATGCCTTTTGTTTGTAAACCAAAATTGTCAAAAAAGATTTCTTCTGTTATCAAATCAGTTCTACTATGACACATATAGGCCATACCAGGGGAGCTAGAGTGTTGAAATGTCAAGTTCATCCCTAGTTTGTGCCCGCTGTTTTTATAAAAAAATTAGATTTTTCTTAAATTATTTCTGACCAACAACAGATAAGAGAAGTAACTCATTCATTGATCAACCTTTCTCCCAATGTTTTAATTGTTCATTAGCCACAAGGCATGCAGCCAAAAGAAGTTGCTTATGTGACAGTTTCTTTTGAGTGACTAACCAGACCAGTTTTACTTTTTCTATTCTGATAGATTTTTGCCATTATCAACTATTGTACTTCAAAACCACATTATTTGAGTTAGAATAACATTCCATTCCTTATATCTTGTATAGCTGAGATTTTATATAAAAATTAAAAAGACATAATCAAAATGGCTGCCCATCAGTAAATGTAATAGATATTGAATAAAAAATTATAATAAAGATGGAACTGATTCATCAAACTTCAACAAAGGATTAATAATCTCTAAGAATCTTTATATAGTACAGATAAAATATCATTTGAAGCCATAAAAATTCCAATTTTCAGAAACCTAAGATACTTAACAAGATATAATGGGCTTATGTATGATATATCCAGTTTCATAAAGCTCTGACTTTTTACAAAATTTTGAGATAAAATGATATCGTCTATGTAATATATAAAAAAATCTTTTAAATGCTGAAAACTCTGTGATTTTATTCTAGACATTTCTAATTTTTAGACTCTTCACATGCTACAAAATATTTCATGTGTTCATTTTATATTTCTCCTTTTCAAACAGTTTTGATGTTTGATAATCTTAATTTCATTTCTGATTGTATAGATAATTTTAATTTCTTTCGTATCATTCAGATTTTATAGCTCCTTTGTTATCATCTTTTTTATCCCATTATGATATCTGCCTGTAGTTGAAATCTCAAACCCACTTGAAGTTCTAACATCATCTGTATAAATAAATTTTTTTTTCTTTTCAAGAGAATCCAAATTAAAGAGCAGAATATGTACAATCTATCTTTTTATCTCTCTGTTTATCATTGTATAATAGAGATTGATATAAAGAGATTTTGATAGCTAGATGTAGATATCAAACTACTAGAATCAATAGATATGATTAGTGTATATCTACAAACATAAAAGATGTCTGGGTTGATCTCAGTCAATGCTCCTTCATGGTCTATGATTTTGTATTCTGGAATTTTCAGAAGATTGTTTAGATGAAAAAAAATCCTTCTTCCTGCAAGATGTTAAACTCAATACTATGGAAAAGAATTAAAAGGTTGATGTAAAACTTTTACCAAGATATGTAAACTCTATACTAGTTAAAAAGCTCCGAATACAACTTGGATGGATTTTTTGTGGGTTAATGACAAGCTCCTGGGTTCACTGCTAAAAGTTGATGCATACATGGAATCTATCTTTTTATGTTTGAATGATAGATTTTCTTTCAGGTGAAATTTTCAGTTGTAAAGCAAAGATGTTTTCCTGTTGAAGTTAAAACAAAAGAAGTAGTCAAAAGAGGTCTGCAATTCTGAATTAAGTTCTTGCTCCATCATTCCCATCATATCCAGCCTATACGCAAGAAAAAAAACTATTATTATTATAATTTAACACTATTCAAGCAGGATAATATTTTTTAAGAGTAAGGATAATGATATTTGCCATTAGATCTTATTCCCTACTGATATATATTCCTTAAAATTTTTCAAAGATGTAACTATGTTTGAGTATATAATGGTGCCTAATTCCTTCTTCATTTCAATCAAATTTAAAAGTGATTTGGTAGAATGCATAGAAGAATTAGTACCAGCAATATGACTTGGCCATAAACTTTTTGTTACGATTATTTTTCTGTCTTCTTTGGCCCTGTAGAAAATACATTATCTTATCAAATTATCTATTTTATTAAAACATAATTTTTGATACATTTTCTCAGCGGATATTTACCTGCTGTGAATGTTTTCAATTTTATTGGTATTTGACTTACCTCAATGAGACGTTTTAGTTTCAGTTTTAAATCCGATTTTGTGTTCCTTCTGATATGGTAAAAAATGTCATGGAAGTAGAACCTCAGTTTTTTTTCACTTTCAATCCATTAACCTGTACCTATACTTATTAATATTCCATCACATTTCATCAATCACGTGTAGCAAACTTTTTTCAGACAAACTCACAGAGTTGACTTTAATATTACAATTAATCAGATCTAGAATATAAAATGAGTGAATTTCAGACGTGAATGAGAGAGAAAGTGGATAAGAAAGAGTGATTCAGTGACATCATGTTGTATCAACTTATGTTTCCAAGTTTTTAGTATTTTCTTTTGTAATAATTGAATTTCTGTTATGAAAAATATTATTTTTATATAATAAGTATACATAAATTTTTTTGTTCATTTTTTTTTTCAGTGAGAATTACCTTGCTACTAAGGAAATCATTAGAATGGTTAATATAATGATAGAACCATTAAACTATGAATTTTAAAAAGGCTGTTGATATTCATCTGTGATTTCAAGATATTTGTCCGACCCTGTTATTTATAATTACAAATAAATTACAATTTTCAGTTGTGTTTCCATGGTGGAGTGGTCTAGGGTATTCAGTTGGAACTCAGTAGATTTTGGGATCAAATCCAACTTGGAGCATAAACATTTTTTTCTTTTTTCCTTTTTCTTTGCTCTCAAAATCAGTGGTGGATTAACTATTAGGCTGTGTGGGCTCTTCCTCTCTTCCTCGCTTTCAACACCAGTGGTGGATTAACCATTAGTTTGAGTAGGCTTTTTCTTTCTTTCTATTGTGAAACTTTTACTATTGGGTTTTCACTTTATTTTTGTATGTAACCATGACGGTTGACAATGACCAGAAAAAAGGAGTGACGTATGCAAGAACTGATGACAAAGTCACTACTACTTCTAAATTCCATCTCAGGTCGACTTGTTCTGCTAAAGTTAGCCAAAACAGTTTACAGGAACTATTAATAAAAGAGTTGAATTGTGACACATAGTTTGGGAATAATATTATTCAGAGAAATGAATTCTGTTTACTTTTTAGATTTTAATGAAGCCAGGGATTTTGATCTCACTGCAGCCAAGCTTGTAATTAATTTCCTTTTTGCCAGCCAAAACTTTGCTAGGATAAATAATTCAAAATGTGAATGTTTCAATCCTTCAAAAATCAGTCTGCTAAAAAGTAGTAAGTTAGGTAGCTCTTATTCATTTATATCCTACTTATAGGGAAGGCTTTTGGAGTTAACCCTAAGAACAAATCTTGAGCTGGAGTCCCTAAAGCAGTCCATTGCTGTTCTTCAACCTTGTCCTGGAAAATCCTTCAACGACTCTGGTACCAAGCTGAATCAGTCCTTGAATAATATTGGTGGTATGGAGAGGGAAGACCACCTGTCTTCCATGCAACTGTGCATGGCCTGTGCCTTGGGCGGGCACTCCAGTGTCACCTTAACAAAGAGAGAAACCCGCACTTAGCCTAGGATACTGGAGTATAAAGAATCAACTGATGCTGCTCTACTAATTTCAGACTTAAACATCTATAGACTGACAGATGCCACTACCACCTGTCAAAAAATGACAGGATTATTTACATATATAGGGCCAGAGTATCTATGTACTCGGCCCAGGATCAAAACGTAATGTGTAGGCCTTCTACCAAGAATCAAAGTGCTGTATCAGACCATTGTCATGTTATTCATTATATAGGTAGATTTATTTCAAAGTGAGGCTTTTTTCTTCAATTTCTATTACTATAAGATATGAAAGTTTAATAAATATTATCGAGAGCCGAAAGATTTCCGACTTTTTTTCCGATCTACTTCAAGGAAGAAGAATACTTTTTAAAAAAAAGAAGAAAATACCAAAAGTATTGCTTTAAATTGTTTCCTTTCTCTCTGTTGCTAGAGAAATACCTTCAGATATGAAATATTTATTCAGTATTTGATAATTTCAGCTTTCTTAATCTATATGAAAAACCTTAGTTAGAATCTTTTTTCCATTATACTAAAATTCATAATGGAACTATTGTGTGAGAATTAATTTTCATGATGAAATGATTGATATTATCATGATGATCTTTTAATGAAATAATTTGTAATTCATTTTCTTCCTCATTATTCGAGTTGATAATTGAAGATCACCATCAAAAAAGAAAATTAATTTTCAAGATATTGATCAACAAGTTAAATTTTCCTACTTGCATCCAGAAGTGTTTCTCTTACAGTTGAAAAGATTATCAAATGAAGTTTATAATTATTTCTACAAGCTCTGCTGTAAACAGGCTTAGGATCATGCTAAACCAAAAAATGTCAATTCCCTGGAACTCTGCTAACAGCACTTTGAACAGTTCTTTTCTGAGAAAGATGGAAAAGTTATTGGTAGAATAGAATTATGAAGTTGCCTGGAAGATGGCTGAAGATTGTAGAACAAAAAAGTAAACATATTGTTCAATAGAGTTACTGCTGAAAATGAAAAAAAAAATATATTTTCACTTTAAATCTTACAGACTTTTGACCTACCAATATTGTGAGATTATGATCGTGGATGTTGGAGTAAAAACTTCATTTTAAAAAAAAATTTTCTTCAATGCGATTACATTTATAACCCATGATGTTCATTCATAAAATCTACAACCTGGGAAAAAAATCTGTATTTCAATGAGAACATAAAATCCCTTCTCGACAGCTATCAGTTTTATATTTGTGAACCATTCCTTCTGGAACACTATAAAAGGAAAGATTCAATCTCACTCGGAACTTATTTTAATGCTTCACTGGGCTGCTGTTACTAAGCAATGCTTGGTTTAAATTATCTCTTGTTTCTTGCACTTAATGCTTTTTCTCTTGTTTCAGATTGAATTCTAGGTTAAGTATGTATTGATGAAAAACTTATCTTCAGGTTTTCTGCATGAGAAAGTATTTTTGTTACCCAGGGTCTGCAGACAACTGATTGTCTTTTTTGGTTGAAGAAGGCTGAATAGAATTAGGATACAGAGAAGGTAAATCAATAAGTGTCAACTTGGATAGTGTAATGGTTAACACTCTTATCTCACATGCAGAAGGTCCCAGGTTTGATTCCTGAAAACACATCATTCTGAGAAAGTTCCTTGTATACTCAGCTGCTAATTGAGTACACTCTAATCTGTGTTATAAGGGGTGAGGTATCTTTCAAGTGGACTTGTATCTTGCGTAAGGGATGGTCATAAAAACTTTTAAGAATAAAGTCCCAGTTGCAAGGATCATTAATCTGCTGTATGCAATAGAAACTGGGACTTTGCCTCTGACCATTTACCCTTAAGAGTCTGAAGCATTACCTTTTTTTCTAAATTGGTTAAGTATGTAAGATTTTGAATAACTGAGTTGTTTGTGGTTGGGAGTAGGGTGACCTGAATAACAAAATGAGGTCATATAATCTATCTGAATGATTATGTCACCCAACTTAGTTATTTATTGAAACAAGTATGGATTCAACTCTGGTATAAATTCACTTTTATTACTCATTGTTTTGGTTTTTTTTTTACTATCATGATCTCATTTTAGTATTATCAGTTTGTCAAATGGTATCTGATTTGTTACAATCATTTATTTCTTTCCTTCCTCTATGAATGAAAAAAAAATTCGAAAACAAATTTTTGAAATGGTTGAATTGATACCTCCCAGCCAACATCTGCGAGTTCACATACATACACATTTGAGCAGGGTTGCTCATGTTTTTTCCAACTGATTTAACCCAACCAAATGCTGCGCTGAACAATACACACTCCTTTGACTTTATCTTCTAAATGATGGGATTTATACATCTGTCAGGGTTTTTTTAGGATTCGTTAATAAGAAACTAAAAGCAAAAAAAATGCTTGCGTCTCTCTCTCTTTCTCTTACATTAATGCTTGCCTCTTTCTCTCTCTCTTTCTCTTACATTAATGCTTGCCTCTTTCTCTCTCTCTCTCTCTTACATTAATGCTTGCTTCTTTTCTCTCTCTCTCTTACATTAATGCTTGCTTCTTTCTCTCTCTCTCTTACATTAATGCTTGCTTCTTTCTCTCTCTCTCTTACATTAATGCTTGCTTCTTTCTCTCTCTCTCTTACATTAATGCTTGCTTCTTTCTCTCCCTCTCTTACATTAATGCTTGCTTCTTTCTCTCTCTCTCTCTTACATTAATGCTTGCCTCTTTCTCTCTCTCTTACATTAATGCTTGCCTCTTTCTCTCTCTCTTACATTGATGCTTGCCTCTTTCTCTCTCTCTTAGATTAATGCTTGCTTCTTTCTTTCTCTCTCTCACATTCATGCTTGCCTCTTTCTCTCTCTCTCATCTGTTATCCTCTTTGTCTCTCTTCTCTCTCTTATTCATGCATGCACCTCTCTCTTATTCAACCTTATCCGTCTCTCTCTTATTCAACCTTATCCGTCTCTCTCTTATTCAACCTTATCCGTCTCTGTCTGTCTCCATGTTTTCTTTCTATCAAATCGTGCCTCCCTTTCTGTCCGTCTTCGTTTTTCTCTCCCAAATCTTTGCCTGTTCCTCGCTACCTTTCTTTTTCTATTTTTATTTTTCTCTTTTCACTCTTTTCATTCTTCTCCCTCACAATTTTTTTCCTTTTTCTCTCTTTTTACCTTTTCTCTGTTATCTATCTCCATCCGTCACACCACTCTCTTGTTTTACTTTCTTCTATTTTTCTTTCATTCCCCTTCTCCCCCTCTTACCATTATATTTTGTCAAACTCCTATTCATTATTCCACCTGATATTTTTTCCTTGTCCTCCTCACCCCTCCTTTCACCCCTTTGTCCCGTTCTTTCTCCCCACTTTGTCCCGCTCTTTCTCCCCACTTTGTCCCGCTCTTTCTCCCCACTTTGTCCCGCTCTTTCTCCCCACTTTGTCCCGCTCTTTCTCCCCACTTTGTCCCGCTCTTTCTCCCCACTTTGTCCCGCTCTTTCTCCCCACTTTGTCCCGCTCTTTCTCCCCACTTTGTCCCGCTCTTTCTCCCCACTTTGTCCCGCTCTTTCTCCCCACTTTGTCCCGCTCTTTCTCCCCACTTTGTCCCGCTCTTTCTCCCCACTTTGTCCCGCTCTTTCTCCCCACTTTGTCCCGCTCTTTCTCCCCACTTCCTCTACCCAATCTTCCTCTGCTGCTCTCTCTCCATCCCTCCATCAGTCTTTCTCTCCACCCCTGTACCTCTCAACTTTACTCTTCTTCCTCTTTTGCATTTATAGAAATTTTCTTTACTATGAAGTCTTTTGCTAAAGATACAAATTTTAAATTTGTTTTGATTTTTGTTTTTTGTTGGTTTCTTTCTTTCCATGCGTAATTCATTGTTGTTTTCTTCCTTGGATTTTTCCACTCGCATCTATCATGCTCCACCTGTCTGTAAAAATGTACAAAGAATATTTCCCGTTCGACTCTACTTGTCCTCCAAGAGGAAACGTCTAAAAAAATTTTTTTGAAAAAAAGCAGAGACTTAATTTCTGTATCTAGATCAGTGGCAAGAGAATAAGCTGGTTGCAGTTGTTTGGGAATTGTCATGGCTCAACTTAAGGACAGAAGAAATGGTTTGAGATTATTTTTCCTTTCGTTTTTCAGAGAATCTTTGGAAGTTATTCTGATTGAATCAGTCTTGGAAGAAGGTCAACCAAGAAGGTCAACCATATAATCTCCATCGAGTTGTTAGTGAAGGGATTGCATTTAACTCCTCTTTTATTAAGATGCTTTATGTTTTTATGATCTCCCGTTGATTATGTTGAAGAGATATAGCAGCAAAAAAAATAAGAATAACTTGATTTAGAAATAACAGAAAGAATTTATGATAATAGGTGATAAAATAGCTTAACAAGGAGTCCTCAAAGTGGTCAGTCTGGGGTCAATGAGACATTTCAGAAGGTTTTAAATCACCAAAGTTGACTGAGCTTTTGTGGGGGGGAAAAAGTAACACTTGCATGGTCTCAGAAATTAAAATTACTGGCTTCCACTTAACTGTGGTAAATGAAATCCCAACAAACCAAAAGAACAAACTCTTCTATCACTAATTTGCAACCAAATTTTCAAAGATTATCAAACACATCTCTCCCGGTAGAGATGATAGATGATCAATAAAAAGATGGTTACATTATTTCTAATGTTGCTGTTGCTATTATTATTATCATAATTATCTATGCCTCTGCATGTTCACCCATGGTGGTTAATGCTGAAGGCTGAGTGACAGCCAGTCATACAGTCTTCAGACCTCCTATCAGGATTCCTTCAGTGCTGTGGTCTGCAATTTCTCTACCAGATGTCGTATAGTCATTGCTGAAGGCTGAATGACGGTAAAGTCTTCTCAATTCACAGCAGTACTGTGGTGTGCACTGTCCCAATTTTCCCCCCACCCTTCTGTAACTTATGTCCTGTTCATTCTAGCCGTTCAGCCATTGATCATGACTGCAGGGTGTTAGTCTCAAGGTCATTTCCAGTACCTCCCTTAGTATTTTCGCAGATCCCGGCAGCAGCAATGTCTGTGGTCTCAATCTTCCCTCTCCTCTCCAATTCCTCCAATTTTTACTTCAGTATCTTCGGCAGAGTTCTTAGTGCACCTGCTTTTATTAGCACTACCATGACCTTCATGTTTCTCAGCTCCTGGGCCAAGTCCTGGCACTTTTCTAGCTTTTCACTTTCTTTATGCATTTTCAGATCTCCCTTTTATCATTATTATTTATTTTTTTTTTTCTTTTGTTCAAAAGAATAGAGAAGGGCATCAATGAAAAGTCAAGGATTATTTGAATGGATTGGAGGTGAACATTCAGCGAGTTACTGACTTGGTAAAAACAATAAATATAAAATTTGGGGAAAATTAGGAAGAAGCGTATATTCTTTATGCTGTTGCTTGTACACACATTTGTGCAAGTAAGTGTATCGATATTCCATGTCTAAATTTTGTCGAAATGTTTCAAGAGAGAAACTGTATGCCAAGATTGACAGCAGACTTTGAAGCTTTTATCAAAATTGGCAAACTTTCTTGAATTCAAAACCAACCGTATTAGTTTTTTAAAAAAACAATTAGAGCAACAGTAAAATATTAACCACAAACCCATTTAAACATATTGGAGTTATGATAGAAAAAAAGACCAAAAAAAACAATATTCTGAGAGAAATCAATTTTATACTCTCTTCCTCTATTTATTATGCTTGAATCTACGATTCCATTTTCTTCAACCAACATAATTGACTGGACAAATTTGGAGAGATTAAAAACCAACCTTGAAGTTTTAAGAACAAACAACGCATCGTCTTTCTTAGTTATCCACGGAATTTTATTTTACAATATTTTTTATTAGTGTGCAACTACTTGGTGACAGACAGAATGATGGTAGTGTGTTCCAAAATCTTTAGATCAGAATAGATATCGGTTATGGAAGAGGTCTATCTGCGACCAAGTTGAGAAAAAGTAAGATATATTGAAGCTATCCTTTTTATTTGCACACGTGTTTCCCTTGCTATCCAAAAGAAGAGCATTCCCATAAAAACCTTTCATAACATAAATCAAGTAAAGAAAAGAAGCCATTATCATTAACTTATATTGAGGAAATGTTCTGTCTTCCTAAACCCAACAATGGCAATGAGGCTATATTATAGGCTGAGTTATTGGAGTGGAGGGGGTACAACAGACTGTGGTGTGTGAGGGAGAAGATGTGTGCGGTCTCTATGATGGCTCGCTGCAAAACAATCGGTGAATGCTTTTTTCTCTTTTCACAAAATCGGAAAAAGTGATGTGAAGCAAAATTTCAAAAAGCAGAGCATTCCTCTATGTGTATGTATGTATGTATGTATGTGTGTGTGTGTGTATATAAATATAATATATATATATATGTGTGTGTGTGTGTTTGTATGCCAAGTGATTCGACAGAGTGTAGATGAAAATGACCATTGGAAGAGGGTGAGAAAAAAAAAAATATATATATATATATGAGAGAGAGAATATATTTAATGCACTTATTCAGATGCATTAACAAAATTGTGACCTTCAAATATGATAGCTTATGTATAATCAACAGACAACGACTTTATGGAAGTTTAATAAGACAGAAATGTTGCTTCTCTGTCAGTCATTCCTCATAGGAGGTCCCAAACAGATTTTTCTCTTAACAGGTAGTTTTATTGATCTCAGTCAAAAGCAAACAGATCATTTACCTAATTCCCACTAGATTATATATTTGATTACATTCAAGTTTTAAATAAAAATTTAAAAGAAGCAAAAACTTCAGATAGTTTTTTCAACTCTATTTAAAAATCTCATACATTTTTTTTTTTCAAAATACTGAAATCTTATCAAATTGTTTCTTTGTTATGATTATTTAGATATCTTTTTACTTATTTATTTATATATATATATATATATATATATATATATATATATATATGTGTGTGTGTGTGTATGTTATCCTTTCAATGTGGCAATAAATTTGGTGATATGGAATGTGGACAACACAGTTTTGAAAGAGTCAGTTTGAGATATAGCGTAATTTGTTTTATTTCATTATTACTTTCATTTCTCTTTCTCCTCTGATATTCCTGGGACATTTCACTTGGGAAACCTAAAAGAGTGTCTATATGATGTACACATTTTGATGCAAATTGGTTCAATTATGTTGAATTAAAGTACTGACGAACACAGATACACATAGATTCTCATTGATGAGCAGTATTTTGTCTTTGTTGGC
>OY735204.1:35035670-35150670 GCA_963457665.1 Thysanoteuthis rhombus
TATTCTGCTCATCAGGAGTTCAAATGTTACTGATCTATATTTAGTATTAAAATAATTGCAACCTATGTCGAGACAGATACTGCTCTAGGCATTGCTTTAATGATGAAATAAGTTGTATAAAAAGACTTGAACTCTACATTTATATGAAATATAAAAAAACGAAAAGTCTATTTTGTTTGTCTTTCCTATTTAATCAATGTATTTTCCTTGTCCAGACAACTATTTTGGTGACAATAAGAACCGCAAACAGTATTTGAAATTAGGAACAACTTGTTTTATTTTCATTTTGAATTCATCAAATAATAAAATGTGTAAATGTTTTGTTTTTTTAAATTTAAGTCTTTAAATTTGGTAGGGTTCTTTTTTATGAGTTGTGTTACTTTTTTTCTCTCTTCTTCTAATCTGCAACATAGTCAAGTGTTTCCCCGGTATAAAATATATTTCATGTTCATCTGAACTTAACTAAAAATTTCATTCATGCATAATTATTTTCTAATATTTTCTATAGTAAATGGCATTTATGTCCATGGCATGAATTTTAAAATATGACTGAATGGAAATGAGTACTAGTTATTACAATATGCCAAAGTTAAATTTGGGATTCAGTTCATTTTCATGATGATCTTGAGGAAATGATTAATAACTGCTTCAGGATTTTTTTTCAGGAATCTCTATAGAATAATATAGTATTCAGACCTTTTTTCTTTTTTCTTCAGTTCACTAAATTTCAATACATTATAACTCCTTATCACTATTTTTTTAGTAATATTAATTTCATCTTATTCTGTTGCTTTTTATTGCAACTTGGGGGTTTTTGCACTCATTCTATGACCATTAAGTTATTGGTTAAGCTTTCGTAGAATAACCGGTAAGGTACTGTCGCAGTAACACAGGTTACCAAGAAGAATGGACACAAGTTCAAATATTGCCAGAAACTTATTCTTTACTTCCAATCTATGCTGCTTACTTAAAAGTCACAGAATAAATATAAAAACATGAGTTGTGATAAGAAGCAATAGCAATAAAATGAAAGAATACTTAGAAATTAATATTAATGACAATGCTTAACGAATAGATTCATTAATTTCCCATTGAAATAAAAAGAAAGACCTATCTGACCTCTATAAATGGACTTTTGATTATAAATCTCAATGCTGATTCTATTATTTCTTTGTATGATATATGCTACAAAAAAGTTGGCTTTCAATTGCTGAACTGTTCTGTGTCCTCAGTAATGGTTATCTAACATGGACAGTCCTTAGAATCCTTATAATGATGGAAATTTCCCCTGGAGGCATCACAAATTGAATAGGAACACTGAGTGTAAATATGTAACAAGATTTGCCAGAATTATTACAGGATGACTGCTCAAGATATAAGCTGGTGCAGATGAGGACACTATGGAATAAGTATCAGTCTGTCTTCCAGGTTATCTACTTGATACCTCTTGGTATAGATTTAACAAAATTCTCAAATCAGAATTAAATATAAGTTGTTCGCGGAATCCACTTGATGTCTCTTGGTATAGCTTCACCAAAAATATAATCATCTGGGGGTCAGGATATTCGTGGTGATAAGGAACATGGAATTCTATGCAGTCCCCAGCGGCTTATCTGCACTCTCTCTGCTACTACTCAAAAATAGGTGACTTTATGGTAGTAGGCTCCTTTTGTGTATAGGGTCGATGGTTGAAGGGTTTATGATCGATTATTCCCTTCTCAACTAGTAAATTTAGAAATAATGCTGACCTAAGCGAACTTCACACCTCTCTCTCCAAATTTGGGAATCCAAAATTTTCCTTTTGAAATATGCATAGGCAATAGGCGGGGCCAGATCCTCTGGTAATCAATTTACCTGCTCAGAAACTAAAGATATTTTCCTAACAGGGATTTTTGAACCTCTCTAACAAAGGCAATTAATCATGTATCTGGGTTCTCTTGAAAAGCCCATTGGTAACCTTTCTGATTTGTAAATACACTCAAACTCGCAAAGTTATCTTTTTTCCGCTTTTAATTTTTTCTGATTAATCCTATATTTCAATTGTTTCACAGTTTATTGTAGATAACACTGTCAACTCTTGCGCTGTTAATAGATTTGCCGCTGTAGGTTTTGATGGGCCATTTGTGCAGGGTTTTCATAATTTATGCAAAACCCCTAATTGAAAAAAAAAAAGGGAAATTTGCTTGCCTACAATAAAAAAAATCAAAAGGGGAGACAGTAATTAGCAGCTGCTGAACAGAGCATAGACATAGTGGCAAATAGTCATGTGATGATTCACCCCCTATTTTTTGGCCAATCGGGACCTTCTCAACTTATTTTCAGCTGAAGCCTGGTTGTAGAAGGGGACGGCTGATAGAATACTGTCCCTTACCTGAATTTAGACCCTTGCCATTTGAGTCACAGCAGTTGCCAGGACTAAGACTAGTAGTCACAGAGGATGTTGCAGTAGCATCTACAGACCTGTTGTTGACAGACTGAATTTTCACTGACTAAAAGTGATAATCACCATCTGGACTCACTAATAAAACACGAAGACACCACCACTTTTTTCTGGACAATAATCAGTTTCTCTACAGGTTTCAGCTCTCCAGCAGAACTCATGAATCTTGTCCGAAAAACTGCAGACGGGACTCAACAATACTTCTGTCTCTATAAACAATGAAATCTTGTAAGAAACTCTCCACTTCTACCCAGACATTCAACTACAATTTCATAATGCTCATAACTGGAATCACACTCTGATTTCCTGCAAAAGTACTTAATTTCACAAACTTTTCTTCCTTAATAATTTCTCTGTTCTTCATTTATTTCTGTTAAATAAAAGATTGAGATTTTGGAGGAAAACTGAGGTGTTTGTGTCATTTGTTTTGGGCCAAGCTGCTTCTGATACGCAGGTGTAAACTGGTATTATTCAGAATAATTCCGATAAACCCTTACCCACATGAACGCACTATAAGCAAGATAACTTTATTTAAACCTGGTTCAAGATTGAGCAGAGAACAATTTTTTATGTCCTGTTCTGTCTCCAGTCATCTTGCTTGGACCTCACCATTGACACCCCAGGGAATATAGAATGGGAGCAGGTGAGAAATTGTGAGTTATCCATCCAGTTTGTAGATGTTATGAAACCTCAGATGAAGAACAAAAATATTCATTTGAACTATTTGCAGATTAGTGATAATGACTTCTCAGAGTTTCAGACAAAATTTTCTGTTTTCACTTTTATTATTGCCAATATTTATCATAGTGATAACAATTAAATTCTATTCCTGACTAGAAATTTATCTTACTTTCTTGAATGTTATTGATACTTCAAATTTCTTTCATTTTTAATATTCACACATAGTGACAGTAGTCTGATGGTAAACTTACTTCTCTTTCACTTGTTTGTTTCTACCCTTGCCCAAAGGTTTTCTTCACAGACAGTATGTCTGCTATGCAAGTCCTTTTAGCCTAAGGAAATATATATATACACACGCAGCCTAGTAGCACAAGCTTTAGTTCTTTTACAAAAACAGGGTTAGGTTAATTTGTAATGATTACTATAATACCTATTTTGATTAATTCTAATTCTCCTGTGGTTTTTGTTGTATTCATTCTTTCCCCTTTCTTGCTTTGTATTATTGCAATGTAGACATTGTGGCAACATATACAAGCACAGATTGGTGAGTTTTGTCTCTTTTAAGCTAAATCGCACAATTCAGACTGGGATTTTGATAATTTCAATCACTAGAGCCTTGTTGCCCAATTTTGCTGAAATTCCGCACAAATGTAAGATGGAAGCTTATTAAAAGAAAACAAGGCCTTGTGCATAAGTAGATCCTGTATTAACTGAAGGATGAGAGTTTCACAAGAAAATGATAATTCAAGAGGTGAGATGGGAACTTCAAGTGTAAAATCACATTCATTTGATAAATAAATGCAAATAACATAGATATAACAAGAATCTAGATCTAACTATAATTGGGTAAAATCTGTATGCTTGCACTACAATCACTAAAATACTGGCCATTGTACAAAGTTGACATCTACCAGATATATTACACAAGGCAGTTCAATATCATGTATGGTTTGAAATTGTTTGGATCGGTAGTTCTTGGAAAATCTAATGAATAAGAAAAATGATTAAAGACTAACATTTCATGGGAAATTCTGGATTAACACCACCCATATGTGCTCATTTTTATCACATAAATTTGGCATGTACTTATATTGTAAATTGAATCCTCAATTGAAAATTGGGAGTGGGGTCAAAAAATTAGAAAAAAACAAAACAATTTTGCTACTCATTGAGGAGTGTGTGCTAGCAGAATTAAGTTTCTACTCTGAATTCTTAGAGCTGGGCCAAGTCTGGATACATGGCTAGATACATATATCTATAATTGTCTGAACAAATGAATAACTTGAACCCTGCAAAAGTGTTCAAACTGGTTTGTTGTGGGTAGTGGTGATAAGTAACAGCAATAACAATAACTGTTACATGCATAACAGATGGAATATTTGTGAAAATGTGTTTTTTATCTCAAACGGTACCAATGTCTTCTTGCATGTCGAGTTGGGATGATTTATTAAAAGAATGGAAAAAGATGTGATCAATGGATATTACTTCTTTTGCCTTTTGTTGGACATTGAAATGTTCAAATTTTCAAAAACCAAGGATGAACACAAACTAAGGGACCAATTTAGCAAAAACTTACATTAAAAATTGAATCCCCACTTGAACTTATTATTTTTTAAAGGAATTTAAAAATAAAAAAAATTTCTTTACTCATTGAGGGGATTGTGTGTGCAAAATATTGAGTTTCCACCATGAACAGTTAGGGCTGGGCAAAATCCAGGTACATAAATACACGGATACGTATAAATGTCAGACAACATGAATAACGTAAACCCAATATCTAAACCAGTGTTGCTGATGACTAATTACAGATCTTTCTTCATATTTTCTAAAAATTATCTCCCTTGACTTTTGCTCTTTAGAATACATTTTGCATCATCAGCTACCAACATTTTTTTTTTTTTCTCCAATCAGTTCAACCAGAAAACTTCAGTTTATTCAAAATTTCCCAGCTTTATCCTTTTTCTCCAATGTAATACTGACCTGACAAGTGAGAACAGAAAAAAGCAAGAACTCAGATAATAACATCCTTGTTGATATTACTGCAGAGCAACACACATACACAACTCAAACCATTGTTCGATTACCTCTGACTAAACCATTTTTTTTTTTTTTTTTTGCACTCTTGATAGATTTTTTTAGCCTGTTGTATCAATGGAAATAATAATTTCTGAGTTTTAAATTTATCTCATCATTTCCTGCCTTTAACCTTAACAATGCAAATGAGATTGAGATCTTATACAGCAAGCGAATGAGGCGTCAGTCACCATAAATATATTTCGTACCATTAAAGCTATTAGAAGCTATCAACCAAAACTGTCAACTTTGGTTTCTTCAGTTTTCTAGTTGGTATTGCTGGCTACATATGAATCGGACATACAGGCCATGCCAATGGAGCTAGAGTAATAAAATCAAGTTTTTACTCCTAATGTCAAGAAAAAAAAAATTTTTCTTTTCTTCTCGACAATTCCCCTCCAAAATCTGTTTCAGGAGGTGGGGTCAATTTGCAATGTAAGTTTATGCTAAATTGATCCTTTACTATATGTCTAAGAATTCACGCTGGTTTTTTGAAAATTCAAACTTTTTTAATGATCAGTGCCCAATGAAATGCGTGGCAAGTAACTTATTCATTGATTGTCCCTTTTCCCAATTTTTAAATTGAACATCCCCGACATGGCATGCTGCCAAAAGATATTGGTCACATGGCAGTTTCTATTGAGTAACTAACCACTTACATTTGGTGTTTACTACGTGGGGGAAACCTTTTGGTATGCACATTCAAGGCTTCAAATCTTCCCAACATTGTATTATACTCTAAAAATATAGCTTGAAAATATTGACAGTGGTCTTTGATGAAGTATAAGTTTATAGCTGATTTATAAAACCACTATTCTGACTATTATTTGATAAAATGTTCCAGTGTTGTTGTTTTTTTACAGACAATTGAATTCTTTCTTTGTATTCTTCATATTATTTTTGGTAACAAAAGAGGAGAAAACTTACTTCTTCTTTAGAAAGTTTTTTTTTTCTCTTATTTTAACAGATTTATACACTTAACAAAGACTGAAGAATGATTCAGCTGAGAAAATTGTGGTAACAAAATCAAGGACAAGAAGGAGTTTGATTGTCTGAAATTTGGAATGTTAATGACTCTTATGAAACTCATACATGTTTAATGAAGTGCTATATTGCATTGAAATTGATACATTTTTGTAAATTACGCCTATATATATCTACAAAAAAAAAAAAAAAAAAGAGGAAAAAAAAATAGGTTTAGATTATAAAATACAGCATAAAAATTACGGCCTTCAATCTCTGGATAAGAATACATTTTATTTGCTGTTGATTGTAAGATAACGTTAATTTGTTAGCTATCTTCATTTTTGTAGATTCTAGAAGATTTTAGTTGGTGCCTTCTACAGTCTTCATGAAGTATGGAATGCTTTCTTTCCCTCGTAGAATCATAACTTTTTTTTCTTTCATTGTCATAATTCTATTATCTACTGTGCAGCTTTAGGACATTTTCTCTCTCTGAAATAATGTCTGGATTTTTTTAGATTTTAATTTTCTTCTCTCATCTTCTTAATTAATGTGTTCCAGGACTTTAAAAATTTCATCATCAAAGGCATTTTATCTATCACTAGAACAATAGCAGAGATTTCAATTTTTGTTTTTGGCAAATAAAAATGTTCACCTATAGATTTATAATATATTTGCTTGAAAGCCTTGAGTATCCGACAACTTTAAGATAAAGTATGGAAGTCACATGAAGCATTATAGTTGGTGATCAATATTTGATTATAATTCTTCTTTATAAATCTAATATTGATTTTTTTTTTTTTTTTTTTTTTTCTTTTTCCCATCAGATTTTTTTCAGCTGATATGTCATTGCTCTTAGTTTCGTCAACTTTTATAAGACTTGATGTCTCGAGGAAAATCCATCTTGAATTATAAATTTCATTAAAGAACAATTCATTTAATTAATGCTGATAATCATTTTTCAATGGCAGTCAGACATTGTTTTTTATTATTAATAATTATTATTCATAATAATAATTATTATAATATATATATATATATATATATATATATATATATATATATATATATATATATTTTTGCATTTCTAGGCATTGAAAGATACTGAAAATATCATATTGGACTAGATTCCATTATCTTAAAAAAATGAAGAATTCTTTCCTGGAAAATTGTTGATTTTATATACTTAAATCTTTATAACTACTTTTTATCACATTGCAATGTGAATATTCTTGCATATTGGTTCTTTGTGGGTATAGAAAATAGTTTAGTATATTGTAACCTTGTTGAAATCTTGAGGTGACTGGTTTGACTGAAAATATAAATGAATTTGGAACCTGCTGTAGAAGTTGATGGAATTTTCTATTATCAAAATATATCTATCCATTATTTTCAATGTCCAAGATTGTAAAAACCATAACAATTTTCATCCAACTTGGTGATAAGATATTTTTGCTTATACTTATCAAAATATTCATGAAATAATGTTATGCTAATTTGCATTGATAGCAGTGGTCATGAATTTCAACTTTTACCCTGGAATCAGTGAAAATATGATTGAAAAATCAAAATAAAACATCATGGCCCCGCCAAAACATTTAAATGTTTTTAAAAGAAGATTTACGTACACATTGCTTTAAAAAAAAACTATTCAGCTTGACTGAAAGTTGCTTTATTTACTGATAAAGTGATAAATATTGTATTTTATTTATAAAAAAAATTTCAAATATGATGTTATTGTAGAAATGTTTTCTAGATGCTTTGACTATTTCGAACTTCTAAAGAAATAAAGAAACAAAACTTGTGTATGTGCAAATACATACACACACACATATATATGTACTTACTATCATCATCATAAGTCCAGTGCTAGACAGAAGCCTTTCCCATCTCCTTCCCGATGACAACCACAATTACACTAACCTATGCCATGTTTTACCAACAAACCTTTCTATCCCATGTCTCCATTTAGTGTCTGGTCTCTTTCTACTGCATTTACTGTCCTATGGGCACCAATCAGTTGAACTTTTGTTCCATTTTTTTTATCTTCTTTTATTGCTAATTGTCCAGCCCATTTCCATTTTGTCGCTTGATTATTTGTAAAATATGCTTCATTCTAATCATCTCTCAGATCCATGTTGATCGTTTTTTATCTCTTAGAGTTATCCTTTGCATTGTTCTTTCCATTGCTCTCTGTGTGATTCTAAGTTGTTTATTTTCATTCCCATGTTTTGTGTAATATATATATATATATATATATATATATATATACTGAGCTTAGTTTAGTGTGATACAAGGTCAAATTAGGGAAGTGGAAGTTTGAAAATATGCGTGAATCTTTTGTATAGGAAGAGTTTTTCTGCCTGTCTTGAAGATCAGCATTCAAAATCCTGGCTTTTACTCTAGCTTGAACACATATTACAGGCACCTGTAAGAAACATGAAACTATCTAAGATACTTCTCAGGCTCTATGATATCTAGAATGAGGTCATAACTGTTTGGCACCAAGTGAGATTCAAACTCTGTAGACTGAAATATGGTCAACAAAATCAGCTAGATAACTTATATGTATAGATTTTAAAACTATATTCTAAAATATACATGGATTTAATGTATCAATGAGTGTTTATTTTTCCTGTCCTAGACAAAATTCATGAAACTTTTTTTAATTTCATTTTGTTTATAAAGTCTCATGATATTTCATATTTCTGAAATGCATTTTTAAAACGATTTCATAGCAATAATTGTTTGGATTTCTGAACAAAACAAATGTTGAAAGAAAAGCACACAGCTTGCTTTGCTGATTATAAAATTAAAAAAATCATCTTTAAGTTGATTTTTGTGTAATTTAAATAAATTACAAAAGTAATTATTTAATTCCTCTAATTTACTTTAATGGCTATATGTCTGCTTCAGCTCTAAAACAATTTTTCCATTTCAAAGAAATAGAAAAAAAATATGGTTTTGATTTAATGAAATCGTTTAATATTATTCATAACTTTATCTGTATTTGTGTGACTTGATTTTATATATCTATTTATTAATTTCTCTCACAATATCTCCTGAGTAGATTCAAAAATACTGCTGTCTATAAGATTGATGTGTCCACATTGAAATACAATTATCCAATAGCCAGTTAGGGGAACCAGGGTTCTGCGGATGCGCTAGATCTGCATATAATTTTTACAGACCCCACTAACCCTTCTGGTCCCAGAAACACATAAATCTTGTACCATAAACCTTTTAATAAACAAAAACTTTACCATTCCCAAATTATAGGTATACAAATAAATAAATGAATGCAGTAAATCATAGTGTAGAAATTTCAAATTTTGAAATTCAACTTCATTTTTTTTTTTTTTTCGGTGATAGCTCAGTCAGTTATGGAAAAATCAATATTCTTTTTCTAGTAAAAAAAACTTGAACACAGCCTTTATCTGCACAGAAATCCTTTGTGAGTTCACAAAAGTATTTTTTTTTTTTTTTACAACTAACTTAATGCTATTTTCTAGCTGTTATTGCCCAAATCAAATTTTCATAGAAGATATTGAATTATTGCAATACGCTTCAAAAGAGTGTTAAAAAAGTATGTGGCAGATGCCAGTAAAAAACATATACAGTTAATTAATGAAAACCATTTCATAAAACTGTGAAGTGATTGTTGACAATTTTTTTTCCTTTTTATGCTACTATTTACCTTCATCTTAATATTTTTGTTGCTTTTTCATAAGATTTTATACGGTTTGAGAAAGGTTGTGGTAAAAACAAACAAAAATATCAGGATGAAGATAAACAGTAGCAGAAAAATGGAAAACATTGATAATGATTTACAATACTTCATCTACTAAAGAATAAATAAATTTGTTCATAGTACTGTGGATTGGAGAAAAATTTCAATGTCTAAAATACCGTTTGACTAACTGGTTGGTACCTGTGAACTAGTGTACGTTTTCAACCATGATTAGTCTTCAACAGGGTTTATATTGCCTACAAGAATAATTCTTAGTTGATAATTTTCTACAATTTTTGTTCTTATTGATAACACAAACATTATTACAATGCATTTATGATATCCTAAACTTCCTATGATTTGTTAATAGTGTAACAGCATATTTTCTATGATGTGGTTATGGTATGCCTTGAAACTTCCAAGAGTTTTTCCAATTAATTATTTAAGACGGTATTGTACATAATCAAAACCCTAGATAGCAAAGGATAACTGTCTGATTTTCTTTCAAGTTTGAAATTGAGAGAAACGGCTTTCTCTCAGAGCTGGTATGTTATGGAGATTATATTTTTTTTTTTTTTTTTCTCAAAAAAAAAGAAAAAAAGTTCTATAATTTCACATTTTGTTTCTCTAACTTCCTATAGACACTTGAGGACAACGAATCTCTATGAAATTCTCAAAAGAAAAAGGAATCAAGTGAAGAATCACTCTGGTATGGCAAGTCTTCTGCAGAACTAACTCAACCTACATCAACAAAAAAATCCTATTAGTTCTTTAAAAAAAAAAAAGAAAAAGTTATACAACCAATGCATCTTCCTGATAGTTACGTGAGGAGCTGGAAAATGAGAAACTGAGGCCAGCAGAAGATGGCGCGATGAACTAGTTCAGAAAGTATTGGCTCCACGATGCCTATGATAGAGAGGTCTGGCGAATTCTGTGGAAGGTCTATGTCCAATGATGGACGATGGAAGACGGATCATGATGATAATTGAGATCCAGCTTTCAACTTTACAGAGATAATGAATTCTTATTTCATCATAATTTGAGAATTTACTTGGAACAGACTCCTAGTCAAAAAAAATAAGATTTACAAGTGCAACTTGTTGCGAGTTATGTGTTATTGTTAGTCTTGTGTTTAAACAATCTTCAATACATCATCATTTTCTTTTGCTAATCTCATACACTGGTTTGTGCCTTTGTTTTGTCATGAAACAATTAATAACAATGAAAATACCTGTAGTTATTGTTTTTAGAAATTTCATTCTGAAACTCATTTGCCTAGTGGCCAGTGCGCACATATCATTCAATACTTCTTCAGTCATGTTTATCTTCAGGATATATTAGAAACCGTCAATCAAAATTGTTGGCATCGGTTTCCTCAGTTTTCAAGTTGGTCTGATTGGCACATATTTATCGTGCACACAGGCCACACCAATGGGGTTAGTGGGCTGGAAATGTAAACGTTTACTCATTATGATTACTGCAAATTTTCTTTTTTTTTGTTGTTGTTTTATTTTGTTTTACAAATTCCTCCACCTTGAATAGATTTTTGATAAGGGGTTCAAATCGGGATGTAAGTTTATGATAAATTGATCCCTTTGTTCATGCCTGGCAGCATTCACGCTTGTTTTTGGAAAATTTCATTCATCAATGAACCTTTTTTCCAATTTTCTACTTGATCACCCCCAACACGGCCTGCTGCCAGAAGATGATGGTCACATGACGGTTTCAATTGAGTGACTAACTATGCCTGTTCTGATCTTGACTATGTTCTAAAAACTTCAAGAGAATAGAAAAATCAATTTTTCCGCTTATTAAAAGCCACAGACTTTTTCCAAAATGTGTTTCAAGATTTAAACAGGCTTTTATTATTTAGATATGTGCTCTTCACCACTAATTCATAGTTGCCTATTTACCATTTTCTTGAAATCATTCCTAAGTTTAATCGGCCATGTTAATACAAACAAAACTGTTTGAAATTCAAGCAATGAAAAAATCACTGAGGAGATACCATCTTTGTTTTTTCTTTCTTAAAAGTGTTTTAAGAGTTTTACTTTCTGACATGGTTTCTATTATATAAAGGTTTACCTTGTCATGTACTGAATCTTTGAAAAACTTATCTCAACATTGATAAATCTTTTTCAGACCCAGAAACCTGATATAAAGACATTTTCAAGATAAAATAGAAAATCCAGTTAAAATTTTTGACTGAAAACAAAAACTCTGAGAACATTACTAAATTTTCAACGTGAAATTTACTTTCTTTTATGAAAAATCAATGTGTAGTCTTTACATGGTTTTTCTCGCTGTAGGAAAAACACATAAAAATAATTATATAGTAAGTTTTCTTTAACACACTACCTGCAATAGGATTACAAGTAATAATTTATCATAAAACTGCTGTGATTTTTTTTGTTAAGTAGCCTTGTTATCTATCTATGAAAAGAATTTGATTGGAAAATTGCTGACAATAATGAAAAAAAGTGGGAAGATAAAAAAAAGGTCTGTTCTTTTCAGCTCTTCATTTTGAAATTTTCTTTCTGGACTAGTCATAGATCTTGCTCACCAGGATAACATTTTGAACTTCAATTTGTTGATTTCAGTTCTTTTCAGCTACGATAAACTTCATCAAAACAAGGCATTCATAAGATGAAGAAATAGAACATAATTATGTAAGATTCAATCATTGATGCAGGGTAGATGAAGCTCAGTAAAGATAATTCATTGAGTAACACAAAAATTACTTGAAATGAAGCTAGGTTATGAAATTCGGTTAGATGAATCACTCATCTGAAAATACTGGTAATTTGATACTGCTCTATGCATGTTGAGCTGTTATTGTTTTCTCTGAAGTAAACTGGTCGAAGGGGGGTTATTAAACTTTGTCACAGGGATATAAGAGTCAAGCACCTGGTGAGGTACAAACTCTCTACACGAGCAAATGGTCTATTAGACTGGTTTGTTACCCATTACTTTAGAGCTGTAATTCACAAATTTGGATTTATATATCAGAATCCTTGCTGGGCATAATTTCTGGTCATCTTTTGGAAACCAAGAGAACCCATATATTTCTATCTGGCATTGATGTTTAACCATTTAAAAAAAATACTTTGAGATCCTCTTGAAAATGTTTAATTCTTCATTATATCTGTTGATAATAAAACTATGACCTTTGGTGTCAAATTACTATATAAAAGATAGACATGAGAGAAATTTATTCTCTTTTTGCCAGTTACAGGGTTCTGTATAATTTCTCTATTGGTAGACATTGGACATACAAAAAATCTTGAGATTGAGAACTGGGGATACACCATTCACCCATGTGCTCCACCCCATTTCCAACCCTGCTCTTGTCCTATAATGTTTCATCGTAGTAAACATTTTGAAATTTTCAATGTGACTTTTCAGTCAAGATTTTCTGTAACTTTATTCCATGCTGTCATCTGGTTTGGGTCTTATTAATAAATCATATCTCATCTAAAATCCATGTATAGTTTTCACTTCACTACAAGCCATAATCAAATAGAATAATCAAATAGCTAATTATATCATAGCTAGTATAATATTTGAAAAAATAAAATGACTGGATTATTTAAATATGGATCAGCACTTCTATGTGGGATCAAGATTATCTATGCCCTTTACCTAGGATCGGAGTGTTACACCTTGGGTTTCTTCCTAAAATCAGAGCGTAGAATCTGTACTCTCTGGTTAAGATCAAAGTGTTGCTCCCTGGCCAAGGAGAGAGTGCAGTATTTATGCACTCATCGAAAAGTGATAAGCAAAAAATATCTATACTCGTAAACCTAAACCATCAAAAAAATGACAATAATTAAAATAATTTTGAAATTTCATTGTATTTCTTTTAAGATATCAAAAACATGAGGTTGCTCTGCATTTTCTTGATGTTCAACCAGAATGAACCCATGACCAAATTTGCAAAAAAAAAGGTAAATAAATAGATATGCAAGGGAAGCTACTCTAGAATTAGCATTATCTCCCCTGACAAATATTACAGACAGGAAATATAATCTATCATCTGGATAGGATATAAGTAGGTATATGGATACACATTGCGTTTTTATATAGGTGGATTATATTATTATAGAATTAAACAACTAATTTATAGTTTGAATTTCTCATTGGTTGGGTAGAATTTTATCTAATCCGGTAATTTCAATTAGGTAATATGAGATAGGTAAAAAATTAGTTATAGTTTTAAATACTTGTTGATGTCTAATCTGAAAGTATCACAGATTTCACACATGCTGACTGGATTTTGCCTTCATTTCATATTAGTTCTTATTCTAACTGGTTTCTTAGTCTTCAGTTATTCCTCTATGACTTGAACCAAAGTAAAAAGTACCAAGAAGTAATAACAGTAGTTATTCACACTACAGAATTGTTATAGATTTTACAAGTACAAGATAATAATAGAATCAAAGACTTTGGTTGCTCCTTGTTGAGAAGAATATACTTTTTGGGTAAGTCTACAATCAATTATATAACTACTAGAACTATATTCTATGCTTTTATTATATTCTCTATACTACCATGACAAAAATGTTTTCCACTTCAAAGCACCAGAGAGTAAAAGCCATGGTCGTGTGCATTCAGTTGTCTGGGCAGGAAACAAAAGCATATCAAAATTTTGTTCCCTCTGAATCGAAAAGTGACATGCAATCTGTCTCAGTGATGCCCAACTGACACATAATTCCACGATTCATTTACTCCAAGTTCACTCTTTGAAGACATATGCTAGCCTGATTATCTCTGCTGTGATCACAAGTGATAAATAAGAATGGATTCATAAAGGTCAAGTCACTTTCTATCCTAGAAATGTTGATCATAACTCAATGATTAGCATTCTGCTTTCGCAAGCCATTGATAGTGAATTTGATCGTCATTGATTGTATAGATGTGGTGAAACCTAGGGAAGGTCTATGTCCGATGACGGACGATAAAAGACTGATGATGATGATAGCTCCGAAAACATAGCCTTGAGTAATTCTCAATCAAGTCAAAGTGAACAGAAATGCATTCTCTGTTTAGAATGAAAATTGTTTTATACATCTACATACAAACATGGATGTTTAGATAGAGAAATAAGGTTCTAGAATAAGTGATTCACATCATTGTTTCATTGTATTTTATCCACTTGGTTTCAAAAAGAAATACCCTTTCTATCCAAAACTGGGTTTAATTCCAGATTGTTCAACTTGAAGTTGGTGATCTATTCATACAAAAGAAATTGAAGAATTCATACAAATATCATTCATTCAATCAAATATTTCCTCACAACCTTTACCTGTTTATTCTACCTTAGCATCTATTCCCTTCCTAAAGGATTCTTAATTCAAAGAAATGATAAATTCACAACAGACTTCAGTTTTATTTTGAAAGGATCAATACTTTCCTATCTGGATGCTTGAAAAAAGAGTAATCCATAAGGGAAAGAGTTTAGGTGAATAGGCATGATGGAATTAAGTTCCCATGTTCAATGAATTCAAGTTTAGTAATGTCATTTTTCCAACGCAGGGCAGGCGTTATCATGCAGTAAAATGACATTTTTCTATTCATCAAACTGGGCTCCCTTTGTGTTCTGAATGTACAATTTCAAGTTGGTCCACATATCTTTGTGCTTTCTTTGTTTGGCTATTCTCAAGGAACCTATGATATATCAAATCACTCCCGTTCTACTGAATGCTCACCATGACCTTTCAGAGATGACAGCATGGTTCCAGATGTTTTCGCTTCTCATCTACATTCAGCCATTGTGAAGATTTTTCCAGGTCTTTATACAAAATCCATTTTTCATCATGTAGTGATACAATGCTGGAGCAGATCAATTTCCTGCTGTTCATTATGATTAATGGAGACATCTGGATTTTTTGTTCCTCATTCAGTCCAAATAGAACCTATTTATTGAGCTTCTTTTTTTTTTTTTCACCAATTGCTTCTAAATGATTTGAAATGGTTCTGTTCAGTATATAAGAGTTAGCTACAAGTTCTTTGATTGAGGTTTTCTGGATCATTTTCCATTAAAGCCTCCAGTTTAATGGTTTGGGTAGACCTCTTCCCTCCATTTCCTTAATTGGAATTTCCACCTATGAAATTTTGAAATGAAAATTTTACTGCTCATAAAAGGCGTCTTCAAATACAGCTTAATGCAAAAAGCTTCCTATATTTGCCTGAAAATGTAGTAAAAATTATTGAAATGAAATTGAATTTTACTAAATAATCAATAAATATATTTGAAATTTAAAAAATCAATTGAAAGTATGTTATATCTATTTGAAAAAAAAATAATGGAAATGTTCAGCTTAAAAGAAAACCATCAATTTCTTATTGAATAACCTAATAGTTTCAACTTAAACATGATGCTTGCTTGGAAGCAAGGTTTTTTTTTTTCTTTATAACTGGATATTTAATCACTTATTTCATTTGTTTTCAAATTTAAAACATCCAAGGAGAAGGGTACTGACGTTTGTTTGGTTGTTTTTCATTTTGTAACCAATTTAGATAAAAGGTATCTAATGGAGTTATTGGTGTTTGATTTTTAATTCCAGCAAATCGTAATCATTTCAGTAGCATCGAAACATACATTTATCTAGAATTTACGAACACCAATAAAGTAGTCAATTGTTGAATTCAATAGATTCCACTCTTTATATTATGAGAAAGGGGTGCTTTTACTATCTCGGTCATTTTGGTTCTGTGCATAAGTTGTCTCACCTTATTTGATGCTTGTTACTACTTGAAGCTCAAATTACTTTATCTGATGTTTTAAAAAATGAAGGCCAGCAAACGTGATTGAAATGGTGAAATCATTGTCTTCTTGCAGATTGTCTAGTTATTGATAAAAGCATCTACAATGCCTTCATGAATATGTCTATATATTTCATGTGTATCCTTGTAACAATTAATTATAGGATAATGCAAAAGCAAAATATTCTAAACAGTATTGCACCCATATCAGTAAAAACATCCAACCTATAATCATATTTTGATCAAGAAATGTAGATGTCATTGCTAATAATTTATCAAGATGTGTGTCTCATGATAGAGATAGTTGTGTATCCCCTACCAGCACCAGTGTTTAGAAAAACCAATATTTCAAATGCTGATCTTCAAGGCAGTTGCTCCAATTGAAAGATTGATGCAATACAATCTTCCTTCTCTCCTTACCTCCCTGATTGTGCCAGTAGATTCCTATGAAAAATTTAACTTGGTTTATCTTGCAAAGAAGGAGGTCTATGAATTATTCTTGGACAAACTTGATTGGTTTGGACGTCTGTTTTTGATGAGTGAAACTTCTACATATACCATAAGCTGTGTAGCTAGTCATTTGAGTAATTATATGGATATTTACTAAGCTTACCTTATTCTAACACAAAGCCAAATGGAAAGAAATAGGGGATAGAATTATTATGTCGCACCAATCTTCAAAATGGGAAGAGCTGGCCTATCTTGAAAATCATGTCTGAAATCCTGGCTTCTTATCTGAGCTCTGATACTATTTACTGGTGCCAGTGGGAAATATGAAAATATCCTAGCCATAGGGCAGACTACTTGTATCATTTATGTATTGAAACACAGATATCTACTTCTATTATATCTCATATATTATATCAATAAGTGTTTGGTAAGGAAATGAGTTTGAAAAGATGTTTCAAGTTATCATATACACAGTGCTCAGGCGTTTGTCACATTGTGATAATTAGTAATTGCTGATCATTGCTAGTGTGTAGTGAGTTTAATCCTCAGCGGGTGCCTCACTATTATAGCCTTATGCCAGATTAAACTTAGCAGATAACAAAGAGCTGAAAACCGATGTCTCTCACCAATGTACACCCAGTTAAATATTTGACATTAATTTTATTGAAAATGTGGTTACTGCCTCATTGTTTAATTGCGTTTATTTTCTCTCACAAATTTAAATTCTGAATATTGGTAGTTCCGCAACATTGGACTGGAATTTGAACAGTAGACAAGCTGTCAAATGTCCAGCCTCATTGAGGTTTCTCTCTACCTTATTGTGATATCAGTCTATGATCCTAACTTCCAATGATTTTATAAAACTGACAGAATTTCTGCCATGGGGAAGACTGTGGTTGTGGGAAAGTTGAATTTATGTTCATAAAATGTATCATATTTGCCAGCTGATGAAATACTTTTTTTGTTAATGGAGAAAAGTATCTAGATCTTATACTGCATGCAATGTCCAATAAATGTTCCCGTATAATAGAAATGCATCTTATATGCTATCAGATATGGATTCCAGCCTCTCTAATATCAGTATCAATAAATAACTCAGTAGTTAGAGTATTGGGCTGATAATCATAATGTTTATATTTACTCCCTCTGATTGCTATGAATGGTTCATTGAATCGGTAAGATTAAGATCTTTGGTTCAATTCATCTATTTCAGAATTAGAGAATAGTCTAAGGAATGAATTCAAGATAAGAAAGGGTTTGGTTCAAAACTCTAGTTTTAGTGTCAGATATCACAAGATGGCACAATATATCTGAGAAAAAACAGGAGTTTGAGACATAGAATCCATTAGTAAACTCAAATAGCAATGGGTTGGTCATGTTGCAAGAATGGCAGACAACCAATGGAGAGACAAACTAGATAAGTTCAGAAAGTATTGGCTTCGGAATGCCCATGATAGAGAGATCCAGCAAACCTTGGGGAAGGTCTATGTTTAACAACGGACAATAAAAGACTGATGATAGCTCTGTAGAGAATCAGATTGGTTGTCATAAACTCTCTAGTTCAATTTATCAATGTTCCTGAAGGAATAGCCTACCTCATTGAGTATTGAAATTGTGATCTTTAATTCTATGGAATAAGGGTCGAGGAATAATTTTATGATACATACATATGTCCATTGTTCAAAGTCACTACAAAGGTACTGGCATGCTCTACAGTGGGACTCCTTCTTCTCCAAGTTCAACTTAGTTTGGCACAAGGCCAACATTGGAGAAAGAATATGAGGTAAGAACATTATTTCATGTAGAATCACCCAAGTGAGGAAGGCTTGCCGCCTTTGAAAAATCAGGACTTGAAATACTTATCTTATCCTATTCACCCAAGCGGACCTAGGGTAATTTAGCAGTTGAATACAATACCCAGGTGTGTATATGTATACTCGGTGGAAGTAGACCAACAAAGATACTTCTCTGTAAATGAGAAGGAAAAACTCGTACAACAAATACCTGCTTTTGTTAGACCAGGGCTGTAGAAGAACGCATAGATTTAGACTCTGTTTATATGGGTTTATGAATGTGTTATTCATTGTTCATGTTTACATGGTGTATAGAAGAAAGAAACAAAAACTGTTCTTAGGAATTTTTGAAGAATTTATAGAAATATAGGTGGGAAAAGTAATTGGGTTGCGGAGGGGAATACTGAACAATAATGATTTGGGTCAATAGGTCCATTTGCTTTGGATTATGCATTTGTACTGTACATAGAATATTTACTTATGTATATATAGATATAATCTTGATTGCATGTATAAGTGTACGTGTATATACAATCTTGATTGTATGCATATATGATAATTGTGTGTATGGGGGTTTGCATATATATACATAATCTTGTGTGCATAAGTGTACACGTACATATGATTCAAGTTGTGAAATAGTTGAATAAAGTTTGTGTCCCTTCCATGTTAGGAAAAAATTAAGAGAGCCATAAAAAGTGCTAGAAAGATAACAGAAAATGGTAATTTTTGAAGGGGGTAAAAGAAAATCATGTTTAAAAAGTTACCCCAGCTTGAAGAGTAAACTTGGACGTATACATAAAATATCTAGTCTTGTGGCATGCCTATTTTTTTTTTCTCTTCTTAATGATCCTTCAGCACAGGGTCAGCTTCAAGTTGATTGAACTTATTACTCCCCACACCCAAGGGGACCCCCGCATTTGGGGATATTCTAGTCTTGTTCAGATACACACAACACTACATTGCAGATAAACCAAGATTTACAGAGAAGAGCAATGATATTAATTTTCCTCTGGATTCTCAAAGATTCAACAATCTTCGCTTACATTGTTATTATGAATTTTTTCATTGTACTTGAATTGAATAATGTTAATCAATTACAGAAGAGAGTAAAAAAATATTTCTGTGAAATTTTCAGGCGTACTTTTGATTGTTTTCCATTAGATCATAGAGATGTAAAGTATATATATTTCTAAAATTTTACAGACCTTGACTATTGATCAGGGGCTCTGCAAACAATATTTTAACTGGGCCCCACAACTAAAAAGGTAGGCCATGCATATTTACTCTCTTAAACTTAATGCCGAGAGGTTTATAACATAAACCTTCAAATGCTGCAATGATTTCACAGATTAAGTAGATTGTCCATCCCTAAGTCAGGGAATCTTACAGAAATGAAGTAATTTGTATAACTACTTTTTATTTCTCACAAATAAAGTTCTAGTCAGATTGACAGAGAAAAATCCAAGCAGTATTTTAAATGTGTTTATGATTTTTTTATATGTATAAATATTGACATTAGCAATTGGTTATTATATCTATTTGTTGGTTTGTTTTTAGTTGAACATCATAAGATGGTTAACAGCCTTTTCTTTATTAATCCAAGTAAAACCATTTCAGTAGACTAATTTCTCCTGTGTTACTTAAAAAGAAGAAATGGTATTGTGCAATGATCTCAGGCAGGAAAGCAATGTTTTATATTGGAGACTGGCAAAAATATGTTCTTTCTGTATTAGTTCATTGGGTTTACTGCCACCTTTTCAATGTTTTTGAGGTAGTAAAAGGACATGGGGTGTAGTTCCAGAGAGATGGCTATTTCTTAGGACTATTTTTTTTTCTTGTTTTTAAAGAATATTTTTGCTGGTCATTTGCCTTTACTCTTGCACAGAAACCTCATTCCCAGAAACTATCAGGAGACTTGCAAACAGAACAACTGGGGGTATGCGGCTCTAATCCCTTCTTTGTCTCAGACAGTCACTTTTCAGGAGATTGAACTAAGTATTTTACTTATCTTAGAAATTTTCACATAAGTTGACAAAATTAGAACTGAAGGTTTCCTAAATGTTAGTTGACTACTGCTTATTCTCATATTGGATCATGTAAACATTCTTCGCGACTGGAGTGGTCATTCGAATATCATCCCCTCTAAGTTTTGTCAATAAATTAAACATCCTCTCCCCTGAAGCAGTCACAGTCTAAGTAAGGGTGGGGCGGGGTGCTTTGATTTTTTTTATATATTTATTTTTTTTTTTTTCACATTCCCAAACATACCCATCTGGAATTGCATATCAGATCCAATTCAGTGTTTAATCACACTTGACATACTTAGTTTTATACTTTGAAAGGCTGTAATCAGCAAATAGTTGGCAATAGCTTCTCTGCAAGAGGATTTCTATACAGAATATAAATATCATTCAAACGTTCAAACATGAATAGGGCAATATTCTCATTATCTGCCTTTTAGCATCTGTCGTTGGACATAGAACTTCACCAAGATTCATCAGACCTCTCTACTATGGGCATGACAGAGCCAGTACTTCCAAAATTTGTCTAGCTCATCATGCCATCTTGCCATCTACCGGCCACGCTTTCGCATATGATCTCTGGAATCTATGTTTTGAATTGTGATGTTCAGCAGTTGTCTACCATTCTTACAACATGACCAGCCCATTGCCATTAGAGTTTTCTATTGGTTTCTGTGATATCTTGGATTCCTGCCTTTTCTCTAAAATATTGTGCTGTCTTATGATCTCATCTGTGTGCGTTGCAAGGTTTTCAGTTTGAGGGTCAATCTTTTGCTCAGATTTTATGCTTTTCTCCATAAGTGACTAACAGGAAGATTCTTATGGTTGTATAACCTTCTTTTCAGGACCTGTGAGATTTTTCCTGTTTTGCCAACCCAGTGTGACTCCTCACTTGATTTCCTCCATCTTTGAGAATTTCATGGAAATTCATTGTCCTGGGTGTTGGTCCACTTTCCTAATTTCTCTAATAATTTTGAACTGCTTTCCATTTGATTGACTTTTGAGGTAAAGCAAAGCAAACATTAATCAGTTTTTATTGGCTTTAGTTTCACAAATCATAACATCTGACTTCATCTATTCATTTTGACCTTCTATTATCCAGAATATTAGTCTGACAGGAAGAGCTGCTGTCATCATTATGAGTAGTAAGAGTACAGTGCCTGCGTGTTGTATGTTTATCATGTTATATGCCATATAATTTGAACATTCAGTGCATGAAATATGTCACGCCAGTTTTTAAATCAGTTAAGTAGAGTGATGAGAGACTGCTCTTGTGAATTAACATCATTGTTCTGACTTTTGTTTTTAATACATTATTTGAATTCCACTAAACTCGTACACACTTGTAAGATACAGCATCGGACAAAAATATTTGGATTTTCTTGTTATATTATCTTATTTATTAATTCATTTTTACCTCTGCCAACAAAGTTGGAGAAGCATATGTATTAGGTTGCATATTATCATCTACAAGATGTCTCCAAAATTACTCTATGGATTCCAATGAAATTTTGTGCAAGAATGGGCAGTAAGGTGAAGAAGTGATTTCATTTAGGGATGGATCCTGGAAATTTCAATTAAGAGATACATTTCTGTTTTTCTTGGGGGTTTTTCTTTCCATACATTTATCATATACTCCTGTTTGTCCACATGTTATCTCTGAAAGTTATTGATTTCCATGACATATTTTAGAATGGTGGATAATAGACTATGGAAGAGGTGATCAAATTTTGGGATGCATCCATGCCCAATTACCTTCCCTACGTCATAGTTATATGATACCACTAAAAGTTCATGTCTACATGATATCTAGAAAAGTTCTCTAAGAATTTTAATGAAATTATACGGAAATGTGGGCAATGAGCTACAGAAAAAGTGATCAAATTTAGGGGCACATCCATGCACAACTACCCCCCCCGACAATCGCATTGACAAAAGCATGCGCTTTCTAGTTCCAGAAGTAATTTGATAGTATAACTGAAATCTATTTATACTAAGATGACTATATGCAATTGAGCTCATTTGTTTTTTCTGTTATTTAGAAAAATTAATAATGGTCAGTGAGCTAACATAGTGTTTTTCACCTATTAAGTGGTTTTTTGTGAGTGATGCTCAGTCTACAATTTTAAAAAAACCTTACTGAAATGAACACATATTTTGTGACCAACTAAATATGACATGAAACACATCTGTAATTACTTCGAAATATAGTTGAGAGAAATAATTTTTTTCACGAGTGAGTGAAAGGAAGGAAATTGAAGCTTTCAAAACAACCTTCCGTGATTAGGGTATATTTTTTTTATTCACCGTAATAAATGTGTCCACTTGAGGAATTATGTACACACATTTTTTATAAGAACAATCTAATTTTGAGGTGAGATTCTTTCAATTGGAAAGCCAATGATAGATTTATTAAAATTTGCAATAGATTTTTTTTCACCAAAAATGTGTTTCTAGATAATTTGATAAAAAGTACTTTTCTGAGCAGCTTCTGAATATCTAAATATTTTTTCAAAACAGTACTTTGCAAATATAACTCTATTCACAGTGTTGTCTTGGAATAATGGTCACAATTTCTTCCTTCGTAGGTATCATTTGGTAATTGAAGTTTTTTTGAGGTTTCAGTTTTTTTAATGCCAAACATTTTTTGATGTTTCTGAGCTGATCATTGCAAAAGGATATTTCATTGCTAAAGAGATACATTAAACTGAGTGACTTTTATGCAGTGGTGGTTGCTATTTTGAAATAATCCAGCTCATTACGTTTTTATAAGAACAACCAAATTTCTACACAGCCTTCAAATTTTCCTATTCTAAGATTGCAGCCTCTGCCATACTTTATACTTTGATTTACTTATATTTTTTGTCTATCATTTGACTGGAAGATGGGATGGGATTATTTTCATATTTTCTATCGCTTTGAAGATTAGCTCTACTGTTGTCTGGCCAAAAATAAATATTTACATTTTATTTATACTGTTTTCATTGAATCATGCCGTGGCGTACACGTCTTCATCGTGCTTCTACCTGGCAGCAGTGGCTGAGTCAAATATACATTTTGCATGCACCCAGAAGAAGTCATACACGCATGTGGAATCAAAACTTTTGCATTATTTAATTGGATAAACACATAGAAATCAGATCATTATTATTGCTCACAGGACCCATACTTCTTCCTGTTTGGATTCATCATTCATGAGAAGTGAGAAAAGCAAAAGATTCATGTATTTATGATCCTACTAGAGAACAGACAATTTTAGAAGATGTATAAAAATGGTGATTTGAATGTGGAAAAATATTGGTAATATAAAGCATTTTCGCCTCAGAAAGAGCTTGTGAAGATGAATAATCAGGAAACGGGAATTAATTAGCATTAAAACAATCTAAACTATTAGGAAATATATTGGTAATACTGCTACTAGTAGTAATAGTATTCTACTAAAATAGAAGTGGTCAAAATCAAAATTAAGATTTGTTTTGCCAATTTGATTCTAGGGGTGAAAATCTAGGGGAAATTTTTCAAAATTTTCACTTCAACAAATCTTTTTCACACTTAGAAAATAAAATTGAAAGTTTTTTGGGGTTTTTTTCTTTTAAGAGTGAAAATCAATGGGGATATTTGTTTTCACTTTTAAGTGGTTAAAATCTACTAGAAAAATCTTTTTTCAATTTCAGGCATCAGAATCAGGGGTGAAGATTCCTTCATTTCTTATCATGATTATATTTTTTTGTCTATCATTTGACTGGAGGATGGGATGGAGTTATTTTATATTTTCTGTCACTTTGAACATTAGCTCTACTGTTGTCTGGCCAAAACTAAATATTTACATCATGGTGTCCATCATTGGACATACACCTTCCCCAAGATCTGCCAGACCTCTCTATCATAGGCATTGCAGAGCCAGTACTTTCTGAATTTATCGAGCTCTTCCCCAACTTTCTACCAGTCACAATTTTGGATTTGATCTCTGGGGATCCATGCTGTGAGACATGATGTCCAGCAGTTGTCTGCCATTCTTGCAACATGTCCAGCCCACTGCCATTTGAATTTTAAAATCATTTTTCTGATATCTCATATTCCTGTTTTTTTTTTTCATAAACTGTGCTGTCTTATGATCTTTCCGTGTAAGGTTGAGCATAATTCTCTCATGTGCACGTTGCAAGGTCCTCAGTTTGAGGATCAATCTTTTGGTTAGATTCTGTATTTCAGCTCCATAGATGGGTATATTGATGAATGGTTATAACTGACTCCATTTATGCTATTTGAATAAACTCCACTAACATTAATAGATTTAGAAACGTTGTATTCTGCTCAGGAAGTCTTAATAGATTTGGCTTGTTTACCAATGAAGTAGTATTAGTAGTCATCATTAGCATGGGGTGAGTAGCAACGTGAAGATTTATTATGAGCCCTGCTCCTGATATGTATCAGTATTAAGCAAAGAAAGAAAAATAGTGATTGTACATTCCAGTTAAGACATGTATCAACAAAGTGAATAAAAATTTTAAGGATGAAATAACGAAAACAGATTGTGAATATATATAATGAGATTGTTCATAAGCTTAGAATTTGCCGAAGTGAATCTACGACTAGAATTTTGGTATTTTCATCAATAGTTCTAAGTAAGAATTATTTTTTGATTGAATTGTTCAGAGTTTGAATGGAGGAATGTTCTTTGGAAGTTTAGGGTTTGGAAAATAATCATTGGTTCACAAGATAATGCATGAATAAGCTTATTTCATTCGTGGCTGGTTTGTGTGTATGTATGAATGTGAACCATAAATGTTTACACACCAAGCACATGTGAGAATGATTGTTACTTGTTTGAAATCTCCCATTTTCAAAAGTCCAGCAAATGATAGAATCTTAAATCGCAAATATTATCCGGTCTCCTACTGAGAATTTTGTCAAATGAAGTAATGTGTCCAAAAAGTTCTTTCAAGACTGTGCAAAAAATTTTTTTTTAAATATCAATAAAAAATTTGAGATTCAAGTATCACACAAAATGGAACTAAAGAAAATATCTGCTTTTAAAAAATTGAAAAAAAAACAATCCCCTAAACATCCCAATTTTGCCCTCCAAAATGAAAAAAAAAATTCCCTTACCCTAATTTCAATCCCTTGAAGTAAAAAGAAAGTTCCTTCTTGATTTTGTACTCTGAAAGTTAACAATTTAGAGTTAGCCTTCAAACTTGTACCCTAAAATTGGAAACAAATTTACCCTAGATTTTGAACTCAAAAGAATTAGAATAGACGGGAAATACCTAAGTAACCTCAAATTTGCTGACGACATCATCCTCTTTGCTGAGAATTTTCATGATCTCCAAATAATGCTTGACAAACTAGTTGAAGGAAGTAAGAAAGTTGGCTTCCACATGAACTTCAGCAAAACAAATGTCATGTATAACAAACGTGTTGGGGACAAATAACCAACCATCAAAATTGAAAAATAGTGCTGAAGTAGACCATTACATTTATCTAGGACAACATGAAATCCTCAGAAGAAATAAATTGAGGAATCACACCAGGTTGACAAGCTTTTTTTAGAGCAACTCTACTTTCGAGAACATAAAAATCCCACAAGTCTTTGAGAGAAGGGTATACAACCAGTACATCCTCCCAATAGTTTACCCATTGTCTAATTGAATCTCTTTAAAAATTTCTGCCATTTAATTTGTAGTGATTGCTATTAGCCATTTCTTCCAGTGCAAATCATAGAACATAGAACTCCTTCAGTATTAATGAATTTGATGACCACACCAAGGTAGACTATAAGAGGAGGAATTAAAGATGACAGAAGTTTGTTTTCGTGTGATATTTGTTTGCTCTGTAGATGGATGGATTAATGGTACAGAACAGGGCTTCTTAAACGTGTTTTGTGTGTGACCCCTTTGAATCAGATGGCCTAAAAGCAATCTGTACAACTAATACTGTATATAATTATTCCTTAGTTGTAAATTAACAATAACTAAATGTAGAAACAAATAAAAAGAAAAGAAATCTTTCTCTAAGACGGTCGATTCATCCAGCTGAATTTCAAGTTTCAATCTTTTTGTTGATTCTTTTAATGAGTTGTTCAAACGAATTAATTTCAGGAATTTGTTTACGACCCACCCTGTCATTTGACTGGGGAATTTTTCTTAATTCGCCTGCATATGTTTTATAATTTCGTCTTCTTGAACATTTCTTTCTTAGGAAAATAACTATAATCTTTATGTAACCTCCAAGTAATCTTTATGCAAACCCTAGTTTGAGACCAGAACACCTGCGTTACCTTTGGAAATTTGTCAGTTTTGAATGAAATTATTTTTTAAAATTGTTTTTGAGATGTTCTATTTACAATGTAATTATAAAGCTTAACCGGGTTCTTATTTTCCATCCATTCTATGAAAGTATAGCTTGGATGTTGTTGAGATATCTGCCTTGTACTTTCATTTTTCAGGAAATCTCCAGTATGATTATTATAGTTCATAATATATTTTTGGTGTTCTCATCAACTCATGTTGAAATCTGAGAGTAATTAATTCAGTTTGTGCAGTAGGGGTTCACTTTAGCTTTATAATATCATTGACAGAACCCACCCTTTAACTTTTGGAAAATTTCCTCTTTTTCTCCAAAGTTACAATTTTCCAAAAAGGCAGGAAATTCTCATGGATCGAGAGCATGTAAAATTTTCAATATGATTTTCACCATCCAAGGGCTATTATAATCTTGACCATTTTCATATAAGAATTTTCTACAATCTTTCTTTTTATCAATTAATAGGCATTTTTATCCGGATATTTCACAGATATTCTTTAGGTCTTTTTTGTCAGGGACTGAGACAATAAGACCTAATTCTACGGTGAGATTTTGGCTAATAACTAGCTTTTCTGTTACCTCAGATGTCAAGACAAATAGACCCCGTTCCACTGAGTCACTTCTTGTATTTATTGGTCCCTTCTCTAGTTAGTTCAGTTTCTGAGATTTTCTCTCCAGTGAGTCCTAATTTCAAAAGTCAGGCAATGATGGAATCTTATACTGCAAATATGATCTGGTTACTAAGCCTATCCCTAATAGAGAGAAGTTTATGGAATGAAGTATTGAGCACTGAAAGTTCTCTTCAAGGCCATGCGATAAAGTGAAAAAATGATTAAAAAACCTAATCTGATTTGACTTTTATCACACAGGGGAATTAAAGATTTTTTTTTTCCAATTTTTGAAAAGGTGTCACTTTCTAAAATGTGCACAGGGAGAGTAGTCGCTCCCACACTAGTTTTGCTACTGCTCACTGTGGAGTAATACTTAACAAGTTGGACTCTTTGAAAGCTGGCAACTGTTTTATTTTTAATTAACTGACTTAATTAACACTCACTTGCTAGAGTCGGTTTTAAGTTGTCTCATCGCTTTGAAAAAAAAATGTGCTTGCTTTATTTATTGCAAAAAAAAAAAAGAAATATAATTTGAAACAAGAACCAAAACTGCAATATCAAATCATGTGACAATTTTTGTCTAAAGTTAGGAGTAAATCTGCATGATTCCTTCCCACGCATCTTTGTGTTTATGTGCACTGTGTGGTATTGATATTACCAGAATTTGATACTTTGCATCGCCCCAGAGAAAAAATAACTGCAAACATAAGAACAGAGGAAAAAATATCTTCTTTAATATATTTTGTCTTAAGCAACAGAAAATTATTTTTTCCAATTGTTTGCACCTGGGAAAATATCTGTACAAAACAAACGATATAGTCCCTTAGTTTGACAGGACTTCTGGACACATAACATTAGTGCATCTCCGTCTGGTGCCAGTACAAAAAGGTTGTTTTCTCAGAAGTTTTGTCTAGACATATTTTTCAGGGTTGTACGTTTTATAAAGTTTTTTAGCCCAAATCCAGAACTGGTGACCTCCGACATTTGTGGTCATCTAATCATCTTTTTCTGTGCTAGTTAACCCCACATACTGATCAAACCATACCCAAGGATGTAACTGTTTGGCTGCAATATGGCAATTTGAAATTAGCCTAATTGACCTCAGAGGTCAGCCCCTGATATCATATCAAATTTGACCTTATCTGCTCTACCAAAAAGATTTTCATACTTCATTGTAAACTCATTATGTTAGAAAATGCTTCAATTGGCTTAAAATAACCTCTGGTGACCTCAATTGCCCTTCAAGGTCAACTTCACATAGCTTATGTCACAACTTGATGTCTTGAGAGGTTTTATGTCAAAAATTACGTCAATTGGCCCTGTAGTTTTTGCATGATTGTGGCACAAACAAATTGACTATATTGATGTGATAAAGATAGTTTATCTGTTCATATGTAGGTATGTGGGTTACCATTTTTAGAATTAGACTCTCCAAATTCTCTAAGTTGGAAATAAAACAAAACTTTTATTCTCCCAAGCACTTGTCTACTTTTATTATCCATAAATTATAAAAACAATACCTCTTAATAACTTTGCCTGGGTGTATAGGAATCCAAAGGCATGAACTATCTATTTGCTTTGAACTTTTTTTTAAATGTTCAGATTTATGCATAAGTTTATTTCAGTAAATTGTATCTATTTTCAGAATTGTATTAATTTGACCCAATTAACTTATCAAACTAGCTTTTTTTTTTCTGCCATTTATTGCGTGTCACTAGGGATAACCACAGATTTTTTTAATAAAAATTTTAATGCGTAATTTAAATATCTTTTCTGAAATTTTGATTTTGGTTTTAATTGCAAGAAAATAGCATAGTCATGAAGAAGAAAAAATACTTTTGCATATTTAAAACAGGTTCTATGCGGTCTTTTTCTCAATTTTCTTTGTCGTCCAAATCTTGATTGATTACGTTGTGATTGATTTTTGTTGATGCACAAATTGAACCCTGTAATTGAAAATCTTCCAAAAATATAATAGCAGTCATCGAAATAATTTTTGACAAAATTTGATTATTTATGCCATCATTGATTTCAGTCGACAGGCAAATTAGAAATCTCCCCAAAATACAACTGCTGTGATGGAAATAGTATTGGACAAGAATTAGTTGCTTTAAAGATTACTGTAGTTGATTTTGAAAAAAATGTTACATACTTTTTTTTCACTTAAAATACTCTGGAAAAAAAAATTTGTTCGCACTAGATGTCTGTCATGTCAATAAAGTTCAAAGATTATGCAATAGCCACACATGCATTAGCAGGACTTTCATATTTTGAATTCACACATCCAGTAAGACACTTACAGATGCATGTGGACTTATGAAAAACATACGAACACGTAATTATCATCGGTGCCAGTTGTTGGTGTTCGAGCTCAGGTATGAGACAATGTTTTAAATGATTATTTTTTTAAATTTTTTTTTTAGGCTAACTAAAATCTCCTCTTCCTCTCTCTCTGTTTGATTTGGAAGATTGACACATCACAATCCTTTTCCACCCTGCCCATGTATGAACTTCCTCTTGACTAAAAACAAATTCTCAGTGTTGACTCAAGAGTTAAGGAACACTTGAAATGGTTAAGCAAGTACTGGATTGGTTACTATACTTCATGCAAAGATTTTTCTGCTACCTGGAAACAAACAATTAATTGGTGTTCTTTAAGATGAAAATAAAGTTTTTATTTGAACAACACTTAATAACAGGCTAATGGAAAAAGCTTTACTTTGTTGAATTAACACTTCTGTTAACTATAAAGATTTCTAAAGAATTGTTAAAATGACACATTTACGCTCCTTCAACAGCTGACACCTCTCAGTCCTAAGGGCAGACAAATCTACAATCTCGAATTTTTCCTTCATGAGTAAAAAGTGATAACAATCACACCATAGTGAAGTACCTTTCTCTCTCTCTCTTTTTTTTTTTTTTCCATCAAGATTCATATCTGAAAAATTAAAAATATACAACTTTTCACATTAGGGTGAAAATTTACTGACACTTCGAATTTAGAAAGAATGATGAAACCATTTAGATAATTTTTCTTTCATGCGTTCATCAACCACATATTTTTCTGGTTTCAACTTGTCAAAGCAATTTAATGTCCTCATGAGACCCAGTGCCAGCCCTGGGCACCTGTGACACGTGTATCCGCTCAGATGTCTGAGGAAGTACAAATAGACTTGGAGAAATATAAATCGGAAAAATGGACAAATCAAACAGAATATAAACAGTCAAAATGAGAAAATTCCCTCATGTGAAGTCAGATTTTTGGATAAATAATATAATATTCTTCAAAGGGTGCCAAGGTTCAGCTTGCCCGTGGAGCCAGGAACACTAGGGCCAGCTCTGATTAGATTTTGTTGTATTGCATTTCTTTTTTAGATTGTTGTGCTCCTGTTTCTGCTAGTGGGAAAAAAATTTTAGATATTGTGAAGACTTCTTTTTCATAAGCAGTTGGCAATTCTAAAATCATGTATCTGAAAGTGCATGCACACGTACCGCACTTTGTTCACTGACACACATGCTAACAAATAAATACACTTTCTACGTACTTACACAAAGACTCAGTCATTATTTGAGATGCCAGTCAAAAAAAGTACATGGAATATGTATATTGAATCTCTAATAACACAAAAATGTTGTAATGAAACTATGAATAATCAAAATCTTTTGATTTTGTGGTTCTTGAACTCTGAGAAAATTTTGCTTGGTACAGTTAATAAATATATATCATGTTTGTCTGGTTGTGGCCTATATTTTGTGAGAAGATTATTTATGATATTTTCTTGGAGTTTTTTAAAATTATTTCTTGTAATATGGTTCTCTAAGAATGCATTAATATCCACCTGTATGCACATAGATCTCTCTCACTCCATCCAAGAGTACTCCATTTTGACAGTTATTCTCATATTTACGAATGAATCCAGCATGGGGAATAGCCAATTTCCCAAAGTTAGCAATTAAGAAACCTACATTTTATGAGGTTGAATAATCATAGGACCCAGTACTGACATGTTTACATGTATAAACATGGGGAAGTAATGTGAAAGTCCAAAATGATTACAGGAATCTGGAGAAGAGAATTTTATACAAAACCTGTTCCTGAAAATATCACTAAGCTAAGCTTTACGACGCCTATTTATGTACACACAAAAATGTGTGTGCATCAACAGAGGATGAATGTTGTTAATGTTTGAGCTTTCTCAAAGAGAATTAAGTTCCTCTGCATACTCTACTTATCCCACCTAAAATTATGTTGAAAAGAAATCAGTGATGTATTTTTCTTGTTAATATTATCTTGTTAGAAAATTTTCAAAAGTTGCCTGTATTTTCATGTGCTCTGCATTACAAAATCACTCAACATTTACAACAGAGCTCTTTCTAGTTTGCTTGTCACTGCTCATGACTTGAACTCTATGCAGTCGGTCCATTGACATTATTTGCGAATAGGGTTGACCCCATATCTGCCTCAACAACTGTTACATGTGTAAGTATTCCTGCTTGAACACACAAAATCATAGCTCTCTGCTGGAAAGAGTATTACTATATGTGTATTTAATTCGCGGAATAAATTTATTAAGTATTAGAATACAAAAATACCAATACTGAAATTTAGTATTTTCAACCATGCAAAGCCAAATCATCAAGGATTTTACAAATTGGTTCCTGGTGCCGCAGGCAACCAGAACTTCATTACCCTTTAAAGTAGAGTATTATTTACTTATTTTTTTACAGTGAGAAAATTAAATTCATCGAAATTTTCAAGAAAAGTTCAATTCAGCAGAAAGTATTTAACCTTAAGATATTCCTGAAAAATCTGACTTCGCATGTAATTTTCTTGTTTTGATTATTTTTATTCTGTTTGGTCAATTCATTTTCTCAATTTTCTTTAGGTATTCATTTGGAAAGTCCTATTGTTTCAGACATAGAACAGGCACCCTCTAGCGCTGGGCGCCGTTGGTAGCGACTGCCCGTGTCGTTTGTCGGCACCTTTGAGCCGGCCCCAGGCTGAACACACCAACGTGTCTGAGATAAACAACTATATGACATTTAGAGTCGTGGGCGTCAGTAGATTTTGTGTGGTGCGGTAATGTGAGGGTTGCTTTTGTGTAGAATATTTTTCCAGGTCGTATCCTGTAAAGATTCAGTGCATTATCCATCTCTAAACTTGGGATCGATCGATTGATGTGGATGGTTACGTAATGTGTGTGTGTGATCTCCTAGTTGTATACTAGATACTCGTCTTGGCCCATGTGTGCCAGTCAGTCAACCCATGTCCACTATCACTGATTAAGCAAATGAGAATTCTCTCTCTCCTTCTCTCTGTTAGTGCTAACACAACTGAATTCATAGAACTGGGACACCAACCCACCAACCAACCTTCCACTAACAATAAATAAATAAAAGGTTTCAAAATTGGGTCAGTTTTTTCTTCTTTCCTTCTCTGATTCTATTCAACACGATTTTTCTTCTTTTTATTTTTTTATTTTTAACTTTACACAACGCATAACAGGACGCGACATTTTTTCTTTTTTTTTCGCTTGAGACGAAGAGGAAGAAGTGACTTATTATTTTTCGCAGACACACTTTTAATCCTCGTGGCTGACAGAGACGAAAAAGAACTGGAGTTTACTTATCGTAAATTAACCATACTCATTTATTATTCAACAACTGTTCGTTCATTCAATCTATTACTGGATGGAAAATTACAAAAACCGAGTAAAAATATCACTGGCCACCCACAAATCCAAGTGACTGTCACCTTTTTAATCCTGCGTGTGACTTTGGTTGACACTACCCGCTAAAATAGTCGTGGTATGTATTTTTCTCTATTTAAGGAATATGATTTTGAGTGTGCGCTATCGTTTTTTGTTTTTTTTAAATATCTAAGGTTCTTCTGTGTTGGTTTTGCTCTTTCGCTGAGATGACCATCAAAAGTTTAAATCTTACTGTCTACTTTTATTTACTTGGCTACTTTTTACCCCTCTCTATACACGCCAGCTTTGCTTTAAAAGTTCACGAAAAAAAAAAAAAAATCCCAACGTATTCACTGACTAACTATCCTTCCTAAAAGCAGATCCCTTTCCTGTTTTATGTGCTACTTGAGAAAACTAATAAAATAAACATTCGTTCACTTTCACCAAAAACCATTTAACTCAATTTTTTTCATCTTACCCTTCGAACACTAGAAAACTCGGAGACTGATCTAACTTGGATTTTTTTTTTACCCCAAATCTTCCTCGTTGTTACTCAACTCAAGTGATTTTTTAAATACATGATGTTAGGCTCTGGGAATCTGGATAGAAAAAGTGTGCATTATCAGTCATCTGCCGGAGATTACGTTAAATTTCATAACAACTGTTAATTCACTACTTCTTAATTGTTAGATGGTTTGTTTTTGTTCAGTATATTTTTTTCGTGAGCTCCAAGGCACATGAAAGATGTTTACGTAAAATGCCAACCCCTACACAAAACATCTACCAACGCATCCTGTTACGTCACCCGTATACACGGAGGGTGGGTGCACACATATTATTCCGAATTCTAAACACTTTGTCATCACTTTACGAAATCTCACACGTGCGCATATGACCTACACCATCGCAACTACAAAAAAAAAGAGAAAAGAATAATTCACACTGGATATTTATTTAGGTCTTTGATCGAGGTGGATTCAAGAATAAGGTGAATTTGAAATTTTTAAATATCACTTGATTAAATTATTTAAATATTCTTAGAAACCCCCTTTTTTTTCTTGATAAGCAGTCGTCCAGTAAGTTTGAACTCTTGATAAGAAAAGAAACAAAAAACAACAAACAAACGTACTACTTGCTGCTGTTTGTTGGGCTTCCATAGCTTTTGCCTTTACAAAACTGATATCGATGCCATTTACTTTACTTTAACTTTTTAAAATTTTTGCTTCCTTTGTAACCTCAAATTCTATTAAGTATGGAACCTCAAATCCTCAGATCTGTGCTCGACCATTATTGTGGAGTTCAGTTATGCGTTTTTACCAAAACTGAAAATCTAAAAAAAAAATAACCTAAATACAAAACTATCTTGAGCTTATCCTAACATTTTTCTATTTTATTCTTATCAAACAAATGTACCGACCTATCTGTGATTTTCTACCAGGTCTTTCCAATCAATGTTGAAATTCTTGAGAAAAAATAACGTTGATGATACCTGTTACGTTTTTTTTTTGTTTGTTTTTGGTGCTTATTATGAATTGACTTCTTTCTTTTTTTCTAATCGAACCCATCATTTCCCGCTGAATTTAATGATTGAACGAAACAGCCGTCGAGCAGACGATGTTTTCGTTTTGTTTATTTGTGTTCGGATTTTTGATTGATTTCAACCGCTCCGTTTCAACAACTGACATGAAACCTTTTCCTAAAGAGAATCAAAGCAAGTTCGTGTACAATGATGGACTGAGAGCAAGCATTATACACAGTTTGAATAGTCAACCTTTTTCTTAAGACTTGCATCGCCAACCCAACAAATGTTTTTTTTTTACCCCTGCCAACGAAGTTGGAAGACGTGTGTATTATTCACTCATATCTGTGTGTTTGTCCACACTCTACTTCTAGAAGTTCTCAATGAATTTCAACGACATTTTGCCTGAGAGCCCACGGGTTAAGAGAGATAAGATTGAATTTAGGGGCAGATCCACGAGGTTTGGATGGGTCCAGACCCATCCCCTGAACCTCTTTAAAACACCTTTGTATTTCATGCATTTGTCATCAACCTTCCTCTACATGAGAATCCGTTAAAGGCTCTCTGGCGACTCGACACTAACGCTGTCTATCTCTTATCTGATTTTTCCTTAACTGAACCAACCGTTTTAATATAGCTTGGTCAAATATACCATTCATTATTAGAAGCATCACTAATTAGGCTTCATTTGATTTATAAAGGTGTTTCTCTCACTGAACTTAATCATAGTTCTCTCCTACGTTACATTCTCGTGTATAGGAATAAACGTACTGTTTTAATGTCATTTGTCTATTAAATGTACGTTTCATTCGTTCGTCCGAAAACTCTGCATTTCAAAAATAGGGTGTATAACATATGCTTCCAACAAAGGCAATATGTCTATCGGAATGTTTACATTTGGAAGTGTCATGGCAGACTATAGACTCCCGTCTTCTTCCTCAACTCCTCTATGACGTCAAGTAGCTGGCAGCAAATTTAACACATGGACTCATCTTGCTCTAACGACTATCAGCAGCCTTCTTGCTACACAGGACCATTATCATTATAACTCTCCTCTTGTATTAGTATCATTCACTGATGTTAGTCCAAACAAATCTCCAGAGGTCCTCAGTGGATTTCAATGAGATTTTGTGGAAGCATGCGAGCTATGGGCTAAGGATTAAGGAAAAGTTCAAATTGATTGAAATTAGGGAATGATCGTCGGATTTTTACAGTTGCCTCCCCTGTATCGTAGCTATATATGAACTGATGTTCATTTAGCTTTTAGTGACAGTGGCATTGGCAGAAGTATGCGCTCTCCGAGTGCTCACCCCCACTTTTTCTAAGTATCCTGTCACTCTTCCACACGTGTGTATCATGACAATAGTGTCTATGAAGTTCAAGTAATTTTTTTCCTCGAAAGATTTGTCGGAATCGTGAAGAGGAGACAGTCCATTTAGCACAACTTTGCGAAAGTGTTCCAGATTGAAATTCTGCTGACGTTACGCAGCGGGTGCGAGTATGAAAATTTCACACTCACGCACACTCAATGTTGAAATGTCGCATGAATAAAAAGAAATGAGAATTCTCGAAAGAAAAACAAGTTTATGAATAATTTATATTGCTATTATTTCCCTTCATAAATGTTCGACAGATTGCGTATCTGCGTGATGTCACGTCCAATCTGAACCACCTTCGTTAAGTTGTACCGTTTGTTCGTTTGTAAGAAGTGTCCATTGCTTTCATCTTTGTTGAAAATAATGCATTTTTCAAACGATTCATTCTTCGGCTCTCTTCAACTAAGGGACCTTAAGTTGGGTATTTTTGTTGTATCCGGTCGGTTAGAATTCGCTCAAAGTACTCTCTCTTCTCTTCATTTCTTCGACTCAAAATGTGAAAAGTACGTTCTATGCATGAAAGGTTCATTTGTTTTGCATGCCTGTACTGAAGGATATTGCATTTTTATTGTTGTTGCTGCTTTGCAACTGCGAAAAAAATTCAATGAGTGATGATAATAACAACAATAATAATGGAACTTAAGAGAGATAACTCTAATCTTTAAGATTTCTTTCCCTTTCATGATATTGACTATTGACTTGTTGAAAGACTAATCCACTGATCTGAAACTATACAGACTAAGAAGACTTACCGACAGTTGCTTTTCCCTTGCGATCAGGAGTGTAAAAAAACTCGTGGTTATAATTCGTATTTTTGTATTCGAACCTTGATATTTTCCGGACAAGTTATTCATGAGGGATCAATCCCCCCTTTTTCCACTAAGAAAGATATTTTCTTTTACTTATGTTCGAGCGAGATAGTGGAAAAAATATTCAAAAAATAATTCAATAGATAATAAACTAGTGTCAAATTGCATTTCAAGTTACCTCCCTTGAACTGCAACTTGGTATACAGGGCAAACCCACGGCACTCTTGGTCATCGTGAATTAGATTAATTGAAAGAAGAAAAAAAAAGGGTCTGTGCCTTAGAAAAGAAAAGCATCTTTTATCTGGTTTGAAGCTACTTTTTTTAAGAAAATATCATGTCTCAAATCCCGGCACAAAATCTAACCTCTCCATTTGATCATAACCATTGGGCTATATCTACAAGTAAACAAAAACCACCTACTGAAAATTTCACCAAAAATTTGTTTGATTTTTAAGCAATATGCTATTTCAAAAGCAACCAGGCATATACTTGACCTCCTCTGGCTAGATGGTGTGAGTTCGATTCTCACCTTACGCTTGCTCTTTAATTTCTGATGAAGCTTTTCAATTGTTGCTGTAGAATTACGGTCCAGTTCAAAGTTGCGATAAAAAGCAACTGAAAGTTAGGATGGGGGTAAAGAGCTAATGAAAATTAACAATAAAATGCTATTTGTTTATCAGAAAGATGTTAGCGATGGGTATGTTTTCCTGGTACTTGAATACCTTTGTTGGTTCTAAGGTGTGCAGGATTAATTTTCCTTCTAATGACCAAGGGATTATATTGGATTTAACAAACTTTGATTACTTTTGTTCTAAAACAGAAATTGTTAGCTTGATAAAAGATCGTTTTAACACCCTGCTAAGCAGCTATTTATGAAAGCGATATCTTCAAAGAATTATATTTTTATCGTAAGTAATGAGATATGAATCTAAGAGCCAGTTGACAATGCAAACATCTGATTTTTTTTTTTTCCTTCTATTTTTTAATCATGCCTAAAATGATTTATGGCCTCTTTTCTTAATATGTGTGCATTATCTATTGCTTTTACAATTTATTTAAAGATCTTGCGTCAAGATCAGTCTCAATTGTCATTTTAGGAAAATGTTTTTATTATTTGTATATTTTTTGTCATTCAAAGATGTAAAAAAAAAAAAGCAAATACCAAATAATCTTGGGAATCAAAGTTAAAAACCAAAATAAGTTGAACAATATGGATGATTCTTTCTCTCATTCAAGACGGTCCCTTACACAGGTATTCTGTAAAGAAAACTGTATCTGATGTCTCTAAAACGTTTAATGTTAATCTATGCTGTTCATTTTGAATTTAGAGGGTTAAGTGGGAGTTCGGCCACTTAATGCCAAGCTTTTTGATGAATTATATAGAATCAAGATACTACTACTAGATACCTAACAAAATGGCACAGAGTAAGGTATTAAGACAATAGGAATAGGATTAGCCATAAAAACTCTATCTGACCTTTGGTGGCTTTGGTAGCCAAGATCATGTAGACATTTCTATGAGATAGTAAGCTACCTTCTTATTTAGAAGTGAGTTTGACATTTGTCTTGAGCAACCTATTCATTCTGAATACTTGCAATTTGAAAGTCAAATATATATTTTTTCAAATGTTATGATAAAAAGACCAACAAAAGATTTGAGATACCAGTCAAAAAAAGTACGTGGAATATGCATGTAGAATTTCCAATAACACAAAAATGTTGTAATGAAACTATGAATAATGAAAATCTTTTGATTTTGTACTTCTTGAACTCTGAAGACAATTTTGCTTGATACAGTTGATAAATGTAAATTATGTTGTTGCTTATATTTTGTAAGAAGATTATTCATAATATTTTCTTGCAGTTTTTTTAAATTATTACTTCTTGTAATTTGTTTTCTTAAGAACACAAATTAGATTATCTGAGTTAGTCAATAAGCTTTCTGCAGGAATATAAGTCATGCCTTATTACAAAAAAAATTGAGTGTTATACAATAAATATGCATTAAATGCAGTATCCAAAACAATGGCAAATTTCTCAACTCTTGCTTAAGCAAATAGTCTTCAAAATGGCTACTTTAATTAATCTAACTTCAAGTTCAAAAATGGTGTTACATTCAGTTGTTGGAGAATAATGCCAATATTGGATTGCAAACATATTTAATTTCAGTCTATTTATTCACAGAAGCAATTTGATTTGTTTATGCCTTTCTCGTCTGAAACAATTTGAAATAGAAACAGAAAAGAGATTACAATTTTCTTCATATATATATATATATATATATATGCTAATGATTAGCAACTGAGATTATGGAGAGACTAAATTGGACCCTGTCAAGGTTGATAATGTGGGTAACTGCTTTTGCTCCCTTCTGTATAGATAGGCAAGGTAGTTATAGAAGAGTGATTTGCCCAAGTACTCGTTTACCTACTCGCTTTTCCTTCAGCCATCATGACAACGGGACAAGTGGATTCATGCCTTTCTCAAAGGTATTAATGTAAAGTGAGCATGAACTATTCTTTTAGAATTTTATCAGATTAGGTGTTTTGATAATTGTATATGATTGGCACTGACTAATTTCATCCTCTCTGTTTTGTTTTTTCATGTTTCAGCTGGGGACCCTGTGGCCTTCCTCCTGCAACAGTCATCTGAGGAAGGCCACGGGTATTTAAGTGTTACTTCTGAGATAATTAGAAACACTTATTTGAATAGTTCTCATTCTTGAAGATAATTAAAACCTCATAAGAATTTTAGAAGATTGCATATTATTGGGTAATTTTTGCTTAATGTGTGCTTTGTATGGGAACATGAATCTAATAGGTTTCGGGATATTTATACAAATTGACTTTGATCGATTTTACAACCACCTGTGAGCATTAGTGCATATGATTAATCATTCACTATTCTTATGAAAAAACTTCTCTTTTTTTTTTCTTTTTTTTTTATTGAAAATATATTTGTACCTATAAGATATCACAGATTTTAGAAATTGGATCTTTTGTTCTGACTTGATAATTTTCCATTAATGATTTTGTGGTAATGAGTCACACCACAGCATCATTCAAGGTTGTTACCATTTACTGTAAAAAATACCTTTGTAATTTAATGAACTATTACACACATTATAGACCAATAATATGGTGAGCAAAAAATAAGCTATTAATACTATCATCATGTTAGCTAGTTAGTCCAGCATACAAACATAGCTACATATGTGTGGTACAGAAATTTTGTCTAAAACAAGTTTATTATGAGTCATATAAAGCTTGATATACCTTCAATTCATTAATTCTTGAAAATGTGCATTTAAAAGAAAAAAAATAAGAGGGATTGGAGGTTTGTACTTAGAAAGTTTTGTGCTTAGATTTGAAATCAAAACTTGAAGGATGAAGGTAATTCCTTAAGAACAACCTTATAGATTGTCTTTAATTTTGAGAGGTATCATTATCAATACATTAGTGTTACAGACAATTGAACTCATTCTTTTTGTTATCTATGTTGTTTCCACCGATCTATTGCATGGAATTCCACAGGTGTCCTATCCATGCAGAATGAAAGGATCTCCTTTTTTTCTGGATTGGTCAAAACATTTTTGGTACAGTCACAGCAACACCTCTATCAAGCTACGTATAGACTCTGAGCCCTTCCAGTTCCGAAAAGGATAAGGTGATACCAGCTCAACCTAACTCTTCACAGCCTGCCTCGAGATGATCTTCTGAAACCTAGATTGGGAGAATAGAGGAATCAAAATAGATGGCGATTATCTAAGCAACCTCTGATTTGCTAACAACATTGCCTTCTTCACAGAGAACCTTCATGACCTCCAAGTAATGCTAGATAAACTAAACAAAAAAAGCAAGAAAGTCAGCCTACACATGAACTTCGGTAAAACGAAGGTCATGTACAAAAACCATGTTTAGAAAAATAAAAATATCAAAATTTGAGATGCAAAATTAGAGAAAGTAGACCACTACATCTACCTAGGACAATGACTCTCTATGAAACCCGCAAAGGAAGAAGAAATGAAGCAAAGAATCACTATAAGATAGCAAGTCTTTGGCTGATCAGGCTCAACCTTCAAAAAAAAAGAAGATTCCATTAATTTTAAAAAGAAGAGTACACCAGCAAATCATCTTCCCAAAAGTCACTTATCTCACATGGAGAGATCACAAGACAGCACAGTATATCAGGGAGAAAATAGGAGTCTGAGACATCATAGAATCTATAAGAAAACTTGAATGGCAATGGGCAGGCCATGTTGCATGAAGGGCAACTGGACGTCACAACTCACAACATTGATCCCCAGAGATCACACGCGCAACCAAGGCCGGCAGAATACAAGATGGAGAGATGAACTTGACAAATTTCGAAAATACTGGCTCTGCAACGCCCATGATAGAGAGCTGTGGCTATTCTTAGAGAAGGTCCAACAACAGACGATTAGAGACTGATGATGATGATAAATCTCGAAATGAATGAGTTTGATTGTCTTGAAAACTCCTGAAATTCTTATAGATAATCGTTCAATTAGCAAAAGAAATGTATTTTTTTTTTACTATTATAATATTTTTTTCTCATCATCCTTTGAATACTAAGACTAAAAGTGATTCTCCTTGCTTATTCCAAGATGAACACTTTCGAAAATACATTTCAGAATTAGGGGCCAAGAGAATGACAAGGTGCATTCTACTCTAATTCTATTCCCTTTCATTGATCACTTGTTTCTTTATACTTTATTTTATCCATGCCTCATAATTCTGTCCAACATCTTTTATTTAGTCTTTATATCATCATTTACTTATTATATTTACGTATATGTATCAAGTCTTTTACTTAGCCATAATGTTCTGATGATGGTGTGAATGAATATCAAAATTTTAAGATAATTACCCAGGATTCTTGTTTGTTCACCAAATATTGATTGTCAATATTGGAGAATTTCAAATATATATTTTGGGGGAATTTCAAATATATATATATTTTTAGTTACTTGTAAGGCTTAAAATGTTTAATGTGAAATTCTTTCAATCAAGATCTCCTAAAAGTAACATCTAATTTGTCAACAATTTTATTAATGCAATTATCAGATTTAATAAACATTGACATACACAATGCATTACGCATATAATTCAATGTGACAGTCATCCATTTCAATGTGTTTATTCTGTCGGCGAGCTACTGATCTGCATGCCTTCAAGTTCCACATTGATGCTAGCAACATTTTCTTCTCTGGTTTTCAATTCTCCTTTGGTAACTTGTATTGTACCATGTACCATACTGTTTGAGACTGCCCACTGAAAGAAGTCTGGAGGAGTTAAGTCAGATGATCTCGCTGGCCACCTCATCATCTTGGCTAGCATTCTTCCAAATTATCATCAGGCCAGTCACGCATATTGTGACCGTAATGTGGCAGGGTGCTGACTTGTTGAAAATAACAATCAGTGTGCATGATTCACAGTCAAAAAACATTTCTTAGAAGATCTAGATTATTCTCATGGCCGGCGAAGAAGTATGGCCCTATGATGCCCGCAGACAAAATTGCCCATCAGACTGTTACCCTGGGGAGATTAACTTCTTTGTCTAGCTATACATTAGAGTTTTCAGAGGCCCAATACATGTAATTGTGTTGATCTATTTATCCATTTAACTTGAATGAAACATCATCAGACCACCAAATTCAATCTAGGATTGATTAGTTTGGCACAAGGGCTAAAAATGCCTTCGCAAATTCATGATGCTGATCAGTTTTCACCATTGTGAAGAGCATGAAATAGTCTTGGAATGTACGGCTTCAATTGCCTCAGTAAAAAAGAAACACTTGAAAAACACTTATTAGACTAACACCCAAAATGGCTGAGAGATGTTGTGTTGAGGTTTAAAGAGTTTGTTTTAGATGCTACAATCCCTTGTGTCAATATTTTCCTATTGTTGTAGCTGTTAAGGGTCTTCCAAATTTCTTATCTAGGATGATTCCAGTGCGGTTGAATTTCTCCATGATTGTTTTTATGCTGTGTCCTTGAGGCAATAGACAATTAAATTTTCTGCATAAATGCCTGCCAGACTCTGTTGCATTGAGTCCAGCTTTATAGTAATGTCTCACTGCAGTTATCTGGTGTCAGTTGTCAGATAATTAGTTGCCATAATTCAAAATGGAATAAATATTTCATTTGTTAGATACTTTTTCATTCTACAGAACAATGTAATAAGTTACTAAAAATAGCATTAAATGATGTAATATGTCTAAATAGAATGATATATATCTTGGCTTCAAACCGTGTATGTATAATATATATATATATATATATACACACACACACACACACACACATATCAGCTTCAAATCCTGTGTGTGTATATATATATATATATATATATATATAAAGTGAACAATAGTGAATGAGACTTTATTTGTTGATTAATTGATTCACAAACTAATATATTAGCATGCTATACATGTTTCAAGAAGGGTTCTCATCTTTAATAGCATATGTGTACCTTTTGAGTGGTTAAAGGGTTAGGTTTCTGTTGAAGACAGATTTAGCATCAGATATTTTGCTTTGAAAGCAATAATGGAAATTGAAAATGTGGATTCGTAGGAGGCCATAATGATGAGTCCGGACTGTTTTATGTCTGATTTCACATACACACCCACTGAGAGATGGTGTCTTGAAAAACTTTGGTCCAAATTGATCCCAGCCAGGATTTTAACTCGGTTCATTGAATTACTTTCTTATGCTGATAACCACTGTGTCACCTCCACCTTTATATACTATCTAACACATTCTGATAGATTGTGGCAACTTCAGTCCAACTTGACTGAGACATTACAAAGCAAGTAATGTGAAAGAATTATTTAACATCAGATATTTTTCCATTTTTGATCACCAATTTACTGTGTATATATATATATATATATATATATATATATATATATATATAACCTCTGCTAAACATATTTTTACCTTCAACGAAGACTTCAAATTTCCAGAACTAAATTTGTATACATATACTTACCACAAATGAATTTTCAACTGTTGGGTCAGTGTTAAAATATTACTGATACTATTTTTTTTTCTGCCTTGAATTATTCAACATATCATTTATGAAAAAGTCTTTCGATCATAGTAAACCTTCACAATAACAAATTAATTGCGGGAAGGTCATCATCAACACCAAAAGTTCATTATACCAAATGTCTGGTTGCCTCTCATTCTAGATTTCCCCTTAACTTACATGATCAATAACTTCTTAGCTTTGTGGTATTTACTTCAAGATTTAAGTGTAGTATCTGTTCTTCTCAATGCAACACAAAACATAACATCAACTTCCCTGTTTTCAATTCTAAATGTCATAGTTGTATTTCACGTTTCCTTCGTGACGTTTTGATTTAATTTCGATTTTTTTCAATTCACACAAAAAAATGTTAATATCACATTCTGATTGTTTTTTGGATGTTATGAAACAATTACAAAAATACAAAAACAATTTATTCTTATACGAATTCAAATACAAAATTTGAGGCCGGTAGAGTATTAGGTGGAGAGACGAGCTAGACAAATTCAGAAAGTACTGGCTCCATGACGCCCATGATGGAGAAGTGTGGCAAATCGCGGGGAAGGTATATATCCAAAGACTGACATCAAAGTTGAAAAAGACTCAGAAAGAGTCATAATTAGTTGAAATGATCTAGTAAAAGCTTTTCCATTGTGTGAAATGCGAGTTGGGTAAAAAAAAGTCCAAAATAGATTAAAATTGATGAAGAAAATCAAAATACAACCATAATAACATTTAAAATTGAAAATGGGAAGTTAATGCTACTACACAGATACTACACTTTCATCTTGATCTCAAAACTGCAAAAGTATTGACCACAAAACTAGGATAATACCGTGTCCATTTTGGTCCATACGTGTACTGCATTTATCAAACTTAGTTTGATAAATCTGAAGTCAGTTTGGATGGATCCACATGTTCATTAAAGCCAAAATTTGTTTCTTTGATGATTTAGTGTACCTTTCTTTCTACTTGTATTTTCTATTAATCTATGTGAGTTTCTTTATAATGATTATTACTGTAAACTATTGAAAAAAGGACTCACCCTACCCATATACAGAAGCAGTGTCCTTCAACATTATGTAATCTCTTGCTCATTAATCCTTACTAATTAGGTCAGCAATGTAAACAAATGTCTGTTGCTTTGAACACTAATTAATACTTATGTTCCATTTGTGATAGTGTTGAGGATAAGAATAGCAAAAAGATCTGTATGACAGAGCTCGCAGATTGAAGGGTAGAGTAAGTTAGGTTAGGGGCCAAGGGGACCTGGCTTCTCCTGGAAATCACTCCCCCCACCTCCCATGAATGTGATGAGAATCGATTTTAGTGTGCTATTTTTTACTTCATAAATCATTCATAACACCTCTCCAGCGCTTGAAACAGCTTCACCTTTCATCACACACTTGGCCATGACCGGTTCTTAAGTGCACCACGCCTTTGATGTTATTAAGCACCTGTTTCCGCTACAGTACATCAAAAACACCAGAATGCAAAAATCTAGTAAACTTCTTATTCATTGTCATGATTCGAACCTTTAGTAAGCCAGTCAAAAGCCAAATATGATAACCATTATGCCACAATAACACTTAGTGAACATGTGTGTGATTTTCCTTCTTATTTTTTTTAAAAGTTAAATGATCATAATTATCTAAATGAGTCGCATTAAACTATTTTTTCTCTCAAATAAATTCCTGTGCCAATCCAATAATTTTTTTTTTTTTTGAAGTTGGGATAAAGATGTCACATAATTCTCAGCCTGTTGCACGTCTGTTCTTTCTTTCTGTTTTTTTGAGAAATTCCTTGTGCGATCAAAAATTCTTCTTTTCACAAAATATTCGGCTCCAACATTTAAGTAAGTTGTGGCCCCTGAGACTTGATGGATATTTCCCCCCTAAATTGCTGTAACAGCAGAAGTCATGGTGGGGTGGTTATCTACTGTCGATTTGTGAAGGATTATTCTGCTGCTCAATACTCTGTTACATTTGCCAGTTACTTTTATTAAAAAGATTTTTCTCTGTTATTTTGTAATGTAGGTACTTTAATACCTTCTCCTCTACAATGAAAAAGCTAACAGCTTAAGCTTAAGAATTAACAATTTATTGCTTTTCAGAATGAATTTAAAATCATTGCCAGAATCTATAGACATGCTGTTGTTGCTGCTGTAAAACTGGAAAATCTAAAGTTGGACCAAACCCAACTAATTTTGTTCTTGTGAATGAACTAAGAAAGCCATACAATTCTCTTTTTTTATAATTGCTGTATTTACTGGCATAGAAAACACACATTTAGATTTTTTTTTTCTTCAAACTATAAAAGTATACAACTGTATCAAATTTGTGGGTATTATGACTAGGGGGTCATCTACTGAAGCTTAAAATGGACAGCTATATGGTTTGAATGAGTTATTGTGTGAGCTAGTCTCTAAAACACCCTTGTAGATCATGCATTTTATAGGCTGGTTAATTCACTGAATGATTTTCAAGTAGATAGTGATAAGAAACAAGAAATTGAAAGTCTAAAAAGTCAATTCAGACTCACTTGAACTGTCAAAATGATTTCAATTAACAAAATGAAATTGTTTTTTGTTTTAAGTAAATATTATAGTTGCAATTCCTCTTGGTTATTACAAATTTTATTAGTACATAGATAAAATGATCTGCTGCATGATTAGGAAGATCTCAATACTTTATTTGGGTTAACTTGGAAGAGAAATTTGTCAAAATGAAATTCTGATTCAACTCGGAGATCTGTTAATTTTTTGTGCTATAAAAGTAGTATAAAAATGTACAGAAATGGGTATTAGTTTTTTGTTTTTCTGATATCTTTTTTTCAAATAATATTCAAAGCTTGGTAAAAAAAAAAAAAAATCATACAAAATTATTAAGCTGTATGACCTTTGTAATGTATCCATTAAAAAGCATTCAATTAACATTGCTGCGTGATATCCCTTAGCCATAGATTCAAGCAGATTGGTGGTGCCTATATCAGTAACGTTACACTTGCTAGATTTAAAATAGTTTCCAAGAGTATCATTAATCTTTGTTGCCTTGATTCATTATTTTCTGATCCACATATCCGATAGAGAAATTGATTGAGCAGAAAATGAGAGTAGAAAAAATTGCCATGGAGATCTGTTTGTGTGTGCCTGCATGAAGCAGTAGAAGTTCCTTTATCTGACAAGTTTATTTGTAATTGTCTTCAAAGCATTTTTCTCAGTTAAGTCTAAGAAGCTTATCCCTAAATTCTGTAAAGATTAGATTTAAGAACCAAGGAGATATTTCAAGAGCTTGAAATGCCCCAAAACAAATCTACATTGTCTGTAAATAACTACTTGTAATTATTTGTTGAAAAAATGGCTGCCAATTGAATTTGATATCATTGAAAGAAAACGGTTGTTATACCCACGAGGTGGTTATGTCTGCGCACGCACACACACACACACACACATATAAAGTTTATTCAATAAGCTTTGCTTAGTATAGCACAAGGTCACAGGCTGCTTAGAGCACCTGGCGTTCCCAAGCAGGGTATATATCAGTAATGTTACACATGCCAATACTGATCAGGTTTGTTGTTGCTTAACTTCATTGACCTGACAAGAACTAGTTACTTGAGTCTAATATATATATGATGTACACGTACATACCTTATTTGCCAATATGCTGATACAATGTATATATCGGGCAATGGTATTTTGTGCATGTCATGGATAGTTCATTTCCAGAGATGATTGGACAATCTAACTCTTGAGTGTTTCATTTTGATGTGAAGAGAGCAAGAGCACAAGTGTTACCAGAATTATCCCCTGGAACACCATGATCACAGTTTGTAGTTGTTAAACATTGTCAGAGCAACAATGAATCCTATACACACACAGTATTACTCAGATTGAAATAAGTTTCTAGATCACTAAGCTTAGCCAAGAATAATTGAAAAGGGTTGGTTTGAAAAATTTTGTTGTACCAATCTTCCAAGTGGTGAGGACCAGCCTTGAAAATCAGGTATTGAAATAGCGGCTTGTAGCTGGGCATGAAAGCCAATGACTGGCATCAGTATGAAATGCAACTAATTCATCCACCAAGAAAGTCATATTTCAGTCCCTGCACCCAGATATTTTGTTGATATATTCAATTTCACTTTTCTCCAGCCACACACCACTTCTAAGCATTTTCTTGAAATTACTCTTGTATAACTTTCTCTTCGTTTAAACATTCATGAAATTTTCCATTTATTGTATTTCTCTCTCTCCCTTTTTTTTTTCTCTTAGTATCACTTTTTACTTTTTTTCCACTTGAATTACTGACAGAAACTGAAAATAACTGAATTTCAAATATCTATCTTATAATGACTTTATTTATTGAAGAATTGAAACTAGTTAAAATATGGAGATTTTGTTTCTACATTTTATCTTTTTTTTACAAATTTCTTTTCCTTGCCATTTGATCCTTTTTTCTTTGTTTTTATTTTTATTTTCCTTTAGAGTTATTTTTCTTATTTCTTTTCTTCGTTCTTCTTTTCCTCTCTTTTTTTTGTCAGCCTTTTTTGCATATTATTATTATTTTTTTTTTTTTTTTTTTTTTAGGTCATTTTTTTTTTTTTGTCCTTTCATTTCAGTATTTTTCTCTTTTACATTGCCCCTCCTTCTCTTTCTCTTCCTTTTCTCTTTCTCTCCTCCTTCTCTTTCTTTTCTCTCTTTCTTTTCTCTTTCTTTTCTCTCTCCTCTTTCTTTTCCTCTCCTCTCTTGTTTTCCCTCTTTTCTCCCTCTTCTCCTCTCTTCTCTTGCTTTCTTCCCTTCTTTCACTCTCTCCTGTCTTTCTTTTCACTTTTTTTTCGTTCTTTCTTATCCATCCATTCTCAATATGCATTTAAAATGGAAACTTGAAATATAAACTGACATTTGATGATTCTAAAATTGCCATAATTAGTAGATGCATAGTGAAACATAAATGAGAAGGAAAAAAATGTTTTGAATTTGTTTTATTTTTAGAATAAATCCTTAAAAGCTTCTTTCAACTGACATGTCTTTAAGTATACTGTGTGGAAATAATTTGAACAACATGTCATTTGAAGACACATGCAAAGAATTATCGGCGTAACGATTGAAAAATCAAAATATGTTTGAAATGCAGTTGAAATAAGTCAAAATAAGTTTTAGCCGTTTTTAAACCGCATTTCTCAAATTCATTCCAATTATTCCCGCACAGTAAAACTAAACATGTTTTGATGGTTCATCCTCCGATGAGAATCAGTCGAAAGGAGCTTTTAAGGATTTATATTGACAAAACAAATTTGAAACTTTTTCTCTTTCGAGTTTTGCTATGCATTCTCTAATTACAGCCATTTTAAAGTTTTGTACCCCTAGAAGACATTTGATGATTCCTTGTACCTTAATATATTTCATAAAACTGAAAATTGATATTGTTGTCATGTATATTATATTTGTGCCATTCTCTGCAGATACCTTATCTTCTGGCAAGATTACAAAATCCTAGAAGAAAGTATTCACGAGCATTCAAGGTATACAGAAGTTTTCCTATCTTCTTAAATATTAGTCTTGCAGTACCCGTTCCATGTCCTACAGATGACTGCATGCATCCTTCATTTGGTCTGTCTCTTCACTTTGCCCAATAGTCAATTGTTGTTCAGTTCAATTGCTTGTTGTCTTCAATGTTTTTATATAAAAAAAAAAAAGAAAAGTAGAGAAAAAAAAGATAGTCACTCCAAAATTTTGTTAATGCTTGAAGTTGATAGTTATCCCACTGATCTATTGTATTATATATGTATATATGTTATACTTATTGTATACAGGATTTTTTTTCTTAGACTGAATCTTTTGTGATACTCATTATTAAAAAATAATTATTATACTTGGATTTCATGCTGATAGCTTCTGAATCAATGCACAAGCAAGCAGCATGTTTATTCTATATTTTTCCACTTTTTTTTTTTTTTTTCATGATCAAATCAAATGACTAATTCAGAAAGAATCATTTCTAAAAATCATTTGCACTTCAATCTATATTTGTCTATGATTAAATCTCATATGTGCAAATTTTCCAGTTTCTTTCTTACCGTGGAAAAACTCTTCCAAGTCTTGTATATTAATTTTCCTAATCAGTAAAACTGTGGTAGTCATTTAAAATCTTACCATTATTCCATGATAAAAAGGTGAAAATTATAATTTGAATCAAATAGAAAAACAGAAAAATCAAAACTGAATCAAGGAAGTATGAAAACTATAAAACTGAAAGAAATATTTTTAAGCCATTTAAAAAGTCTTGTTGTTTTCTCGTCTGAAGTTTTGAGATGACCCTTGGTCATTATTCTAAAAATCACTCGGACCAGTATACTTGGTTTTGTTATTCCAATTACAATGCTATTGCCAATGTGTTCTTCAGCCTTGTTCAGGTATATGTTGTGTCTGATAATCCTTGATTGTTGTTGCTCAGTAATTATTTTTATCATTTTAATCAGAACAATTAACAGATCTAAATTTCAAAGTTTTGGGCTGAAAAGGATGAGGGCATTTTAAATCAATCTTTTCATTTGAATTATGTTTATAAAGAAAATGTATCATTACTCCAGAGTCACAGAGATATTCCTGGTCAAGGGAATCTGTCCCCCTGGCGGAACAATTCTATTGCAATCAAAGAGGAAGACCAGGGCACTATGTCTTCAGTTGAGACCAAGGTGCCATAGGTATTTTTTATGATAATATATAATGGTATTCTATATCATACACAGGCAATGATAAATATTGCTTGTATGTGATAAAATTTTTAAAAAATTGTGATAAGGAGTAAAATGTTTCTGCAAAAGCAGAATGAAACAAGACTTTTGAGAGAAAGAAATTGACGAATATCTTCGATGAAATAGTTTTTTTTTTTTTTTTTTTCATAAACACATAAACAAATCAAATGACTAATTCAAAAAGAATTATTTCTAAAAATCATTTGCACTTCAATCTATATTCATCTATGATTAAATCTCATATGTGCAAATTTCTTGCCGTGGAAAAACTCTTCCAAGTCTTGTATATTTATTTCCTTAATCAGTAAAACTGTGGTAGTCATTTAAAATATTACTATTATTTCATGATAAAAAGGTGAAAATAATAATTTGAATCAAGTAAACTGTATCATTTTTTTTTTATCATAGTATTACCTTCACTCCTTTTGTTTTCCATTGTTGCACCATATATTATTTGCCTGCAGTTGAATTTTAAATGGTTAGTCTTTGTTGTCTGCTTCTTCCATTTTTTTATTGTTCAAAAAGAAGACAACTGCATTTATAGATTGTTTAGTTTGCTATTTATCCTGCTTTAGATGGTCTTCTCATTAGTAGAGTCTTGTGCATGTATCTTTCCTTTCCGTTGCATCTTGATTTGTATGATAGTTTATTTGACTATAGATTTGCTGATCAATTCAGTATTTGACCTCATGCTGTATGATGGGTTTATGCACGCACTTTGTTTTATGGAATCTCCAGATGTTGTCACATGCTTTTAAAAAATCACCGTTGTGGTTATTTTTTTATTTTATTTTTTTTTTGTACACATTTTATCTTTCGTCTCAATATTTTCCATTTGTTCTGTTTTATATTTTGATGTTAGATGTGTTCAGCTCAAGAAGTACTCACAGAGAAATCATTAAAAAAAAGCTGGGACATGAAGTATTTAGTTGTTCATTGTTCTATAATTTATGTATTTATTGCTAATATGGTAGATTATAATTCACAGTAACATCATTTATAATTCTGATCACCAGAATTGATATCCTTCCATTTTAAAAAAATTATAGTCTTTTACTATATGCTTCTCATCTGTTGTATTCAAAATTTCCTTGCTAACAAATGTATTATTTGGTACATATAAGAATCAGAACTGACCTTATGTTCCTCATTCACAAATTAAGTATTAAAGGTACAAAAATAAATATGGCCATTGTCCTCGTACTGTATCTCCTTTTGATATCATTCTTTCCTCGGAGCAGTAGCTAAATCTGGATACATGCATGGCTAAGGTCTAAAGACAGCCACATAGATTTCACTCAGCTTCCAAAGAAACAACATGTTTTTTCTCTTTTCTTTCCCAAGTAATCTACCTGTCATTCATCAGGTTTCCTTTATATCTTTTGACCATTGTTTCATCCATATGGTAATAGATATCCGCAAATAGAATATAGGAAAGGTACATTGACACTCATCTTGCTATTAATAAACAGATACAAAAAAGCAACCAATTTTGAGGAAGATATAAGTATATACCTCATTATGCAACAAGGAACCAGTTTTGTTTTTGGCGGATGAGCATCAGGTTCTGTTGTGCGGAAATTGAGTCCTGAAGTTTCTGTCAGAATTGTTGAAATAAGGGTTATCATTATGAAATGATTTTCTGAGACTAACATCCTCGTTTTGGTTGTTTGAACAACCAAAATGAACATGCTAGTTCAAAAGACCCATTGTAGTTTAATAATAATTGATTCCTCAAGTTCCAGATGTTAGTTTCCTTGTACAAGATCAAGATTCATTAATGACCAAAGCTCTCCAATCCGCAAGAATCCATTTATTAGGTTGTAATGTATGAAATGTTGTTTATACATCATGGTGCTTCAAGTTGAAGATTTATTCATGTAATTGTACTTTTTGCAGATTCAATGTAAACAACAATATGATTTGCTATTCTTGGAAGTTTTTGAGCCCTTAACAGCAATAATATCCACCCAAGAAGTTTTACTAATTTTTCTAGTATGTTTTCAATTAGGAGCATAATGCTGCTCAAGCTGCTGGTAGCGTCAACAAAGCATTTGGTATGAACATTACTACTGTGTGGACTGTTCAGCATTGACTCAATAGGTGTAGGTCTGGAAATATGGATACTAATAATGAACTAGAGGGAGGCCAAAACTATTTTTTTGATGATGGAGAATTATTAACAACAATGGCCAACAAATAAACAACGGCTCAAGCATTTTGTTAAGTTTTAAAGACAAGAACAGCAACCTTATTACATCATCTCAAAGCAATTAAGAAAGGTTCATAAGTTGGAAAATGGGTCTCAACTGAATGAAAGGCTTTATGACACTACCAGACCTCCCCCACCTATGGACTGACAGTGCCTAAGCTTAGAGAATTTGCAAATGAAGTCTTGCAGCATTCTCCATATTCACCTGACATTTCTCCTGCAGATTGTCATATAAGCATTTTGAATTTCTTATCCATAAAAAAAGTTCAATGGGGGAAACTATAATTTGTGCTTTTACTGAATTTATGACCTCTAAACCTAAAGAATTTTAAAGTGATGGCATATTATAATTAGAGGATCATTGCAAACAATAAATGGCTTCAAATGGGTTATGTTTTAATAAAATAATAACCATTTTTTGTGGTTTATATTACCTTCATCTTACTGTTCAAATAACATTTCATATATAACAACCTAATATTTCTGTGAATGCTTCAGTAATTTTGTTTATCTCTGTTTTACAGGTAATTTTTCGTGAAGTGATTTTTGTCTCTTTAATGATTTGTAAAAGTAGATTGATAAAAAATTTACATTTCACTACAGTTACTGATTGACTAAAATTCATTTTATTTTGCAATCATCATTATAAACTAATTTTATTTTTAGCAAAATATTGATTAGAATCTGCTTTATTACTGTTCTTTTCAGGATTGAAGTGATATTTTCATTGGACAGTTATTGGAATACTTCAATTCAAGTTTTTGTTTCAGATATATTTTGTGGCTACATTCAAAGGACTACACTTTTGTTTAATCAATGTTGAATATCACTTTAAATTTGCATTTCAGGTTTATACTTCAAGATGTTGTTAGATGTAACTATTAAACTGGGATTCCAATTAAATAATGCATTCACTATGTTTATTTAATGCTTTAAAATTTTTATGAAAAAAGGATAAAAAAGTTAATTGAACAATATGACAATTATCAAAGTTTATTTCATTTTTCAAATTAATCCCTGTGTCAATTTTTATCTGACTATATCACTGAGATTTATAACTACACAAGTAAGGATATGAATTCTATTAATATCTGGGTCAAATTCTTAAATATGTCTCAAAGATGAGACGTGTAGTGATGACTATTCAAAGTTACAAGATTAACAATTGACTGAACTTTCACTTTTTCCTGAGAAAATATTTTTGAAAACTATTTATATTCTTTTTATTAAATAACCGACTTCAGTTTTTCTACTCATTCATTTGGATAACCATCTTCATCTTTGTTGTTTTTATCACATTTAAACAGATAAATTCTTGAGCCTTCTTCAGGTGTGTATCACATCCAGTGATCTTTAGAAGTCATATAGTATTTTTTTTTTTTTTCAAACAACTTGAAAACATGCATCTGAGGAAAACCCAAAGAACATGATATGTATTGTCTATCTACTCAAACAAAACAAGGTCTGACGGAAGGCCATATTTGTTGGAATATTCTTAAAATTTGCTTATAAACAATGTTTTTCATGCTTTGCCAATGTAGTGCTGTGGCGTCTGCCATTACTAAATATGTCTATTTTTTTCTATTGGACAAAAAAATTCAGAAGATATAGTTCATGATTCTGTTGTTATAACATGAAAAAATGGATTAAACGTTCTTCTGCATGTATTTGTTCATCATAAGTTTCATCTGTGTGTAGGACAAGAGACTTAGCTCATTGGTATTTCATACTTCATTTCGTTTCATTAACATATGCTCATCAAGATCTGCAACACCGTTCCCTCCAAACACTTGTACATCATCATCAGTCCTTTAACGTCCATTATTGGACATTGACCTTCCCCGGGATTTGCCACTTCTTTCTATCATGGGCGTCGCAGAGCCAATATTTCCTGAACTTTAGTTTGTCTCACCATCTCATATTCTGCTGGCCTTGGTTCTGCATTTGATCTCGGGGAATCCATGTTGTGAGTCTTGATGTCCATCGGTTGTCTGCTATTCTTACAACATGGCCAGCCCATTGCCATTTGACTTTCCTAAAAGTTTCTATGTCTCAGACTCCTGTTTTTCCCCTTGATATACTGTGATGTCTTATGGTCTCTCGATGTGATGTTCAGCTTGATTCTCTCATGTGCACATTGTATGGTTCTCAGTCTGCAAGTCGGTCTCTTAGTTAAGTCCCATGTTTCAGCTTGATGTGTGACTATTGAGACAATGCATTGATTGTGCACTCTTCTTGTTCTTGGTTGAGTTTGAACTGACTTCCATAAATAAATCACTAAAGGAAATTTTCAGATTCAGTGCTTGGTTTCAAAGAAAGGTATTAAAATGAACAATGACATTAAGAGGAATAAAAGTTGTGATTAGGAGAAAACAAGATTTTAGATTGAATTACCCAGTCCAATAAACAAACAATATGGATTTTTTTTTCTCTCCTTCTTCACTTTACCCAGTTTGTGATCCTTATCTAAACTTTGTATGTTTTCATCGTTGAGCTCTTGTCACACAATCTTGAAATATAGATTGAGTTTAAAAACAAAAAAGTGTGTTTCATGAAGAAACAAAGGGGAATTTTAGGTCAATGTCTGCATTTTTGCAAACATACTGACAATTTGAAAACATTCCGCCTTAGGGTAGTGTCATTTGGTTTTGTGCGGGTTTCAGAAATACTGAATACTCTTAAGAAAAAAGTATTACCTGGCATTTCTAGCATTGCCTGGGTAAGAAAACACTTCCAATTTGACAACATTCCCTTCACTCAAGCTGAATATTTAGAAAAAATAGAAAAATATAATTTTCCTAAGTAATGTTTTGTGCTTTCAATCCATAAAATCTTTGTTTATAATATATTCATAAAGTTGAATATTTGAAATTAGCCTCTTACAGTGCTCGGATTTCAATACCCAGGCATTGGAAATTAGCTTCCTCTGTTGCCCAGGCATTGGAAATTAGCATCCTCTGGTATTCAGGCATTGGAAATAAACATCCTCTGATCCTGGGTATTGGAATTCAACAGCTTCCAATGTGGGGAAAGAAACTGTTATTCTTTATAATCAGGTATGTACAAACATTTCCACTGAGAAACTGTAATTAAAATAAAAATATATCATCGTCAACCAAAACTGAAAGATTGCTGAGCAATGTATTAAAGAACATGTTTTTACTGTGTTATCAAATTTGAAGTTGACATCTTTTAACCGAAAGTAGATTGCAAACTGGAATTCTCATACATAGAAGTCAGCCATTTTCAGTTGTTCATCAATTTTTAATTAGGTCACTTATATATTTCCCTTAAAAATTGCATTTTGACTTATATCATTTTGAATTGACTATATAAAACAATATATTATTAGTATATTTGTTTAATGGAACAATATTCTGTCTAGAATAATTATAGTTTCTAGAAATTGAATTTATGCAAATTAGCCAGAGCCACCATTTTGTTCCCACACCCATCCACCAGTATATATATATATATATATATATATATATATATATATATGTGTGTGTGTTGAGATTAAGTATAGACGGAAAAGATTAAAGTTGCGTATTTTAATAATTTATCTACTCAAGTTCTGCACGCAGACCAGCAATCAACCAAATTTATATATATGTAAATATATGTATCAAAATGTAGATATATACTCGCCTAATTACCGAACACTAAATATGAGAGCATACTTATGGATCATTGCTAAAGCGGTTGTTCTTTATGAAAGTGACTGTGGCAAAGTTATTTAGTCCAATAAATGGCTAATTATATATAATGGCAAAGGCTAACATTGGCTTGTGATGGAAAAGTTTGCCTTGCAAAGTGATAAGTATGAAAAACTTCTTGAAAATTGTTAGCAAATCAAACTTCGTTTCAGAATCCTTTAGAAACATAAGACCATTTATTTTATGAAATTAACATTCCTGGTTCAGCAGGTCAATCAGCTTGGTCACTCTGTAGAATCAGATTGTTCCATTTCAACACTGTCTCAAATCACCCCCCCCCCCCGGCGCCACAATAATCACTGTCTGTAGTCATTTCCCAAACTAGCAGTAGCAGCTTAGAGATTGAGAAATTTGTAATTCAAGATTATTAATTTTTTTGATTTTATTTCCAAGCTTAAATCAAAATGCATCATCTGAATTAGTCAGATATTTTGTGATGAGTTGTTAATATTTTCAAAATCATCCTCATCTTTTCAGCCAAGCGCTGAATCTTTGGTTTGTTCAAACTATATAATCGAATTTCCAGTGTGTGGTCAATGTCATGTTGTCTTCTATTCTTCTGTCTAACTTGCAGAATCTTGTTGTTCGAATTTTCACAATGCCCATTTAATTACATTTGTTTTATTGTGTGTGGTTCCAGTGTATTGACACAATTATCTTTCTCCCTTTTGTATGGATTCATATCCCATGGTTTTTTCTCTCTTCAGTCACACTGTGATCTGTTCTTTCCCCAAGAAGAAGAATGTCTCAATTTCATAAGCATTTTAAAAATGAATATACAATGCAAACTTTTTAGATTTTAGAGCTAATCAAATTGTATTCTAGCTGAGGCAGAATGGATCGCTGGATATTTCCAAGTGTAGTTTTAAAAGAAGTATAGCAAGAAAAGCAATCTCATACCCAATTTGTAACCCTTAAACATTTCAATGTATTTTTCGCTTTGTTTTATTCTAGAGCTCAGTTAGGTTTAAAAACATATGTAACAAAAAAAAAAGAAGAAAAACCTTCCTAGAGAGCAAACAGATAAAGTCAAGTGTATCTTGTTCTGGTATTAAAGGGGAAATTTTAGAGGTTTCTTTTTTTTTTCAACCTATCCTCTTTTTTGTTTGGTTGTTGAAGGTTGTCTTGAAACTGTTTCCAGTGCTTCTATTGTTAATGCGCAAGAAAGATGACATAGGCATTCCTTGTTCTAAATCAGTCCAAAAGTATCTGATTTTATAGAGCTCAGGGGGAAAAAATCAAGCAAAATGCTACAAATAGTTTAACGGCAAAACCATACAAATCTCTTAATATTTTTGGTTACTTTTTTTTTTTTTTTTTTTTTTTTTTTTCAACCTTTTTTAAAGCCTCATTTTGTATTTTTTACTATTTTGTTCACTTTCTCTTCATAGTTTTTCAGTTTTCATTTCTTTCTCACTTATTGTTCCGTGCTTTTTATCTCTTTACTTTCGTCTTGTTTTTACTCTTTCATGCTTTTCATTTTATTTTGTTTTATTCTGCAGAAAAAAACTCTAAATTGTTTAGTCTTTCTTTCCTTTTTCTTTCCTCTCATTTCTTTCTCTTTTTCTTTCCTCTCATTTCTTTCTCTTTTTCTTTCCTCTCATTTCTTTCTCTTTTTCTTTCCTCTCATTTCTTTCTCTTTTTCTTTCCTCTCATTTCTTTCTCTTTTTCTTTCCTCTCATTTCTTTCTCTTTTTCTTTCCTCTCATTTCTTTCTCTTTTTCTTTCCTCTCATTTCTTTCTCTTTTTCTTTCCTCTCATTTCTTTCTCTTTTTCTTTCCTCTCATTTCTTTCTCTTTTTCTTTCCTCTCATTTCTTTCTCTTTTTCTTTCCTCTCATTTCTTTCCCTTAGTTTTTTGGGGTTTTTTTTCTTGCATTTTTCCTTTTTTTTGCCTTTCTCATTCTTTTCTTTTTGAAAAAAAATTCTCCTTTGTCCTCTCCTCTGATTCTCTGATTATTTTTTTTTCTCTTTTTGTTTTAATTTTTCTCTTCCTTTTTGTCCTTTTTCCTTCTTTTTCTTTCTCCTCTTGAAAAATAAGTCAAGAAATTCTCTTCTGATCAGTATCATATGTTCATGCCTCTTTAACCCTTCATCCTTTCCTTTTGTTAACTAAAACCTTTTTTTTACCTTATTCGCAAGTCTGATTCACCAAATTGATTTGGCACACCTGGGAGCACCAAATTTAGTACATTTCCATCTGAGTGAATCATAAAAGAAAGTCCGAGATGCTTTTTACTTTTTACCTTTTTTTCTCCTTTACAATGGTTTCTGTTTTCTCACTGATATTAATTCGTAATTTTCTTTATACAAACATTTTTAAAAATTTTTTTCTTCTTAAGTACAGTCCTAGTATTGAGTTGTTTTTGTCACAGTAGAAAAACTATCCTTACTAAACTGAAGCGAGTCTGTTCCATCATGTCAAACCAAACATATATGAATTTAACATTCCTCTATTATTGGAAAACACAACCAACTGATTGGTGGATGGCTGTCTTACCTACCAAGCTAAATTGACTTTGATATCTCCAAACATCTATGTTTGAAATAAGCCTATTGCATATTTCTTTCTAATTATTCAATACGTCTATGAAGTTATAATTTCCCTACCATGATCTGAAATCACACGCAAGTTAGTGGTAGCTGGCTCTGTTACCGACTGACCCAAACTGACAAGTCTTACACATCTACGAATTTACTTATCATATATACAATACAAAACTTGCAGGAATCTTCAGTCAGAATGGAAGTAGGTGTGGAGTTTGAAACTGCAGTAGGTAGGCAGGTAGGCTTGTTATTCTCATCTTAATAACTTGTTTTCCAAATTCCTTTATATGGTGTTTTTCTCTGGCTAAAGCAGAACTCATTTTGTTCAAATGTAGGCCATGATTTCTACCTGTTTCTCCTGATATCAGGCTACTTTTCTGGCGATAATAAGGAATCAAGTATGGTCCTCAGGGTGTGCATTTGAGTTATTAAAGTCATCTTCTACTTGTCAGAGTTTTAAAGCTTTAAGGAAACATCTGTTATTTTGGTAGTTGACATGATTCTTTTACATTTTATTTTTTGTTTCTGAAAGATCTTGAATCGTATTGTTCCTTCCTCCATAATAGATATATACATATTACTTTACACATGAGAAAAAACTATAAAACTGTAGTCATTGCTTGCCAATTAAATAGAGAGGATCATGAATTTAAATCCTGCCAAATGCAATTTCTGTGAAGAATATTGAAGAAATTCAAAGAATAAATAAGATCTTGAATTTTGGACGCATTATCTTAGTTTCCAATCGAACCTTTGAAAAGAAATTTAAATTTAAATTTGATGTATGTGAAAATGTTTTGCCAAAGTAATGCATGTAATTATTTTCAATTTGATAGTAAAAAGAATTATGTATTTCTGAAGAATTTGTTCCTTATAGTTCTATATAATAGTGGATGAGCCAATCATCATTTTGGTACCAAAAGAGGGGCAAATACTCTTTATGATATTTTTGATGGTCTATTACTGTAGAGCTGGAAGAAGCAAGATAGCATTATCAGTAAGGAAGCTCTTCACCTTTTCAACATAATTTCAAAGATGGCTGCCATGAAATATTTTACTGGCAATATAGTCCATTGAAGAGTTGAAGTTATCATTAGGGTGGAGGACAATCTTGGCAAGAAGGTTAAATCATATCTAAAAACCATCTAGATTAAGAAAAAAAATTGTTGCCAGTTTTTTGAAAGGCCATTTTAAAATTGTAAATGGATGACTCTGTATGTACATTTCTTCTAATTATGACCATTGGTTATATATATATATATATATATATATATAAAATTATTAATTGTGTCCTCCACAGACAGCTGCTTCGTTGTATTACAACTCTTCATTGTAGCTATAGACTATCCAATATCTCATCCAGTACCATAAGATAGGATTGAAACCTGCTCTGTTCAGAACTGGACCAAATTTATGCGATGTATTTACTTACGCACAATATATATATAAAAACTGAAAAATCATTGAACTCTTCAGAAATGATTATGAAGTCATCAGATTTTCTGAAAATTATCAATACATAACCTAATTTTATGTCTTCAATAATAATTATTATTATCATCTTTTGATACAGGAGTTATAGATGTTTCCATACAACAGCACGTAGTATATAGATAAATTTCTGGATCTGCTCCAACATTTAATCGCGTCTCCATTACCCTACAGTCCATTTTTTCCACACCATTTCATTGAAAGTCAATTAGAACTTTTAGAGATATCGTGTTGAGAGACAGGAGTGGATATGAAAAAAAAATGCAAAAATATTTCTTTTGGTTTTTTTTTTTTTTTGATTTTTTTAAAATTTCTTTTCTTTACTTTCATAAATTTCTGTATCCACTCCTGGCCATTCCTGCAATATTTCTATAAGAGATTTTGTGGGAGGGTGGGCAATATACTACAGAAAGTGATCAAATTTTTGGATGAATTCATGCACTATAACAGAATCATGATTAGAGAAACATACATTCAGTTGTCCATTTTTAATTTCAAACATCATAGAAAAACTGGCCAACTTTTTTTTTCTTATCTGGATGTTTTTTTTAGATATGATCTAACCTAAAGATTTTACCCCCCCCCCAAAAAAAAATTTTTGAAGTCATTTTGATTTTACTGTTTACTAACCATCTGTACATTGATATATGATTAAAATCCCAAGACGGTCAAGATATTCAGTTATTGTTTTTAATAAATTTGACTAGATTTTATCTTCCTCATAGTTTTTAGTTGTTTCTATACAACTTTCAATTCTTTTCATCATTTTTATGGCAACGGATATTCAGATATGGAATCCAACACCTTTAAGAAATCTGTTGTAGACTTGTTCTGGAGAGCTAGTCTTGCTTCAAGTATTTTTGGTTCCTTTTCAAGACAACTGAACATTAGTGTACTTGTAAAATATACAGTCAAATTATAAATGCTTACTGTTAATCAGATAGCATAACATTTCTAATCATTTTGGTATTAAACTCTTTCCAATGTAAATTTCATCTCTTCACTTATAAATGTTGTAAATCAACTCAACAAAATATATTTCCAGATTTTCAATTTTTTTTTTTAATTCAGGAGTTATTGTTATAAAATACATTTAGAGAATAAATATCAAATTCTTTAAGTCCAGCCAACTCCAAAGAATTTATATTGCCCATAGCCGAAGAAGTGTGAAGAGTCCTGTAGTGAATTCTTACCATGTACAAGTGGGTGAGTCATACTTTAAAAAAAAAGAAGGTCAGCACATTCCTTAGGTTTTCCACACCCACCGGTCAACAAGTCCAACACGATCTTGTGTTTGGATTACTTGACCCTTGACTGGCCACTTTTGCAAAGATTTGAATGAAAATTAATCTATTTACTTGAAAAAAGCAGTTGTACTGATTAAGCCTGACAATGTTATGGTAACAATTAGGATAATGAACATTAAAATTTTTGAACAATTTACCTACAAATTATTTTCGAGACTGCTCGAAGTTGTTATTCTTGAAATTCTAACATATTTAATGCAATAAGATATCAACAGTCCTTTCAAATGTCTTTATTTGTTACAGACTTTCCACCTGGAAAAATGTGATGGGGGGTAGGAATTATATGGCCAGCTGCGGAGGAGCAGTTCAGCCTGGGGCGGGGCTATCCCATTGCACTAAGAGGGACAGGTTGGGTTCGTGCTGACACTTTCACGACATTGGTTGCTTTAGCAACCGCGTTTGCATCAGCTGGAGCTATCTTCCATGGGGTGCTCCTCTTTCCGATGTTAAGCTTGACCTTGTGTCACATTTTGCTCCTTTGGAAGTGCAGTCCCACCTGCTGTTGCCCAAACTTCAAGGTGAGTTCTAATCTTTTTTCATTGCAATGGAGATGTTTCTTGGGAGTTGGATCCCCAGGAAATATACTTATCAATGATCTCTGAACATGAATTTTGCGACTTCTGTGCCTTTCAAGTAAAGGTCATAACGTCTATGAAGTGTAAAATGACTTGTTTGGCTCATATGAATACAAAAGTGACTGACCTAGCATCCAAAATTCTGATTACGAACAAGTCTTGTGCTTTCAAAACATGTGTATCATATAGATACCTACAATGATAATTTTTTGTGCTCATGTAATGAAGGAATAAATTGAGTAGTGAGAGGCCTGATATTTCATTGAAACGGGTCGTTTATGCTCATTAGTTTAATCTCACTTGGCAAAGAGGTCTTTTTGCTTAGCAGTCAGTCTAGTACAGTCAGACTTAGTCTTTCCTGTGTTGCTTGATATGAGGCAAAGGTTTTGTCTCCATTTCTCAAACAATCCATGTAGACCCAATTATTGTTTCCATAACAATTTTGTTTTTTTACAGGGCTGGTGTGCTAGCCCTACATCCGATATGGACAGCCTTTCAGGGTTAAAGGGCTCCAGAACAATGGTTTGCGTGAATCAATATAATCGTAAAGGTCTATTGTTTGTTATCATGAAGTCCATTATTCTACTCTTGCAACTTGGCCATCATCTGATTTTTGTAGTTTCTAGGATTATGAAGCTGCTACGTCCCTGCTAACTCAATATAATTTTCTTTTTTTTTTCACCTCTGCTGATTGATTTATTAAACTGTTTTCAGTTTGCGTTTCTCGAAAGAATTCGTTTTATTCCCCTTAATTGCATTAACAAAGTAAATATGATTTATCAGTTGGTGTGTTTGACTCTTAGACCATTTGATTTGTTAACATTTTTAAATGTTATATGTATTATTAAGAAATGGATATATAATCTGACAGAATATTTATGAATGCATTGGATTACTAGAAATGACCTCCTTTATATATATATATATATACACTCACACTCTCAGATCATTTGAAAGATAAGTACTTGCAAATAGTGAAATCTAAAATTAGTCTGTAACCAACCTTTAGCAAAATGAATAAAACTGTTCACACCATTTCATTGGTTATATTGGTGCTCGTTGTCAATTGCTGTCCCCTGTCAAGGTTTACAATGGGCATAATAGCTATTTACTGTTACTGTCCCCTGGGTGATATGGTAGTTATAAGAGAAGGTCTGCCCAAGTTTTCGATCACCCACTCTCTTCTCTCAACCATTATTATGGTATGCCAGGGACAAGACTTTCTTCATCAGGATAACTGGCAATGGGGTGGTGGATGTATGCCTTTTCCATTAGTGCTACATGATTGATAGTAGCTTCAGCCTGAATTTGAATGTAGCCAGTTTTGTTTTTTATGTTGATAACAATTATACTACTTCACACTTCCATTTGTCGGACTTAGACAGTTTTTTTTGTCAATAGTTGATCAGGAGATAAGATTCAGGCGACATCAGACAGTGCTTAGAAAGTCGGTAGTAAAAGAAGAGAAACTTGTTCTAGATGCCTGATTCTTCATTCCATTATCAAGGCAACTCCTGGGGGTACATGTGCAGCTGCAAAAAAGTGGACTGTGAAAAAAAAAAAATTCCTGAAAGCTATGGGGCTGGAACAACAAAGGAAAAACACTTTTTTTTTCAAGGGGAAAAATTTTCATACTTCCTCATGTCGACTTCAGTAGATAGCTTGTTTTCAAAATGGTGCTGGAGTGAACAAAGGCTCAGTCCCAGGTGAATGTGTTTCTGCCACTGTTTGCATCTTCTCTCCTCTCTTCTGCTGCTATATGGGTTGCTCAGCTGCTATTCGGGCCGGTCTGCCTAAATGAATAGTTTCTTGCTTTGCTTTGTCCTGTCAGTCTCATTTGAATGGTAATTCAAATTTCCCAATCTTACCTCCTTCTGAGCGGCCACTTCAAATTCCAGCGTTATTTGATTCCACTCATGATGCTATGCTGGTCACATACTAAACATTCATTGTAGTTAAGCAGAAAAGACCAAGCCTGACTCTCCTTTCAAGCAGCTATATTTTCACTCTTGAGATTTGATCATATGTTCTTTTAACTCAGAAGGGTGTCTGACTTTCATACAAATAAGTTAGCATATTGTTTTTACATTTTGTTGACTTCAGTTTTATTCCGGGAAATAAAACCAGAGTTCGTATCATCAATTGGTCTCTTTTCCAGCCCTCAACATCTTCAGAATTTTCCTGCTAAAACTCCAAATATCATGGTTTGTGCCCTGTCTCCTGGATACCTGGAGATCACAGCAACCTAACGCTCAGTAAATTCATTCTGTTACCTTTAGCTATGCATGTCTCATTTCATCACTTCTATTCCTAACTCCTCAAAATTTATATACGGATCGTAATAGTTTATTATATCATATGGAAAGAAGCAAAAAAAGTTCATTGAAAATAAGAGCATGAGGATATTGCTATTATCTTGTAGGGAAGGAAGTTGCTACCTTATTTCTGAAATTCTACTCAAACTTCTTGGCCAACAATGCTATTGAAAAAATATTGAAGTATAATCCATTTTGGATGGCCAAGTAAACCTGATACATTGAACATGTTAGTAAAAAATTATGAACTCTGTTGAATTGTATGCAATATATTTTTTTTATTTCTACGTGCATATGCACTGTAAAAGTTTCATTCAAATCGCTGCAATTGTCAATGGTAATAAAGCGAGACATGCTGGACATATTTCATGACCTAGTTTTTATATCAAGGGAAAATACTTTTATTCGTGAATGCGTTGCATTCTGTCTAATTTCAAGGAGTAAAAGAAAGATCTGAGTGTCTGGAACTGATCTGAAGCATTTTCATTATTCCATGAATTGTTTGATTATTATCATCATCTTTATTGCTCTATCACTATCTCGGTACGTTATTCAATCTTCCCTAGGTGTATCTTGTGATGAAATCAACCAAGTTTACAACAGTATTTTTAAAAAATACTTTGAAAATCTGGGGATTTGATAGCTGCTTAGAATACACAGCTAACAGAATATTTTTACATAAGTTTTGTTATACAAACATCCAGTAAGTGAAACTAATTTTGTCACTCATAATAAATCTATTCAAATAAGGAAGGGATTTTCATTGATTAGTCATTTGAATTAAGCCAATCACAATTAGTTTCAAGTAAAGTCCATCATAGTTTTTCAAGTAACAGTGTATTACATTATTGTTGGTGATGGTGCATTGCATTTGTCTCTAACAATACCATACAATGTTATTAGGTGATGTTAGTTACGGTACTACATACAAGATTAGCGTGACTGATAATTCACACCTTGATTATACTTGAGGACATTCTTAGACTTAAACTTGGTGACATTTGTTTTTGTTTTTTTTTACTCACAAAAAAGTAATTGATCTTTTGTGTTAGTTCTAATTAATTATCATAGCAAAAATGTTTTTTTAGCCAAAAGAGTATCTTATTTCACGGATTAGTCATCATGGTTCATTACCAAGTGACAGTAATGTATTCATGATAATTTTGACATGTACAACTAAATTCATCCTTTTATTTTTTTTTTTCCAAAGATATGTAAAGAAAAATGAGTACTGATGGCAGTGAATGACCATCATTTCCAAAGAAGCCACAGGTCTACGCTGGTGACATTATACAAAGCCAGTTCAAAGTAACCTATTATCCACGGATAGTCTTTTTGTAATTAGAAATTTTCGATAAATCCACCATCTGAAATTTTTTTTCTAAATGTAAGTTGTGCATTAAGCTGTTGGTAAAATGAAGTAAAAGATGGAATAATTGTAAAATTTCCTGCATCAAAAAAATGAAATTAATTTTTTTTCGAATGTTCAAGGATATATCACTTGATGGTCACTGTTTAAGTGGAAGTTGTGGAAGACCTCTGCTACCTTTGGAAAAGTGTCAGTTGAGAAAAAGAAATAGACGTGTGGCTTTCTCCATATGTCGTGATAGTAAAGCTAAAATGGTCCCTTATTTTCTGACCGTTGTGCAAAACTACAGCTTTGAAGTTGTTCCTTTCTTTCTGTAGTAAGAAAAAAAAATGTATTTTGGTAATTTTTAATTGTTCAGATGAAAGTTTGCGTTTTGAAAACAGATTTCACACTGTTGCACAATGGACCCGAGACAGTAAATGTCCTGTTCAGCATTATAGTTGAATGCTGATGTATAACCCCTTACCAATATAATATTCATTTTATGAAAACTGACACTTGTTTATTTATGTTAGATATGGAAATCATAGAAACCACTCTCTTATTGAGAAGTTTGATGGGAATTTAGCCTTTTGGGGGGAAAAACTCTTTTTTAGCAAGCAGTGGTTATCTATTTGTGAAGCATAACAGAGCAACTGAAAAATCTCTGGGCAAAAAATTGTGGGAGGAAGCAAAAACCTTGAAAAAAAATATTAAACTTTATGAATTATTTCATTGTGAAGAACTCTTGTGCCAATCACTATAAGAAATATTTGAGAAAAATCTAAGAATATTTTGTTTCCAATGTTTCAACCTGAATATTGGCTATAGAATGACCTGATGACTCCCAAGATTAGCCTATGTGGGTAGTTGATCTTTATCCATTTTCTTTGCCAAATATCAAGTTAATCAGCCTTGTAGTTTTTGCAGAGAAGGGGCACAAACAAACAAACAAAAGGCTTCAATGTTAGTATACATTAGACCACATGTATGAAAGTATTTACATCTAAAACAAAGTGTGAATTACTGTTTAAATGACGAAGTCGGAGGTTTATGTATGTAAGGGAATCGGCTGTTCTATATATATTTATCTATGTGTGACAATTTGAAGGTGAAGAGAAAAAGTAGGTGTTACATCTCAACTTCTCACAGACCCCTCTGATTTCAGACCAAACTTGACTCTCATCTGCTCCGATGGAAACACCTCCCTCCTGCAAGCAACACTAAAATATCCCCATTTCACTCCTCAACCTCAAACAGTAAGATTTTTCCCTGTACCATTGCAAGTTTTTCTCTGAAAAAGATGGCCAGCACCTGTCAAAATGCATCAAAACATGCCCATGTGATAATGAAAACATTTTTGAGAAGTAACACCTCCTTTCTTTCAAGTTTTTCTGTTCACCTTCCAATCGTCACTTTTATCAACATTCTGTCAGATCAGTTCACATCCATAATTCAAACATACATTTATCTGTATTTTGTTTTTGCTATTGATCAAACTAGTGTTCCTTAACTGTTGGTTTCTGATATGCAAACTTATTTCTTATTCAATGACCCAATCTAAATCTTTGTTCTTGACATTTTTCTTACTAATCAAGTCTGATAAATATTGTAAGATTAAATTGACAAAGAGAAAAGGGGAAAGAAGGAAAATGATCTATAAGTTTAATGCAACAACTATCACCATGAACTTGTCATCAACTTTTTTGCCCCTCAGAGCAAAAGAGTTCTCCACTTGTGTATATGTGCGTATGCTCTTTTTTTTTTTTTTCTATAATGCTTTTGAATTCAGTGTTGCCTGCTTCCTCTGTATTTAGCTATCATTTTGTAATAAAAGTATCTTCAGCTGTTGCTCACATTGATCTAGGATAAAGTAGAGATTATCTCTTTGGTGGTATTAGTGGAATTAGTTTCATTGATCTTTTCTGATCTCCTTTCGGCATCTGGCTCATCCACTCGCTTATTCGGCCTGTCAGACAACTTGCAGCGGGCTATCCTGCTGCACTTATTGTTGTTGCTTCTTCGTCATCTTTGTTTACCAAAAGAACCAACCACATTTGATCAAGAACAATGTCATGTACTCGGGACCTGTCTAAATTATTTCACTATCAAACATTTTGACCAACCACGCAACAATAGTGAAAGGAAAAGAAACCTGTTGACCGGACCGATTGGGCCTTTTTGGATATATTCATTCAAAATATTAAAGCTCTGCTGATAAATTGAAAAAAAAAAGAAAAAAGAAACAAACAAACTGGTATTTATCAATATTACCGATCGGAAAAAAAAAAAGTTGTTTTCCTTCACATCTGCTGTGTGGAATGCAGAGAAATATTTAATATTTGGATTTGAAAATTACCATCTTTCTCTCTTTCTTCCACCTTAAAATATGATTGGTATATTTCTCCACATTGAGAAATTTCCTTGGATGATATAAAAGGTGCCATTGAAGATCTAAAACTTGGATTTATAATTAGATTTCATTTTTCCAATATTACACTGAAAATCAAACGTCTACTGTTTGCCGGATCATTTTAATCAAGATGCGGAAATTGTGAAATATGGATAATTTAACTATTGTCTATTTTTGTTAGTTTGCCAAGCTTAAAAGTTAACAGCCTTTAAAAAACAATTTATAAATATTAATCAAACATTTATATTTTTGTTGTCAGACAAAATTATCTACTCCAATTTTTAATCCTTCAGTGTTAAAGACATAGAAAAATCATTTATCAGGTGGATATATCAAGGTATTTCTTTGATCAATTTTTTCATCTGAATTTGTATCTGAATTATTTTACTCAATTCAGATTGCCACGATTTTTTCTTTTTTTTTTTTCTTACAATAAAATAATAATTAAAAATATCAAAGAAGTGTAAGAAAGAAACCATAATCTTCTTGACCATGTCTAGACAAGTTGACAGCCACTTCAACAGGCTCCGTGTTCGAATTTTCGTCATGCGGCAGGTAACTATCTGTAAATCATTTCTTTTTAAAATCTCAAGTTTTTTATTTCTCGTACAGATACTGCTTGATATATTTTGACACATATTATATTCTGTAAATCAATTGTGTTACATTTGCAGTTTATTAATAGAAATAAAAATAAGAGTGTGGATCAATAAGTCTATAGTCTGAAACATGCTTATTAGCTAAATTTTGATCTAAAATTTTAACGGCATAATGTTCAATTTATGTGATCAATATTCACCACTGAATTAAGTGCATTGACAATGAAGGAGAATATGCTGAAAAACAAATATTTATTGTATAAAATAAATATTTCTTTTATCATTAGGCTGCAGACTTATGAATTTACCTTCGTATGTGTACCTGTCTTGTAGTCCAACCTTTTAATCAAACCACAAGTTTTATTCACATTTATTTGTTTGTGTTCCTATAAATCCATGCTACTTAAGAGATGGTCAGTTGATAAGTAGGTCAGAATAATTTCATTTTGTTACCGTATAATCTGACCCTGGTGACCTATGGCATAAGATCATTAGAACTTGGACCTGTATTGATCAATAAATACTCTCATAGTTCTTCCATCATTTTCTTGCCGTATTTCATTCATTCACACTTTGGCACCCTCTCCACCAACTCATTCTCTTCCCATCTCCTTGCTGTTTTCCTTCACCCCAAGCTTTTTTTTTCTATCCCTTCTCTTTTTTCCATACTTATGCACGGAACTTATCTGTTTAACCCTTTACAAGAAAATGGTTTCTAAAACTTGCCAAATCTATCAACATGGGCATATTTTGTAATTTAGTGGAGTATATGAATTCAATTTCTGTTTTGAGCTTGAAATGTGCAATCTGTCTCACTACAGTTTTTTTTAATGATTTCTCACATTTACAACACAGAAAAAAAACAAGTAAAATAATGGAACTACCATAGTTTTTTTTCCTTTCAGTCACTACAGTGCATTGCTGTAGCCTTCAAAATTGCTGAGAATATTTGAGAGTAAATCACAATAAAAAGAAAAAATATCCTGTCCTTCGTCTTATTTCATTTCACCTTCATGGCTTCTCTTTCTCTTTCATTTCTTCCCTCTTTCTCTTTCATTTCTTCCCTCTTTCTCTTTCATTTCTTCCCTCTTTCTCTTTCATTTCTTCCCTCTTTCTCTTTCATTTCTTCCCTCTTTCTCTTTCATTTCTCCTCTCTTTCCCTTTCATTTCTCCTCTCTTTCCCTTTCATTTTTTCCTCTCTTTCCCTTTCATTTTTTCCTCTCTTTATCTTTCATTTCTCCCCTCTTTATCTTTCATTTCTCCCCTCTTTATCTTTCATTTCTCCCCTCTTTATCTTTCATTTCTCCCCTCTTTATCTTTCATTTCTCCCCTCTTTCCCTTTCATTTCTCCCCTCTTTATCTTTCATTTCTCCCCTCTTTATCTTTCATTTCTCTCCTCTTTCCCTTTCATTTCTCCCCTCTTTCCCTTTCATTTCTCTCCTCTTTCCCTTTCATTTCTCCCCTCTTTCCCTTTCATTTCTCTCCTCTTTATCTTTCATTTCTCCTCTCTTTATCTTTCATTTCTCCTCTCTTTATCTTTCATTTCTTCTCTCTTCATCTTTCATTTCTTCTCTCTTCATCTTTCATTTCTTCTCTCTTTATCTTTCATTTCTTCTCTCTTTATCTTTCATTTCTACTTTCCCCTTTTCATTTCATCTTTCTCTTTTTCTCTCTCATTATTTCTCTTTCTCTTTACTTACACCATCTTTTATTCCCCGCTCCTTCTCCTTTGCATTTCTCACTGTCTTTTCTTTCCAGTTCACAAATCCCATTTCCTTATCTTCAGTTCCATAATTCTCAATTGAATCAGGGATTTTATTCTGTAGACATTCAAATACATATAAGTATCAAGTATACTTTAAAACTAGCATTTGCTGTTTTTTCCCTCTATACTCTCATCTCTACGACCCTAATCATGATCATCTGTTAATTTCATCAGTGCTATTATCATCTTATGAAAATCTTGAGTTTCTGCTTACTAATTTACCTGATACAAAATAATCTCATTTCACTTGTGTAATATTTCTGTGTTAAGCATAAACATGATTGATCAGATTTGCTCATGTAGACTTTTGAGGTTTTTTTTTTGTTTTTTTCTACTTAATCTACTGAGTATCTTACCTGTCTAAATTATGCAGAGGGCATATAAATGGCATTTAAATTCAAAAAATAACAAAGGCAAAACAATGTTCAGTCTGTTGATATTGTCATTATTATATGAATTTACTGGACTAGTATCCTCATCTTTGCTATTGCACTCATTACATTTTAGCTGGTGCATTTTCCAGCTTTTCATTTCAGATGCATTTCATATCCTATAATCCTCAAGAAACGCTCTATAGAAACCCTTATATTCACACATTTCTCTCAATTTGTTGTCACTTGGATCTGTGATGACAAAAGTTTATGAAATATAATTTTGTGGAAGAGATGAAGGCTTTTATTCAAAACTCATTCAAGATTATCATATGTGTCGTACAACTGCTTTTTTTTTTTTAGGTAATAGTAATATGAAAAGTGCTCTTACTGTAATGCAATGGTCAGCGAACCTGTCTTGCAAATAAATTTTCTGGTATGATGAGTTCAATTTTCACTTGATTTACTCTGGTATTATGTAAAACTAAGCAAGGCTTAGTAAATAAATGGGGCCTGCCTATGGCTGAGGTAGTTCCCAAAGCCAAGATTTTGATACTTCAATTTTTTCTTCTCCCCAGACTGGCTGGAAGAATAGTTGTTATAACCCAATCTTTCTACTCTTTTCTCCTTGTTTGCTAAACTAAACTTTGTAAATATCAAGAAAAGAATCAACTCAATGAATTCATAAAGAATTAATTTTGATGGGATTATATTAAATTGAACATAAATCAAATGTGTGGGAGAATAAGTGAACAGCTATCACATTTAAATACTTCGCTGTACTTTTTAAACATAACTGATACTACACTGCTGAAAAAAATAATAAGTGAATTATATAACTATCTTTTGTGGCAGCTTGCTTCAAAGTTGTACATATGAAACTATTACTTTTGTCCTCCTTTCCAAAATCGAAGTTCATTTTATTTGCAATAAGCTTTCATCATGACTCCTACACGTAGGAACTGAATATTCTAAAAACAGGTTTAAAATGCCTGCCACTTTTTTAGAATCTGGATTCTATTTTACAGCTGAAGTTAAGGTTGGAGCTTTTGTAGACACATAACCTGAATTAGCGCAGTAAAGCATTTTGCTTTTGAGAAGTTTTACAGGTGGTGATTATTTACAGCAATTGAAAACCATCAGCTTTGTGCCATTTCCTCTGTGAAATTGCATTGGATAAAATGCATCATGGAGGTCTTATTCATTTGATATTCAATCATACCACAAAAGCCAAAGAGTTTTATTGAAAACTATTTTTCAAAGGCCCTTTGTGACATGATATCATTTAACCATTGACCTAATGTGAAATGAATGGGTAATTTGAGAAATTTCTCGAAGGCAATGTTTTCCAATCGGTAAAAAAATGACTTTTTGGAAAAATGAAAAAGAACTAACTTTTGTCTGAATTTCTGAGGTATTAGGAATTATCTCTTTTATACACTGATTTATTTAAGCTGGTGTTATACACACGATGTTTCAGACATCCTACCCTTCAGCTTTCTTCGTACCAGTCATATTCGTAACATTCCCAATGTTTAGTTTTGAGTCTCAGAATCTAACTCTTTACGACTTTATCATTATTATCTCATAATACCTGGAGGAATGTTTTGTTTCTTATTAATTTTACATTAATTTAAGGGAAGTTGGGTCAAATATTTATGAGCGATACTTTTTCTTCAATGATGATTTATATATTGAAAAAGTATTGTTTATACATATTTGAACAAGAACAAAATCTGTTTATTTCCTGAGTTTGCAGGAGCCTTTATAGATTTTGAGCAAGGGGACTCAAAATTAACTCAATATAGCAATGAGTTCACTTTTTAAAAATGCTTGATCAATTCTGAACAAGATTTTAGACGGATTGAAACATTAAACTTGCTTTTTTTTTTTTTTTTTTTTTCCATTCAACTTTTTAAATTTGTTAAAAAAAAATTTATTTTGATTTTGAGAAATTTAACATTTGGAAGCACAAAACATAACTAAATGCATGCCTTGTTATGTTAATTGCAAAAAATGTTATTCTTCTTGCATAATGTTCATTTTTAATTCTCAAACCCAAGCAATTTAAATTAAAATGGCTGTTCGTTCCAATACTTATGACCGGTAATCTGTGTTTGTATATTGATGAAACAGTCCTCATTCAATCATTTTTAAGTTGGGAAAGAACAGAAATTATAAATCATGAAGTTTTCATATTCTTAGACAGCTTTCCAGTTTTCATAATTTAGACAGGAACTTGACTTTTTTTATAAAGGATCTGACATCTTAAGTACCTCTTCATATACTTTAGAGAATAAAGCAACTTTATAGAAGGTACTATAGTTCATATAAAACAAATTCAGTCTTTATGGATGAAAAAATAAGTTTCCATCGCTAGTTCTTGCAGACATTAACCCTTTTTTTTCTCTAATGATGATCATTTGCATTTTATTTGCTCTTCATCTTTTTACAGACTGCCAACCAAAACTGCCATCTTGAGTTTCTCCAGTTTTTAAGTTAGTCTGACTGGCTGGTTATTTATGTATGCCATGTACAGGCCTCATCAATGTAGCTAGATGGCTGAAAATTTGAAAATTTACTCCTAATTATGTCTGTTTTTCACACCCCCCCTTCAGATTGGCGTTAGGGGTGGTCGATTTGATTCTATTATATCCGACAACATTCACGCTTTTTTTTTTTTTTTTTTTTTGAAAATCAAGACCACTAGTGAGAGAAATAACTTATCCATTGATTACCCCTCTTCTCAATTTTTTAATTGATCTGCCCCAATGCAGAATGTTGCCAAAAGATGTTAGCTGCATGACATTTTCTTTTGAGTGACGAACCCAATCCGTTCATATTTCATATTAACAGTCAAAGATATATATTTGTAGTACAGTAGTCAGATGTAATGAAATAGTCTGGGTTGCATAGTTTCTCTCTTCATACATCTATTTAATCACTGTCCCACCACAGCAATATGTGACACAAGGTCGGGCTTATCCTTATAACAAATTAATGTAACCAATGAATATGTATACGTTAGGGCACAATGAGTCTTAATGGATTCAATGGTCTTCATCTTTTAACTAACCATCACTCATCACCTTTTGTTAGAGATGGCCACTCTTGTAATCAGTTTTCAATATAAACATATCCTCCGCTTTTTTAAAATTAACTTCACGCCATATTTTGCTTCTCCAAAAAAAAAAGCCAAAACAGCATTCAGCATTTGTTTTGCAGCAAGCCATTATAGACACGGTGTGCACTTTCTTCCTCTCTCTCTCTCTCTCTCTCTCTCTCTCTCTCTCTCTTACACTTAGTCTCCTGTACCTTCTACCATCACAATCTCTGATGACTCAGCCTAACATACCATCTTCACCATTTTTGAGGTCTGGGAACTCTCAAAAAAATATTTCCCATATAAATTCACGGTAACTGCTTCTTCGCTTTATACCATCCTGGCTTACAAAAGATCTTTGTGGAACACTCTTTCGAATAAAAGGTGGAAGTGCTTGTTTGTTTTTTTTTTCTCTCCAAGTATGGTCAGCCATTCTAGATTTTTCTATCTCTCTCCTGATTACTGCTTTTTTTTATGTTCATCAAGTCAAACCTTGAGAAGCCAGCCAGTTTCTCCAATATAGACCTTTCAACATTTTCACATTTAGCATAAATGCAGTTACTTGTCAGATTTTTCTCTCATGGAAAACTCACTTAGTAGATTAACACGAACAACAAGGAGGTGTTCAATCATCCAAAATACATACTCTTTGAATGTTGATAACCCTTCTGGAAAATATGGACAGTACATTTTTGTTGGACATTCTGAAAGAAAAAAATTGGGGTTGGGGTTATATAACATGAGCAAATATGACATGACGGGTGTTCAGAGACCAAATTCTAAGCTTTCTAGATTAGAACTGCATTTATTTAGTTAATGAATCTTTACATCTACTGAACTCATTTGAGTAAATTAGAAGCAATAGTTCTTGAATTAGGAATTTATTGAAAATAGTATAATAGATATAAGTCGTTGTTTGTAAATTTCATTAAGTTATTTGTCTGCTGCTGGGCAAAAAAACATGGCAGACCTCAACTGTGATGTTGGTGTTATTGTTCAGACAGTGTATCCTAATATAGTCCCGCAGGAAACACTTAATGTGTTGTGAAGTAACATCTTTCTCTTTTAAATTACGCATCTGGCCAAAAAAGGAGAGACAGTAAAGATATAGGAAGGGTTAGCATCTCAACTATATGATATTATCAATATAAAGTGGATGTATAAGTGTTGCTATGGGATTAATCTTTCTATTCTGTCCAAGATTTTAATGGATTTTTCATGGTTATCAATGTAATAAAAGAATATTCTATGGTTTGCTGATTAGATCTTTTGCTTTTTATATCATAGTTGATTGAGAGAAAGATGATTGAAGATAAATGGCTTATTGTTGATTTTAGCCAATTAGCTTGACTACAGTCTCACAAATATACAAGTGTATATACATTAAAGTAAGAAATCTGACAATGAAACTGTATTTCTTGATTGATATCTTCGTTACTCAGAATATCTCATTTGCTTCATATGGTAAGCTGGTATCTCTTGAGTTAAAATAACTTGGTAGGCTATTTTTTACTTGGTTGGTCGGTTCTACCAAATCCATTCTTTTATACTTTATACAAAAATAGATGCATTAGACGTTGACAGTATGTGAGGAAATGCATATTTCTAGCAATTTTGTTGATAGCTTAGCATAAAATTTCCTTTGCTCTTCATCAAAGATTAAAATTTGCTTTTTGCTCTTTGACAAAAAAATCCTTGAATGTAAAAAAAATTAGGAAAAAAATTCTATCAAATTATATTATTTCACTTTTAAAAGTCCACTTGAAAAACATCCTGTTGCTAGATAAAAAAGTATGTTTGTATTTATAAAACCGCCCGCGTGAGAATTCATCCAGCTGCTTTAATATCATATGCAAGAAGTTACAAATACGCACATAGGAAATTAGTATTATGTATTTGATTTTATGTTTTTGTATTACTCCATCATGATTTTGTGAACAAAATAGACCATGATACTAATAACAATTTATACAATTAGAAGAAAGGAAAACTGCTCTTGAAAGTAGTGGTACAATATTCTGTAGTTTGAACAAGTCACTGATAGATGCACCTTAGTTTGTTAGATAATGATAAACCAATAGGATAGTGCATAATGTCAAGTGATATTCATTCCAATGAAAACTAACCTCATTTCAGCTCGGAATCTTCAATAATCGTAACAAACTCTTCGCAAACAACAAATATACGGTAAGTAGAATTTACTGGTAAGTTATTTCACTGACACAAAGTGAGGCTCGTGGTAGACTTGATATTGAGTTATAATTTGAGTGTGTTTCTATGTTGGGGTTCATTTCTTAAAGTGGATATGAACCGTCTTCTATGCCTACTATAGGATACGTACCTTTATGTTAAAAGTATGGTACTACAAAATACCTGATCCTTGGGTTTGTAATAAATTTTCCTGCAAAATTCCATAAGATATATATTGATAATTTTTTGACATGTATGAACTTCTCACTTGGGAGATTGGTGCAACACTATCTTCCTATCCTTATTTTTCTCATATATGGTCCTGTGTTGGACTATGGTAAGGTAACAAAATATTCATACCAACTTGGTGTCTACATAGCTCTGATGGAACAAGATAACAGGATATCAAATAGTTTTCTTGTACTGATAACGTGCTGGCTAGAGTGCCTCGCCATGGTGTAATTGTTAGCAACCTCACCTAGTGGATCATTACTACAGACGGGAATTCAGTCCTCACTGAACGCTCCTACACATGTGACCTTGTGCTGTACTAAGCTAAGCTTGGTAAATACAAATAATATACTAGCTATGGTAGCACCAGCTTATTCACTATAATTCTGTATTCATTCTAGATGACAGATGATGAAAAGGTGTCTGACAATACACAGTACGCAAATTATATAAATCTTTATTATATTCTAAATTGTATATGTTGCTGATAATTGTCGTCTGTCTTTATTTAAAAATTATGAAAAAAGAGGTCATTAATCATGGTTCCTTTTCTTCAAAATTTTTTTAACTGAGGTATTAAAAGTAAAGAATTTATCAGTGATAATTTCAACACTTTTCTCTCTGTTTTGTGTACCTTGAGCCAGTGTGTGTGGGTATGTCATTTTCTGTGTGTCTTTCAATTGCAAATATGCACTCATTAACTTCTGCCCATTCCAATTATCAGCATAAGATCTTACACTTCTATTATATTCTTCCTTGCACCTCACTGTTGTTATTGATCATTTTTTTTTCACTTGACATCACATTTGAAAAAGAACTATTTTGAAGTTTTATAGATATGAAAAAGTATTTAAAAGCTAACAGTAAATATTATTCTAAAAACTTCTCTTTGCAAGTGACTTGACTACGACTTACAACCATATGGCACTGATGAATTTTTCTGATTTGTTTAAATAGTTGTATAGTTACTCTTAACTCTTGTATTTTTTTGTGTATAAGATTGTTTTTATGGTATGTTTATATTTATTTCTATGCAATCATAAAGATTAAGTTAAGTAGTATAAAATAATTTTATTAGCTTCATTGAAAGTCTGAAAATCTTTTCTAAGGATGTAAGTTCGAGTAAAATCTATATCAACTGATCAATTACTATTAATCTTTTTAATGATGTATAGTTTGTGACTTGTTCTATCCCGACTACATAAAGGCTTCCCTAACCCTGATGTTTCCTGTGTCTATCATTTATCCAATAAACTCCAAGTGTAATGCACATTGTTCCTTGTTTGTTCCGCTATTCATTAGTATTTGTCATTCAGTTACAAGTTATTTTGGTAGTTGATATGTACAGCCTACCATCCTTTTCATCATTTGAAAATTCATTGCTATTATTCTTTCTTCCCTAGTTTGATTCTATATGTGTTACTCTTTTATATTTTTTTGCTGTGTCTCATCTACAAATTGATAGACTAAATGTTATGATATTCAGATCATCGTAATTAAAATAAGACGTTGCTCAGCAGGAAGTGCCTGTTTGCTGTGAACAGAAGGTTACATTACAATTTCGAAATGTCATGCCCATGAGGAAGCTATCTTGTAAAATTGAAAAACAAACCAAAAAGATCTGTCCCACGCTGTCCTTATTTTAAATATTTGCTATTTAATCCATGTCAACTGTTTTAATAGACAAATATTGTTTTCTTGGGTTGTGGCTACCATATGGAGTTCAATTCCACACTTGGTTTACTTACTGTCCTTCATATATTCCACTTCCTTCACCTTACATACTTTTAAACAATTCTTTGTCTGTTACTTTTGTTTTCATTCCAGAGTGAGCCAGTGAGTTCATTTCTCCTCCAGTACATGATCAGTTATGCCTGATTTTGTAGTTTTCCTCAGATTATTGCTTTTTTGTGCTCTTCAAGTTTAACCTTTTAAGGGATGATTGGTTTATTCCTTAATATTTCATACATATTTGTAACAATTATATGAATCTTAAACATAATAATTATCAAGGAATTTCTATAGATCCTCTTGTCCTTCCTGAATATTTTTCTTCGAAAAAATCTTGCTTTAGGAATTTCTGTCTCGTAACCTCCTTTCATTTTACAAAAAAAAACTATCAAAAACAATGTACATTGAGAGCCACATGACAACCATCAACATAATACCCCAGTAGATTGTCACATATATTTATCTTTTAAGCAATGCCGTTTCTTCTAATGAACTCTACACCACGATCAATCACATAGAAACAAGTTAACACCATCTTAGTTACTTCTTCCTTTCCTCATAGATAAAAACCCAGCACAATCAATTCACAAATTCTGAGACTTTGTTCTTCTGATAAAACACGATACTTCACTTGTCATTTTCCTAGAGATTTTTATCCACAAAATATACGAACTTGCATCCAGGCTATCTTGATTTTTGTTTTTTCTTTATGGCTTCATTTTCTGCATCTGTTTTCCTTTTATGGGAGGGAAGCTGTCACAAATGACTAGGTGTGCATCTAAGAATTATCTTATTTCATTTTTAAAGCTTTCATAATATTAATTTTCTTCGGTTCTTCTGTCGTGTTCATTCAAATCATCTGTGTAGGTTTTGGCAATTATTTTCATTGCTTACATTTAAACACCAGCTGCAATTCTCTTTGCACTAATGCCCTTGAGGAAAGGATGTGTCCATCTCCTCCCACCAACTTTCAAATATGTCATGGGTCAACATGGCAGGGTAAGCCCACCACCTATGTTTGTTTGGGGAAAGCTTATGTCCACCCCACCCACAGACCTTCATCATCATCATCATCAGTCTTTTAACGTCCGTCGTTGGACATAGACCTTCCCCAGGATTTGCCACATTTCTCTATCATGTGCGTCACTGAGCCAGTACTTTCTGAATTTGTCTAGCTCTTCTCTCCATCTAATATTCTGCCGGCCTCAGTTGCGCTTGTTATCTCTGGGGATCCATGTCGTGAGTTGCAGTGTCCATCAGTTGTCCGCCATTCTTGCAACATGGCTATCCCACCGCCATTTGAGATTTTTAATGGATTCTATGATGTCCCTGACTCTTGTCTTTTCTTAAAGGATGATAAAAAAAAAGGTCAACCTACTCATTCTTCTATGCAGTATAATGTGCTTTGTATATCTCATGTTTATCTGTTACTGTGTTTTCGAATAACATTCTGCGCTCATAATTTATCTATATCTTTTAACATTACCTCTTTCATACATGAGAGCTCAAAATTTCTGCAAGAAAACAATAAATTAAACAGTTTATTAGGGATAACAAGAAAAGTCAAGCATTCATATCTACAGTTTTTGGTTTTTTTTTTTCATTTATTGGCTACCATATTGTCATAACCCTCAAAATACTTATTGTGTATGAATTACATCCTAATTTTTTTTAACTGAATATTGGTCAGATTTTTTTCTCAGTAAAATTTACATTTGAATCACTTATGGCAAATCATGACATTAAGTTAATGGTTGTATCATGAATTTTTGTTTTCTTATTCAGTGATTTTTGTGGAGAAATAAAACGAATTCTGTATATTTAGATATAAATGACAAATGATATATGATGTACAGTGTGTGTGTGTGTGTGTTTCATTTATGCTGTCCATGGTGGTTCAAATAAACCAATAGTGGACATTTCTTGCATTGCCTTTCTTGGCATCCAAAGTGATATCGGCATCCTTTTTCATGAATTCTAGAATAAAATTCTACCACTTATGCATACTTGAATATAATGTCAAATTATTGCATAAAATCTTAATGGTATCATCTTTTTGTTCCACAATTTGGATATGAATTATACAAATTTATAAAATGTTCTTGGTGAGAAAAAATATCTCCACATATAGTTCAATATTTTATGATTTGTTTTTTGCTTGACATTTAAAATTATTGTCGGCCACATTTTCTTGTTTTTGGATTAAATTAATCAAGCAATTATTTTTGTAGAATTATATATCGTTTCAAGATAAGTTTCACTCAAAATTTAATGATCACTCTTCATTGAACTATTAATATCATGCAATTTATCTGAAAAGATTCATCTAAAGGATGAATTACACTTTCAAAGGTTCTTCCCTCCACAATGATTTATCTGATATTTTGTTTGCAAATTGCAAAAAAGTTGATTGTACTTTGTTTCACTTTGAACCAATTCATACATTCATGCACATATTTAGGAAGAAATCATAGATAACAGGATCCATATACCTATATATACTTATATCTTCACTAAACGAGAAAAAAATTACAAGTCTTTTTGAATAGAAAAACCGTACAATTTGATGCTAACCTAGGAAACAATATAATGTCTATAATTTTGTTCAGTTGTTAACATTCCAAATTGCCTGTATACATGGGTGGCAGTGTAATTTCATCTATCTGGTATTGCTGGAATAAACTGATCTGGTCGGTAAATTAAAGACAACCATTTTTTTTTTTTTTTCTTTTTAGAAAAAAGCTTTTTACTCTTCTCTGATGGATCATATACCTTACAAAGGCTGAAAATTGGATCAGCCAAAACATTGTACCAATTTGGAAACGATATAAATTGGGAAAGAGAAATTTTTCATTTTTCAAGATATTTCTGATAAAAAAGCAACCGGTTCCCCCTTTCTCTTTCTCTCTCTGAAATAATCGTTTTGAATAATTTATTGAATCTATTACGCACTAACAAATCATGCGGCAGTTGGTATGTTGGGTAGAGAGTGGATCAAGTTGTTTTCATAGGTTTGCTTCAGTGTGAACGTAATCAATTCCAACTTGCTGGGGAAAGTATTGAAAACGAACAGAAGTGGATGGTGGAGTTGGACTTAATAGCAAATACTTGCTTTTTATTGTTTAAGAATTCTTTCTAAATTCTACAATCAGATAACATTTCTCTCTATGTTGCTGGAGCACATCTTTGAAGCAATAACATCATGTGTGATGCTAATAATGATTCTTTTTTGGGGATATTTTATTTACCCAGGTTATTAGGAACTGTCAACATAGCTTTCTCCATTTTTTTAAATTGGTCTAGGTGTGTATGTATCATGCATACAGGCTGCACTAATAAAGAAAAATTTCAATGTCAACTCCTTTTTATCTCAAGAGAAAACCTTTTTTAAAATTTTTTTTTTAAACCCCCCATAGGTTTTTAGTAGAGGGTTGAATTTGCAATGTATGTTCTCGCTTAATTGATTCTTTAGTTTGTATCTGCCAATATTCTTGCTTGTTTTTTTTTTTAAATTCAGACCTTTTTGATAATCAGTGCTCAACAAAAGGTGAGAGAAGTAACTCATTCATTGGTCACCCTTTTTTTCTAATTGGTAAAAACCAATGCGGCATGCTGCCAAAAGATGTCGGTCATGTGACGGTTTCTATTGAGTGATTAACCAGACCTGTATCTTTTCTTCATATTCCATTGTGATGAGTCTTGATTGTATCTCAACTCTTCATGTGACCAGAACAGAAAAATAGAGATAGAATAATATTTTGTTTTTTCTAAAATATTTTTATTTTTTTTTATTTTCATTTTTTTTTTTCCATGTTTCTCAAAAGCAGTCCATAAAAACTCTTGCTGTCACTGCTTTCCACAAAAATGGAAAAGGAGACACATCAGGTTTGCTGCAGTTGACTGTAGTGTGAGTGTTTTTGAAAAAAAGTTTGATAAAAAGGAGAGGATTCCCTCTAACTGAACTTTTGAGATAAGATTCATCAAAAGACAGGAAGGATTATCTCTCATATTTTTGATAAATTATGATATAATCTCTGGTCTTTAGTGGAAGAAAATAGTGTATATCTTTTATATTTTTTTTTATATTACTCAGAAGCAATTCATACAACCCAGTCTGTTTTTTTGACATGCGCAATGCAATGCCTAGAACTAGTAATTCCAAATATCAATGGTAACATTCTTTTGGTATGGCCTTTGAAACCATTGAATTATGCAAAGCAGTATCAGGAACACATTAGAAATGTTCATTGTATTTTAGCAAAAGTCATATAGGTACACACTTGACATGCTTACTCTCTCTTTGTGCCATTGTTATTCACTTTTGTATAATGAATGCTTTTTTTCTGAATTATGCAATTTCCAACCTAGATAGGGTGTATGTTAGATCAAGCAATTTTGGATTTTTTAAAATTCTTTCTTCAACGCACAGATTTATGAATTCTTTGAAATAAAGTAGTGGCAAACATTAGCAAAACAAAGATATTATTGAATATGACATACACCTAAGGGAGGGAAGAAGAAAAACGCATCAGTCAAAATATTATAATAAAAACAACATAGTCACATATACTAGTCTGAATTATTAGTGGAATAATGAAAATATTTCATCTAAGAATGGAAGAATAATGATCTAATACTACTTATGGCGGCTTTAGCTAGAATGATATGGTGCAATGTTTTCTAATTTTTTTGCTCTCTCTAAGTATCTCTGCATTGACTAAGTTAAAATAACTTTCATTGTCATCCTTAACTATTGCTATCCAGTTTCATTATACCAACTATAAAAGAGGGATTGATCTAATATAGAGAGATATAATACTGTAATAGAGTGGTAAATATTTTTTTATAGTACTGCACAGAATTGCTTATTGTTGCCTGATATCTGTTACTTAGAGTGAAAGGGATGTATCTTTTCACGCTCTTTGAAACAGTCTATCAAGACATATAAATGTGTGAATCACTGTAGCTCCACGAATGGCTTGCCTGACCAATCAACCAGCCAAGTGAACTACAGATGCTTCTCTCTGTATTTGTCTGTGTGTCTCTGGGTGCTCCTGGTCACATTCTTGGGGTTACTACCTTGAAAATTTGCATGTGTGCATTTCTAGGCCAAATTTCATAATACTTTTTTGTTTTTTTTAAAAAGTTACTTTTTTAGATCTCTATGGTCATTTTGGACCGACGATACCCCAATCTTGTGCTGGTATTTTTTTTTTAAATTGTTTTTAGATAACTTGTTCTATTAGACACCCGGGCTACAATGGTTAATTTATGAAAGGTATGGATATTTAATGTTGGTTCTAATATCTAATTCTATTTGCAAATCAAAATAAATTCTTGTTGATTTCCATTGAAATACCTTAATATCTTTACATGTAAAATTTCTTTGAAAAATACTTTCTGGAGAAAATCTGATTCATGCTGTTGATATATTGACCATTTTAGATTTATCGGCACTGCACTCCAACTACACACCACCACGAATACCACCAATGAGACATAGCATCAATAAATCTGGTGTCTTTTTTTTCCACTGAAAAGCCATCACAAATCCAACATGTCTGCCAATGTTCGCAACTTTTTACTTCCTTCATTTTTCTAACCACATGACTGCTTCTTTTCAAGCAATTGAATAAATCAGACAGCAACTTGCCTTTCTATTGCTGATAGAAGGCCATTCAATTTATTCACACCGGTTTCTTCTCTGGAGCCAAAGCTTTTTCAGCTGAGAGAGATTCAAAGAGTCACATTTTTCTCTTTCTATGTTGTCTATCATGCAGTAACAAGTGTATGCCTCGATGCGAGTATAGCTGTGTTGTCGTCATCCTCATTATTCTATGTGTGAATGTATGTAAGTCTGCACATGGTCTGTTGAAGGCGTGTGCATTGTCTTTCATCATGTTTCATGTGTAGTGTGTTCGTATATGTGAGATATTCATAATCATCTGAGCAAGAGTTAGCAAGTTAGTCTGCCAAACTGTTGAAATGTAGAAAGAAATCACCCATGCTTGCACTAAATCTAGCTAATCTCAATGAATATCTACTCTAATAAATCTAAATAATCTGTTTGCATGTTTTGTTACTGGCAAGCATATTGCTTATTTGTGTATGTGTATAGGTATGTATATGTTTTATTTGTATGTATGTGTCTGTTTCTTATTAGTGTGCACATGTATGTGTGAATGCGCCTCTGTCTTATTTATTTTTTGCGTATGTATATGTGTACATGCATATACTTTTTGTGTACGTTCGTATATTTCTTTGTGTATATCTCCTGTTTGCCTGTGCATATCAGTATATGGGAGATGTGTGTGCAAGCACAACTTGATGTAGCCATTTCTAAATTTGAAATAGATACCACCCCAGGAGCCAAGTTCAATCAGAGAGGATGATCACCATATTTATCAATCTTTTTCATCCAATAAAATGTGATAAGTATGTTTATTTAAAAAATGGGCAATAACCATTCAGCAGCTTCCTTTTACACTTTTATGTTTGTATCTATTTTCTGTTTTTGATAAGTATTCACACCAGTGTTATGTGTGTATTTATTTTAGCCAAGATATACTTGTATATCAGTATGAGTTTAACTCTCTACAAACACTGTATTTATAAGATATGTATTTTACTTAGGTATTTTTTTTTTTTTTTTGGAACAGTGCTTATTAAAACTCATCTTGGTCGTTTAATCAAGCAATTCAAGTCTTTACTAATTTGTTTCTTATTCATAATACCAGCATATCGAATACAGTGTAACTTTTTAATTTCTCTTTCTGAACATTTCTTATAGGCTATCCAATATAGTTAGTTCTTCGGCTTAAATCTTCTGACACTTGGAGTATTGACATTATATATGTGTATAACGGATTTCAACGTCATTGCACGTCTTAGCAATAAAGAATACTTCATTGGTGATGCTATATGCAGTTTAGCTAAGTCTTTGAACAATTTGTGGTTGATTATTATGTATTGCTATTTACTGTGACTAAATAATTTATGTTTTATAGGTTTATGAAGTATATCAAAAGTTTAGATGAGTTATCCTGTCTACAATGCACTGTTAATCACATGGAACACTTCAGTGAAACTTGTGTCTGTTATTTCAATAATTCTGGAGTTGTAATGTTTCTTTTGAAAACCATTCAAAGTTCATCTCTATGCATGAGAGGATATGTAGTCACTATATCCCGATATCATAGAGATATGCGTTTAGGTATGACTTCATCTACTCAGGTTTTGTGTGTTTGCTTTGCTGCGTACTTGTGTGTATTTTCTGTATTTCAAGACACGTACAATTAGCTGCTGAATTTCTGAATTCAAAATACATTCATTTTTCCAATTAATGCTGAAAATAGATTGACTGATTTAAAATTAGTGTATGATAAGCAAAAGCTCAAGTTTGATGTACCTTGTTTATCACGTAGGCCTCATCATTATCATCATCAGTCTTTTATCATCCATTGTTGCACACAGACCTTCCCCAGGATTTGCCACATTTCTCTATCATGGACGTTGCGGATCCAGTATTTTCTGAATTTTAGTAGTTCACCTCTCCATCTTGTATTCTGCTGGCCTCAATTTTGCATGTGATCTCTGGGGATCCATGTTGTGAGTCTTGATGTCCATCGGTTGTCAGCCATTCTTGCAACATGACCGGCCCATTGCCACTTAAGTTTCCTTGTAGATTCTATGATGTCTCGGACTCCTGTTTTCTCTCTAATATACTGTGCTGTCTTGTGCAGTCAACTCGGTAGAAGAGAGGGAAGATTGTCTTTCAAGATATTAGAAATTTCTAGATGGTTGGTACTGTCAGGTTTATAATAAATAATCATAATGTTGGATCAACTGGAATTCATCAAAGAAGTAAAATCAGCAGAAATGCCTGTATAAAACATACACTATTTCATTTTGAATATTGTTCTTGCCCACAAGCTTACTTAAATAAGAAAAGAATTACATTTCATTCTTCAAAGAAGTGAAAGAATCAGATTCATTTGATGTTATTTTTTTTCTTTTGTCATCAGAAGTAAACACAATTTCAACATTGCTGACTATAACTTTAAGAACAGTCAACGTTAAGAACGTTGACATTTCAAATTTTGTTTGGACAATTGAACCCCTTCTTTATGCATTCGATATTGATTAAAGCATTTTGGTTGATCCATTCTTCTGTCTTCATCTAGTGTCATTTTTATATAAAGCATTTACATCTCCATTAAATTGATAATGGAGGTGCTAGTACAAATCCTCAGACCTGGATCATTTTTTTTTTTTTTTTTTTTTTTGGGCTTGTCATAGGATGTGCAAGGCTTCTCCCTTAGTGACCTTTGTTAGGATTTTAATCACATTAGAACATGTCAGCGATGACCAAATGGGTGCCTCCTTAATTAGGTCTACAAAATGGGCCAAGTTCCTTATGTAGGATATTGTTTTACCCAAAAGTGGTTTTAGAATTTCGACTAAGAAGCGTCTCAAGAGGTCACACCCTGAGCCGAGACAATTAACTATGGGTCTTACTGTTCTCAAACAGCACCCAAACTTTAACCAAACATTGAGGGGGTACAAGTACCATTTCTATGAAAATGTTCCACAAATAGTTGCTAACAATCAATTGTCATATAGACAGTAGCAGACAGTCGGTGAACAGTTGCTTGAAGCTTGAGCTCCAATGTTTATTGGGTATTTGTTCATGAAAAAAAAAGTGCAGTTTAAGATACACTCCAAACACAATTTTTTTTCTTCTAAATCTTCTATTCACAACCAATAATAATGCATCAGGTATGTCATCATAATTCTAACTAACAGCTGTGCTTCAACACATGATGTAATAACTCTGGTCCCTGTCACAACACAGTCTGAGAGAGAAATAAATCATTCATTGAACCTTGTGTTATTATTAAAAACTGAACAAATAAAGGATAAATAAATCAAGTAACTAAGATTAAAAATGTTACACTATTCTACATAAAAACTAACATATTCATGAAAATCAATATGTTAAGCATTAAAGAAAAAGAGGATTTTCTCTTCTTCAAAAATGAACCTTTCCACTTTAATAAACATTCAAATACTGAGAGATAGATGGTTGACAAAAACATTTTTTCCTCACTAACTTGTTTTCCAATAAAATTTATATATATTGCCTTTCTTTGAATAAAACATTTCAATTCATTGCCTTAAGCTTTAATCAAATTCACATGACAGTTATAGTAAACTAAGAATTCTACTTGTAAAAATAGAATTCATTTATAATTTTAACTGGTAACTTTCATACTAGAATATCTATAATTAATTATAATCCCCATCCACTCATGAAAACTGTATTCACTGACTTGATTTGTTGTTTTAATTTCTAATTATTTAAATGGGGCAGGATCTTATGTTCATTTGATAAACCTCTTAGTACTTACTTTGATTGCTTTCTTTACTTTGATGACTACACTTCCTTAAGCTAATGTAATACTTAGAATACATATTTTTACTCATTAGGATTAATATGTATTCAGATAGAATTAAATTACACTTAGCAGACCATCCATGAATTGCATACACATGGTTGGGTTGAGAGCTTTTACACGTACCTCATGGCTGCATCCATTCAAATGATTTCAGCTGAATTCAGTGTCACACAAACTTCTCATCAAGAAGCTTACTAGATTTTTTGATATCTCAGGACAACAAAATTGTTAAACCAAACAGATTAAATCTAAAGATCTGAAAATAAGTTTTGTCATACAAAGAAAGGAAGGAAAAAAAAAATTTCCCGCAGGTTCATATTGTGCTAACCCTCTTCATTATGCAAACGCTGTTTGCAGAAGGTTCATTTGCCATGTGATGAATTGCAATGTAAAATTTTAGTGGATGGTGGCAGAACTCATCAAAGAGTTATTCACTGGTTTTATTTGTATGAACAGATTAATAGCCACAGTTCATTTGACATTTGTATGCGAACATTAAAATAAACAATAGGGTTTTCAGATCCTTCTGGTGAAAATAATTTCTGACAATCCTCCTAGGTATCTGATAATACATATTCCTTTCTAATCTGTCATTTTGCATTTTCACTGAAAAACATCATAAAAATGGTTGGAAACGTCATTTATACATTTGCAAACAACCTAAATGGTTAAAAACGTCATTTACACATTTGTAAACAATCTGAATGGTTAGAAACGTCATTTACACATTTGCAAACAACCTGAATGGTTAGATGTGTTATGTACACATTTGCAAACAACCTGAATGGTTAGATGTGTTATGTACACATTTGCAAACAACCTGAATGGTTAGATGTGTTATGTACACATTTGCAAACAACCTGAATGGTTAGACGTGTTATGTACACATTTACAAGCAACCTGAATGGTTAGACATGTTATGTACACATTTGCAAGCAACCTGAATGGTTAGACGTGTTATGTACACATTTGCAAACAACCTGAATGGTTAGACGTGTTATGTACACATTTGCAAGCAACCTGAATGGTTAGACGTGTTATGTACACATTTGCAAGCAACCTGAATGGTTAGACGTGTTATGTACACATTTGCAAGCAACCTGAATGGTTAGACGTGTTATGTACACATTTGCAAACAACCTGAATGGTTAGACGTGTTATGTACACATTTGCAAACAACCTGAATGGTTAGACGTGTTATGTACACATTTGCAAACAACCTGAATGGTTAGACGTGTTATGTACACATTTGCAAACAACCTGAATGGTTAGACGTGTTATGTACACATTTACAAGCAACACAAGCATTATACAAACGGTTACAAACCCATTTGCAGAACATCAGAAAAACAGTTGATGAACATTTGGCTGCTGATTGCAAACACTTGGTACTAAGTGGTTAATGGCATGTTAGCAAGGCTATATATAAAGTATATGCTCAAAGGAGTGGTTTGAATGTCCAATCAAATACTTCTGTGGCCATGTGCAGGCTTCAAGTTTCATTTCTCTGTCCAGTAGCAATCAGATGGTTTGATGTGTGGCTAGCATATGCTTCATTATGTGATGCCTTGATTTAGTATACTAACATACACCTCTAGGTATTTGAGAATGGTCATCAGAAAGAAGTGGATGTATGCAGAAACTATTTCTACTGCATGCTTCTGACTAATTTTGATTTATAGTGTAAGATAAATAGTGAGGAAAAAATCTGTTGCTCATTTATGCTTGTATCTTGCTTTCTGTTTGAGAGTTTAGTTATTGTTTTTTGGGTTTTTTTTTAGTCATGTAATTGTCATATTCATTTTTAAAGTTGTTCTCTGTTTTAGCTTCCATTATTTCTTGATCTTGATCCATTAATTTGTTCCAATAGTTGACGTTTCTTTGTGAGAAGAATCCCCTTCTTGGATTTTTTTCTGCGATATTTTTTTTCTTTCTATTCATTTTAAAGATGTTATCAATGTCTTTTAATATCTCAAATGTTTGTGTCATGTCTCCTCTGATCCCCCTTTCTTCTAGTATTGTTAGTTTTAATTTTTCAAGTCTTTTTTCATTGGAAAGGCCGTCTAGTTCTGGAACAACCTTTGTTGCTCTTTGGGTGTTTTCCAATTCTTTTCGCAATATACTCAATGTAACTTTTGTTCCATTTTTACAAGTTGTTTTCCAAGCATTATACTCACATGAATAATTTGAACTACTTTGCAATCTCTAACAGTAATGATGTACTGTAAGTAAAATGTATGTACTTTTTTTCTAACACTTTATATGCATGTTTCAGTTGATTCATTAGAAAACTGAAAAATGTTTGATGATACTTTTTCAGTTTTTACTGATAAAATTATCAATATGATTGAATAGTCAAATTTCTTTTTTTTAATGTATTCTTTCTTTTTTTTTAATTCTTTCTAAAATATGGGGTAGTTTTAATTGTTAGGGAAAAGAAGTAGATGAATGATATACAATTGTTGTCTTTGTTATAAACTTATCAATTCTTTCAATTATCCTCAGGTTGATAATTTCTATGGGTATGCTTCTAAATTAGCTGGTGCATCACACCAAGGGCCATGGGGCTCGAGAGAGTTAACTGAGGCCCAAAAGTTACACTTTTAAGTTGATACAATATGTCCGTTAATTAAATAGGTTGGCTGCATTGTTCACTGTTGGGTAAATATAGTATGGCATATCAAAAGGATTATAGTAGATGAAAGCTGGATGGCTAAAGGACAAGGGTGTTTGTAGGGGGTTGTATGATGGGGGCAAGAACAGTAACGCACAGCCTTATATAATTTCTCTCAGAAGCCTTGGATGGCTTATAGTCCAGATAATTTGTACCAGGGCATCCTTCTGCAAACATAGGTTTCTTCAGTTTTTAAGTTGGTGTGGCTGGGTTTATATGTATGGATGAAACATCCAAGTGCACGAACGGAAATAAAGGGAGGAAATTTCAAACTTCGTGTTGTTTTTTTAATATTACTCCCCTGAATAGGTTTTTAGTAGGGTATTCAATTTGCTGTGTAATTCTTTGCTTAATTGAGCCCTTATTTTGTGTCCACTTGTTTTTAGAATTTTTATAGTGATCACTGCGAGAGGAGCAGCTTATCAATTGATCACCCATTTTGCCATTTTTTTCAATTGATCACCCCCAGCACAGCATGCTGCTGAAAAAGGTTGGTCACATGACAGTTTCTATTTAGCGACTGATCTTTTTATCTTTTTTTTGTTTTAAGAATTTTCAAGTGGAGATTAATTTTATGATGGTATTCAATTCAACTCGGATCTTGAGCCGAATTTGTATCAATATTTACATATCTTAGTTTAATCTACCACAGGGACAAATAGAGATCAGAGAGATTGTATTGTACCAATCTTCCAAGTTACCAGCTTGCCTACCTTGAAAGTAAACATATTCAAAATCTTGGCTCTTTACCTGGGCTTGATCACCAAACACTGAAGCCATTGGGAAATATGCAACTATCTCAACCATTAGGTAGGCCAAGCAAAAGTTGTATAAAGCATTATTGAAAGGGAACTTTTCTTGAAAAAGAACAGATCCTGCATATTGATCGCAACCAAAGAAAAAAAATATTGAAGGACTCCTTTATTCTATGTAGTTAGTGGAGTCCTACATTGTCATCAACATGAGACGATATCCCTCTAGCTCTCATGATACTGTCTTTTTAATATATTTCCTGTTGGATTTTTGTTCATTATGAGTATATTTTGTCTTCTGGTATTTTTGTGAGTCCTGGTCTACTTGATTTATGTTCTTGATAAATGAACAGATCTTTCGCTGTGTAAATAATAGCTTAGTCTGAAAAATCTCTTAAAATTTTTATTCACTTTTGATTTAGCTTATGAGATATCTAGACATTATTGCTTCAAATGGTCAAAGAAAAAGAGATGGTACTCCAGTGTCTCAGATCACTTGACAGATAACAGTTGTTATGATTAAATAAAGAAAGTACTCCAAGGTAAAGATAGATAAAGAACTAGTAAGACTAATAATTATCTGTAAAATGATTTTTTTAAGGGTTGCAGGCAGCAGTTGATTGCCATTATTAATTTGTAATTGTTTACATTTTTTTTATTTGTAAACTCTTCTTGGTATTAAGATAAGTAATAAATTCCTACATTACACGGTAAAAATTTTCATCTGCTCATCTTATCATTCATTAGATGATCCGCCTTCTCTCTGTATGTGACAGCCTAACTCAGGAACCATGCAACTAATCCCTATGAAATTTTCTGTGTGTACCAATCTGACCCCAAGCATGTTTTTAGCTAGTTAGTTCTGATTATTCCTACACTTTTCAAATTTTAGCAGAGGATTCGATTTACACTTTAACTATTGTGCTAAAACAGACCTTTACATTTTGTCTGGTTGTTATCAACATAGTGTGATGGAGATAATGTTAGTGAGCATTCTTAGATATATCTTTTTGAAAAGTTGTACTAGAGAGATTACATTTACTGTATTTATAACCAGCAATGATCAGTCTCTTACCCAATTTAGACAGATACTTCATGAAGTATATATATCAGGTAACCCACATGAAAAACCTTATAATTTTTATTTCGGTTAAAACAATAGGTTTAGAAAACAGTTGTAGTAGTAGAATCTATCCCCACCTCCCCATCTAATAAAAATTGAGTAATAGGACCTATTGATTTACTTCCAGTGTTTAAGGAAAATTTTATTTCCAATTACAAGCCATCTCTGGAGAGGCCAAACTTTGATGTGTAAACAATAACTCAAAATCTGGTGAGACATGAAGCTCTGGGTTTTATCACTGGTTCTTTAAATTGGCTTATAGCAAACAAATGCCAAAATAAACGTTTAAATGTAACTCACTGAAATGAAAAGAAGTATCCATTCAAAATGGTGGCTGGTGGGGTCTGCTTTTGAAGTTTCAACCTTTATTTATTTACTTTATTTGATAGCATACGAAATAAATGGGCGTCTTGTATAGGGAAGAGATCTCAAGTTTCTCAAAATCAGAGTAAAAGGCAATAAAAAAAAATTGAAAAAGCAAAAATAGCAAAATTATTAGATATAAAATAATTGACTCGCTGGTTTTGTAAATTACTATATCTAGAGAAGACCTTCAACACGGGTTTATAAGAATAGTTTATCAACCTTTCAAGTAAAGACTCGAGTATTAAAGTCTAAGCTGTCTTCAACTTGATTTTTTTTTTCCATGTCTCTCATAGGCTTTCTTTATTGCTAAATGTGGATATTATCAGATAAGATTGAAGACCCTCTGATTTCATATTACTTCTCATATAGTTGGCTTATCCTTAAACCAAGAGACAACTCATTGAATCTTAGTACAACTCTTTTCAAAAGAAACTATAATTATGTATTTAAAGTAAGTAAAACTTGGTTAGTAGTTAGTTTTAATGAGAAATTCTGTAGCCAGAAAAGTACAGTATTAGATCCCCCTTTATTATAATTGGTAGTATTCAGAAGAAAAGAAGTCTTGACTCTAGTAGTCACTTTTAAATAGTGACATATTGAAAAGGCTCACCTTTGCATGCAAGATGTCGGACAATATTTCTAGTCTTTTTAAGGGAAAAAAATGATTCAATGTATACATTTAAGAACCTGAATGAAGTCAATTTGATTGGGAAAAAAAGTTTAAAATATCCAAAGTCTAGATTCATACTTGAAAAAAACAACAGCTTATCTTCATCTATATGTTGGCATAGCCCGTCATTGATATACTAATAATGTCCAAGAAGACATGTATCCTGAAGTGGTCTGCTTTCCCATAGTGATGTTTTTTTTTGTTTTTTTTTTTAAATACATACACACGCACACATTCAACATTGTACTTTTGTGAAGCATTTAGAAAACTTTATCCCTAAAATCATCTACCAACCCAATATGAAACTCTTCATCAGGTAAGGTCTAAAGAAATCAATTTGATTTTGATATATCTATTATCATAAAAATGAGATTTTTTTTTTGCTCTAAATTGTGCTTTTCAGCACTGTGAAACGCTTTTTTGATTTACATGTTTATGTTTCTATTATTTTGTCATTTTTTCCCTTTTCTCTAAGATTGTGAAACTGCTAAGTTTCAAAGAATCGTTTTTTTAAATTCTTCAGATTTGCATGATGTCTTTATTGCTGTCCCATTTTCAAACCACCATCTTTTTTTCCTATATGAAATCGTTAGATGAACGGAATCTTATTTTTTCTGTCCAATATTTCTGTGTTAGATGCTATAAATCTTATTACCAGAGAACCAGCATTTATTCTCTTGCTTTTTCATTTTTTCTGAAAGTTTTTGTATTTATTTTTTCTAGTTTTTTCACTTAAAATTCTCTTTTTTTGGGTTGTACCATGCTTTGTGTCCTCTTTTGTATGTTATTCAAGTATTAGGAATTGGAAAAAATCTCTGAACTTCCTCAAAAACATAAAATCAGGGTCTCTTTTATGATTCAAGAAAGAAATGTGTTTCTCACATTATCTATCATTGTTATGCAATTTTTATTCATCCTAGAATTTTCCCAGTGCTTTGTGTGTGGAACTACTGCTTGTGAACCAGAGACACAAAGTCAGTTTGTTTCCAACATTTTTCACAGTATTCTTGCCATCTTCAATTATACTGTAGTTTGTAATTCCATGAAAGATCATGGGATTATTGCTACTTCTCTAATTATTAAGAGTAAAATTCTTACTCTGATGTTCCATAATTTCGTACATTTTGGTATTTTCTATTTTAGCAATCTCTTTTTTCATCACCGCCTCTTAGCCCTGATGGGTACTCCTCGATAATTGAGGGTGTCTTTTTAAAGCTGCTGCTTCCCTCTATCTTTTTATTATATTTGATAACACTTCATTCTGCTTATTTATTCTTGACTCTCCTCATAGTACTTGAGCCCTTGTTGGCGTACTTTGAGAATTGTGAAGATGCCAATCATTCTGGTTCCCATCATCTCCAGAGTTGAAGGGTTTTTAATATTTCAAGTTTATTCTACGATCAGCTGATACTGGATGATCTGTTTATTTCTCTAAATCACAGAGTTGCCTGAAGAAGTTTGGAAAAATGAACCAGGTGGAAAATTGTGGGAGTGTCAAAAATCAACAACAAAATTCCGAATAAAAAATTTTTTTTTAAATCTCAGAATGTAAAAAATTTTGTCATTATTATGTAATGATTTGGATGGCTTGCATCTTCATTGTGGTTATTTTTATTGCAACTGTATTCTCGAGGCTTCCTCAGATGTCACTTGCACCTGATAACTTTCTGCTCTGACTCAGGCATTTGAGAAGGGCATCATTTCTAGAGAAAACGGTCTGCCTACAAATGAAGCAAGGTGACAATTGCAAGGTGTGAAATTCTTTAGAAGAGGGCCAGACCTCACAAAAAGCAAGTAGGGAGAATAATATAAACACTCCCTAGACAAAGAGTTCTATTTTGCATCCTTATAGCTCAGACTAGCTACTTTTATTTTTTTCATTTTTTTAATGCTACCATTGATGTTTTTAATTTCTCTAATCGACTCTTCCTCTTCCCATCACTTTTTCTGCCCTCTGGGGCCACAAGAAGAGAGACCAGATAGGCAAATGATGTCTACGTTAAGTATAATCTATCGCTGCATTTATTACTAATGCATTAACTGTCTTTACTTACTTTGGAGTGACATTACTAACTTATACATACAATTGCTCAAGAGTGATACTTAGATCAGTAATAGCCATTAACACGTGTACATACAAAGAATGTAAGCAGAATAAATGACATGACAAGAAAGAGGTCAACTGGCTTATCTGACAGTCTCCTCTGAATTGAATGAAAGTCACAAATTCAGTATGTGGGGGTGGGTACTCTGAACCCATTGTACCTAACAGTACCTTAAAGTACATACTTATCCTTCGAGTCAGTCATCCTCCATCTCTTTGGGAAATGGGGACCAGAGCTCTTTTTTGATTCCAGGGGCCCCTGTCATACAGGGATATATGAACATGAACAGATATATAAAAATTCATTATTATTATTATTTCAGTCTATGATCCCCTTCAAACGTGCTAGTACCCCAGGGGAGGCATACCCTCATGGAGAATGACTGCTTTGAATGAATAAAGCTGTCACTTATTTTTCTATGTCTTGTAGACCCTCTTTTGATTTGATCATTTGTAGGTATTTTTCAAGTTCAGTCTCCCACTGCAGTAGAGCACCCAGCCAGATTGAACTGACTAGCGTGCTAACCATCACTCTGTGGCAGACTTCCAGTACAGATATTTAGTATAATGAGTCTTGTCAGGCACAAGACCACAGAACTACAGCTCTTCAGCAGGTTCCTAAACATAGATCTATGAGGCTTGCTCGTTATTTTCTATGAGAATAATGAAGTTGTCTCATTTCGTTACATAGACTATTTTCAAAATTTTACATAGATTCTAAAAAATTTAGATTTTAGGCCAAGAAATCAACAATTCTATGAGGTTTTTTTTTCAAAGTAATGGATTTACAGATTAGGGGGACAAAGAAATGGGTTATACAGCATGATAAACATATTTCAAGAAACCGACAATAAAAACAGAAGCAAAAAACAAACAAACTTACTTCCTAAACTGAGGATCAGTAAGGCTGAAGCACCGAATGCAAAATGCGAGAAATATCAGCAAGACCATTTCCATCCAAGTTCTCATTCATGTAATTGATGGATATTTTCATGTTTGAAGTTAAGCTTTGCTCCTAGCCCTGCCTATTTTTGTATGGAATTATTGCTTGTGTACAGATCCATTTGCCAAATTTTTTTCCTAACAATCGATCTGATACCATTCTTGTAAATATACTTGGGTATCTAAACTGGAATCCGAATTTCCCTACTCGAGATCTGCCTGTCTCCTATTTTGTTCAATCTGTCTGAGCAAGAATTTTACATAATTCTCATCTTACTATAGTTAGGACAAAAGTGTATTCAGGGATATTTTGCCGATGACTTTTTTATAAGCATTTATTTCTTCTGTATAACCTTTAGAATTTTGTTCGCAGTTAATACAATAAGATGAGAATTATTCAACTTCTATTTCAAATTATCTTTTGCTAGCAATGTCATTCTTATATAGAAAAAGGATGTGCTGGGAAAACAAGACAAAATACATTGATTGGACATAAATATTATTTCAATTGCTGATGTATCTATCTACACAATCTTTTCAGAATTGTCAGTAAACTCTCATTGTAATGGCACTATTTAATATGTTTGTTTTTATATTTTTGCAAGACTATTATAGGAGATTAATTTGAAGCAACTGCACATGAAGATTTCTGTGCATTATTTCAAAAACTAAAAATAGTGAACCCTTAAAATAATGCCACCTAATGTTGCATGGAGCATTAAACTGTAACAGTACTAAAGTTTTTTTTTATTTGTACCTTTTGGCTTCTCATTATGATTACATTTTGTATGCATTCCAATGGGGAAATTTGTTATGATGGCACACTTAAATCCCTGAGGATGCCATAATAACAGGAGTGTACTGTACTTATTTTCCATTAAGAACATTCACGCGGGCTTTACTTAATAATAACCACTTACACTCGAGCTATAACAAGTAAAATAAATCTGACTGAGCAAAGATTCACCTCTCCCACTCCCTTAAATCAAGAGGACTGACCAATCACAAAAGTATATAGTTAATCCTCCCTCTTTTACTCCAGTGTTAAACTATTTACAGTCTAAATGCTGTTCTATATATGAATATGCTGAACTCTTGCTAGCTTCAAACTCCAAATGTTATCCATTAATTGCATCCAATACTTCAACTTATAAAGTTTTTCATTAATATGTACATGATCTAACTGCTTTATTACAAGGACTGTTGGTATAATTAATAGCTGTGTTGAAGCAATCTTTGGAGCTAATCCAATCTGAAAAGAAAAAAATAACTGAAAGAAAAGAGTTGAGAAAAAAAAAAGAGTGAGAGAGAAAGCAAGAAGAAATGGGTGGATATCTTTACGGTAACTTTGATACAGCCATTGAAGAAAAACAAAGGAGGAACAGATTTTGTCAATAGTCAGTTCGAAGACACCAACCACGATCATGACAAGCAAGACATTAATTCATTCATTTGCTTCTATCATTCCCTACTTGTCTCTATCTTGTCTGCTTCTCTTCATTTTGAGTCTTACCATAACCACTCTCTTTTAATGTCTGTGTCTGTTGGTGCATTTGTCAGCTATTCCCTCTCTCTCTCTCTCTCAGTTGCTATTGACTCATTACTTTCTTGTTGTGACACAATTAGTTTTCTTTTTTGTCTGTGTCTAATTTATTTACACCTCTATTTTTGGATCTTTCTCTTCCATTGACAATTTCAGCTCATCTTCTCGTTCCATTTACTTTTTTTAGAGGAGCCTTACATTCTAGAAGTGCTCTAATTTTAATTCACAATTTTTTTATATGAGACAGACCGTGTTTTTTTTCCTCTTTTTCTCCAATTCTTTTGGTCTTTGGATCTTTTACGAGTAGAAGCTTGTTCATTTTGGAAGGAAAAAAGATTGTTTGTTTTTTTTCTGTTGGTGAATAGTAATAATAACCCTCGCCACCACGGCACTGGACTAGGGACCTTAGACCTTCTGTCTTTCAATCTAATCACTAAATCATCATCAACAAAAAACTTAAAATTGCTTTCTTTATAATTCAAATGGAATCATTTTCATAAATTGATCGAAGTGGCTCCAATGTCTACAGCCTTATGGACTTCAGTCTATTGATGTCCGACTCAGCTCTTTCTAAAGTTAAATTTATCATCCATTTTTTCGTAGGTATTCAGCAATAGCATAATAAAGCTACAGTTTTTATTTATTTTGGTTGAAATTTAATATGACTTCAACTTCTAAAAGGTGTAAGTTGTTGTCTAGACTTGAGGCCAATTTATCACGTGCCTAGATAAAAAAAAAAAAAAAAAAAACATTCATATTGTTATAAAATCTGTCTTGCCCAAATGGTATAATTTCTCATTCAAATCTTTCTGGTGGTGTGTAATTGTCAAAATTTCATTTGTTTTTAAGTTTGATTTTACCCCGAACTTGCTGTCAGAAGTTAACTCGCATCATCATCGAAATGATATGATGATATAATCAAAACAGCAACATTGAAATTTTTTCAATTAATTAATGTCTATGGTTGATGGCCTGACGCTGCTCTGTTACACAGGAAACTGAATATCTTCTGAGAGACAAACTTTATATATTTAAAAAAAAAATGACTTATAAGCCTTGATGTTAAGATGCTTATAAATATGCTAGTGTATTTTTTTTTTTTAAATCATCATGCAATTTGATATTTTTCTTTTATTCTCAAGTTATTTTTAGCAATTTTGTTTCAGTTGATGTTTCACTTCTAGCGAGACAAAAGTTTATATTTTGGACATTTTGCATCTTTTAGAGCTTAACTTTTGATGGTCTTCACTATTTGCTGAAAGTTATTTACTAAGCTTAACTTAGTCTTGCACAAGACCCAGTAAAACTGAAACTCATTACATTAGCAAATTTGCTGGCAAGATGAGCTTGCTAATCACTCCACTAAGGCAGGTATCTTTTCCTGCTTATTAATAATTCTGTTCGGAAATATATTTATAGTTGTGAATTTCTTTTATTTTAAAGTTTTGTTACCTTTCACTTTTAAGATCATTTGTGTTTTGAGGAAAACGGCATTTTAAAGAAATAGTCTCAATTATATCCTGCAAGATTGAGTTTTGATACATTAATTTCAATTCTTTTGTAGGTCTCATGGCTCCATTTTAGGGAGAGCTTTGATTGTCAATTGTAACATTGTAGAAAAAAAGTTTACTAAACCACAAGGGTATTGAAGATTTTTCGAATTCTAGATTTTACATTTGTACAGACAGAAGCCCCTGACATATTTTCAAAGTTTTGCTCTTTCCTGTAATAAAACCAACTTGCCAAGCATATAGTGTGGAATCAAATACAGTTCAGTCTTCATACCTACCAGCAGTTAACAAACTTAAAACACAACTATTTACCTGAACTAGTATAACTTTTCTTATTCAAGTTTGTGGTAACAAGTAGAACTGTATCATTGATTATACATTTAAACCACTCTGTTTTCATTTTCAATAACAAAGTTGAGCTTTCTTGCATACAACAAGAAATAATTGAATAACTACTGTAAAAAAAACAAAATAGATAAAAACTGAATTTTAATGTTATTCGCACATCTGAAAGATAGACACATTTATCATAATTGCTTTTTTTTGTCACTGTTATAAGGTCTTATCATTATTTTATCAGCTTTCCTGTTGCAAGTCCCACACCACGAGAAGACACCTGGTATTCACCTAGCCGTGGCTAAGTTCTTGTCTGCGTCTATAATTGACTGCTCAAAATATTTATTTCAGGCTTTTCCTTCAATCAGTCATGTATAAATAATTCATGTTGGAAAGTCCTAAATGTTTTTATTTGAGCTAATAAAACTTTATGCATACCTTCAATACAAAAGAAGTCCAGTAGTAACTAGCATGAGAGTTTGTCTTATTGTTTAATTTTTTTTTTTATGTCTAAAAGCTTTTTTATTTTTCTCAATCCTCGTGTGTCACCTTATATTTTATCCGATAAGAAGACACTTGGAACATTTAAAAAAATGGGGTCTTCCTCTAGGTCAGATACAAAACGGCAACTAGACAGCTAAAACCATAAAATTCAGACTTAGATTGGAGTCTTGTCTTATCTGAAGGTTGCTTTATCCGGTGAAATATATGGTAATTCTCAAACAATAATTTGATTATTCATTACTTTTTCATATATGTACATTTTTCCTAATGTTTTATCTCATCCCCATGTTAATTTTCTTGTACGCATTGAAAATTTACAATTTTTTCATTATCAGAGTAGTTAATATAAATTATAATTATGAAAATAACTCAGTGATCTAAGAGTATCATTATTGATATATGTTTATTGTTAATAATCATATATCTGCCCAATGGATAGGTTATTCCACTAGTTTTAAATGAAACTAAAATTTCATTTTTTATTCTGACAAAATCAGCATATGATTAGGTTTAATTTTTTTGCATTATGAAATATAAATATTTTGAGAAAATAAATATACAGATTCATAATTAAAACATAAATGACGGTTTGACATATCGTCTCTAAGGTTATTAATAATTAAAAAATGTTTTTTCAAATCTACAAAAACGTTGGAATAAATGTCCGTTGACATAGACAAAAAGGTTGTCAGCGAAATGTCCTGACACAGTTTCATTACGTATCAACAGCAGCCATTACATATTAACCATAGTTTTGGTTACATATTGTAACCTTAGAATCATTGAATAAGGATACAATAGAAGTAGGTATAATGCTTATTCTACTCATTAAATAATAAGATACTAGCAATAATAAAAACAGACCTGTTACCTTGCTTAGAAAAGATTCTGTTTTGGTGCCAATATCTTTTATAATGTTTGCTCATGATTTCTGATTTATTGTGAGTTATGTAATTATAATTGAAGAAATCTGTTTGTGCATGTGGGTGTGTGCAATGCAATTACTTGACAGTTAGCCATTGTACGAAATTGACATTCGCCAGATATGTTAGTCAGCGCACGAGGCAGTGCAGTGTTGAGTTCTTCAAGGTTTTTTTAATCGGCGGTTCTCAAGAAATCTGATGATAAAATAATTGAAAAAATCCAGATTATAGATTTTTATATGAAATCATAGATCTAAATTGGCAACACTGAAGAAAAGTAACCACATAGTTTGAGGCCGTAGCTTTGTACAACGGACCGGAAATTATGTCACATGACTATTGTGGCAGGTTGCTCAACACATCACAAAATCCAAACCCTTCCAAACGTTCAACTTTGGAACAGTCACTGCTGTAGTTATCATTGATTTGTTCAGATAATATATGTATATTTTTCTTTGTTTCTGCTCCATCTACAGACCAAAGAGATTTTGAGACTCACTTGTATTCCACTTTAATATCTAAATGATTAGCACTGTTAAAACGTCATTAGATTGACCTTTGCTGGTTGCTCTCTGTCTTTTATTTCATCATATGGACCACTGACCAACTCACCTTAGAAAATTACTTATTAATTGGCTGTTTGCAATTGATTGATCTGGTGATTAGATGATCGATTTGATTTCTTTTTCTTTTAAATAACCCTAAAGTAGATTGGGAAGAGAAAGAAAATACTAATACATGAAATTATTTGCCTGTACTTTTTCAAACAGTCTTTGACTTTCCTTGATATTATTAGTTCTTTCTCTTTTACTTTTAATATGCTGCCAATGTTTTATTTTTCCTGCTAACTTCATCTTACATTTCAATATTGTTTCAGACAGTAAACATCTTTCATCTTCAGACAAAACCAATTACTTGCATCAATGCAATGAAGTTGAATATCAACATTTCATTAACAAGATTTTGCATGTATTTCAGTTAACCATATTTTCTATTGTTTATCTTGAGAAATGCTTTTCAGATATTTCAATTTATTTGCTCATGCCAAAGCCAATTACTTTCATGTCCTTGCAATTTTTTTCCCATTCATAAAAATAGTAAGTTATTCAGTATTTCAAATATTTCTGATTCGTCTTCATATATATATATATATACTGCCTTTTTTAAGTTTCTGAAAACTTTATGCTTCCTCCTATGATACTTCCTATAACATTTTTTCAATCAATTTTTTAAAAGAAATTTTCACAAATTTCTCGATTTTCCTACAACATTATTGCCAGCCAAAGCCAATTAGTAGTCATGATTAACACAAGTACAGATGTATTGTTCTTACCATAAGAGAGACTGGAATTTTGCTATATTTCCTTGAGTGGTATTTTAGACTCTGTAATTTTGTTTTTTATTGGTATTATATATTTTCTTTAAACTCAGTTCATTGAGGATTTAATATTTTATTGACTGTTGAGAGATATAGGAAACTTTGGTTTTTTTTCTCTTGGTTGGAAATGAATTTTTCTTCTAATTATTGGATTTATAGCAATGAATATTATCTATTTAATGCAGTGGATGCAATCTAAGAGCTCTTATCTACAAGGTTGCTAATCTAATCATTGAATCAAATTTGCTTGTACTCAGGACACTTCCTACTTAGCCCACTGTGTGTTGGACATTTACTGCTGCTATCAGAGGTACTGAATTGTTGTTACACTCTTGGGTTCTTCTTAGTCATTACTGTAATTCACAAGCCTAACTTGGTGAACTACACTGGCCTATACCTTTGTTTGGCCACTCAGACTTTTTTTATTCACTGGACAAAAACAATTTTTTTCTCTCTCTTCTAATCATTGCATGAGTAATTCATCCCATTATCTTTGGGGGTGCCATTCACCCCATCATGACCAGCCAAGATGTTACTCGCGTCTCTGTTGTACCTTACCATGAAACTACTACAACAACAACAACAACAACAACGGTCAGAGTGATAAAACGACAGAGGAAAAAAAAGAAACCCAAGGAGCACCCATCCCCCCACTCATCCCCCCTCTCACATAACACTCACGCATCTCAAACAGAGTTACCCAAACCATCCCCTCATCCATGCTCACCTCCCCTACCTCGTCATGTCCAGCCCTGTCGTTCAGAATCAGAACTTGACCAAATAGATGACTGTTCCTTGTTTTGCTTACCCATCCGTAAAAGTCTATCCAAACTTGTGAAGGCAGATAAACCGCTTGCATCCAGTTTCCTCTGTTTTTGGAATATACTGACCTCTCTTTTCCATGTGCAGGTCTACAAAGTGGTGGTCAATTCTGCTGGACGCACCTGGTTCATCTTTCGCCGCTACAATGAATTCCACTCCCTTTATGAAAAGGTAAGAGGATAATTTCTTTCTTTTTTCTTTTTTTTCTTTTTTTCCTATTCCAATTTTTCTCTTTCATTTTTAAACTTTTTTTAAAGAATTTTATAGTTACTATTTTTACAACTTTATTGGTTTCATATTTGATATTTTCATAAGACTTCTTATCTGAACAATGCCTTTTAAACTATTTCATCAAAAAAAATTTTTTTGAAATAATATATTCAAGTTTTTATAATTTTAATTGTACTTATTCTCTTAATATTGTATTTAAAGTGTACTTTTTAAAAAAATTGATAGATTTAATAACTTCCTACAATATAACTGCCATGCGTTTAACACTTTTTATACTTTCCCAGAGCAAGTTACCATATGACTTAAAGTTCTGCCATACTTACATATCCATGGTATGAGTAATGCTTTTAGTATTACTACACATGATGTTAGTAATGCTTTCACAAACCCCTTGTTGGTTATACTTATCTGCAAAAATCCAGACCATATATTCATAATAAATAAGGCCTAAAGCCAAACTTATGAAACAATTGCCACAATCAGTATTTAGGCATCAAATTTTTTGAGTGCCAACATAAGATGAATGCATTCAAGTTTTGGTTGCAGAAAATTGTAAGGGTATTCTTTGCAAGGGATGTTGTATTTAACTATTCTTTGAAAATTATCATAATTTTATCTTTCAATCAAGTTTTTTTTTTAAATTTCATAGATAGGTATTTGTTTAAAAGTTTTCTTTCCAGATTAGTTAGATATAGGAATTGTTCTGTATTTGATTTATAAATTACAAAGATACCCATAAAATTTCTTTGGAACACTGTTTTTGTGACATTATAATCAGAATTTTCTGAAGCATATCAATTCAGAAGACTTTGCCAGGGATAAGATAAAACAGTAAGTTTGGATGGACTACTTTCACATACACATTCAATTCTACATTGTGCTGACAATAATAAATACTTCCAAAATGGAATAATAATTGATTGTTCAGACTATCATCCTCATCTTTGTTGGGTTTTTTAAGAATTTAGTTTGTTTCCTTCAAATCAAAGTTGCATTCAGTAAATCCAGGTGGCAAAGATTCTTTTATCAACTTCAGTCACCACCTCAATTTCTTGTGCAACATACTCGGTGACGCTTATACCTGTGAGTTGTTCTGAGGTGGTGATTGAAATTGATAGGGGGGATGGGATGATAAGCAGAATCATATAAGTGAAGAAAGCCATGGAGCATATCAATTGGAATATTGTCTTAAAACTATAAATATAAGGATAGTAATCTGAGATGGAGTAATCTGAAAGTTTTAGCTGACAGGCTTTCAGAGAGTTAACAGAAGTTATAATGATATTGATATCACCAATAAGAAACTTTATTCAAATTTCTCAATTCCATTGTAGAAATGTATAGATTTTAAGTGTTTATTTTAGTACAATTCTATAATACACACACACATATACTTCAAATGAAAATATTTGTTCAGTCAACTGAATTATCTTTTGATCATTATGTTGCTGACTTATTAATCTCTCACTCTCAATATATATATATATATATATATATATATATATATATATATCATCTCAAGGAGAAACTATTTATACATTGTACCATAATGACAAAGTATAGGGGAAACGGGAAAAAACAAGGGAGAAAATCACATAAATTGCATTGACAGATATTGGGAAATAGATGACTGAAGTGACACAAAAAAATCTTTTGAAAAAGTTTGATATTTTTGTGTTGAGAGCTACAAAGCTTTCTAGACGTATATGTAATAATGGAAACTATATTTCATCTAGCACTGGTTTTAACAGAGTATCATATCAAACAGTCCTATATTGCACAAATGAATAAGGAAAAATTGAGCACGATGTAGGACTGAGACCTGCATCCACCTAGGAAATAGTCCAATGTCTTTATAATTATCACATTCTGTTGTACATAACACTGTCCATTCTACTTACAATCACAGAATGGTGATGGGTGAGCAATATAAGTGCATTCTAGGATTCCTGCCTTACTGTTGGGGCACTGACTGTAAAAGCCACGTTTAGGCTGCTTCATTGGCAGATGTGGGTTTGAGTCCCGCCCAAAGCTAATTTTTTGATCTAGGGGTGTTTGATATGCTACTCGATTGACACCAGTGCCAGATGAGGTATAGTTTCCTCTATAAGGTTTTAATAATTATCATATTCTGTCAGACATAAAATTGCCCATTCTATTGATACACACACACACACACACACACACACACACACACACATATATATATAACATGTGTAAACTACTCTCAGAGGTATTTGAAAACAGAGCAAAATCTCTAGGTGAAAATCAACCATGCAAACAGGCAGATTTTTTCACCAGTCATCATGCTTCATTGGGGCTTGTTAATTCAGAGAGTGATACTTTTTAATGTCTTGATTTAATTGCTATCAACCTCAATTGGTCGACCCGATTGTAAAGCATCACGAAACTATGTAAAATACATTCGACACATTCTATCATTCACAGAATTTTTCTTTGTGATTAAGTCTCATTTTCACCTTCTGTAAAGTAAAAAAAGTGTAATATTCTGAAAATGTTACTAATTTCATACAAGACTATGTCAATTTTGACATTTTTTTCAAAAAAAGTTCATGCTAATATGACAGCTATCACTATACAAAGGATGTTTTGAATGAATTTCATAACTAAATTCTCCTAATGCTATCCAATAGCAAGAAGAGAATGAACTTTCTTGCCAACCAATTACTACTTGTAGTAATTGTTTGTTTGAAACTTAGAGATAGGTTGTTATTATTCAATGAATTTTTATGACCATCTCATTTTTTTCCCACAACATTCCGATGGTTCATTCTACAGCCTTCTTCAAATGCAATTTTCTGTCAAATGATGAGTTTCTTCTTGGCCCACTAGCTAAAGGCTCATCCATGACAACACAGAATGCTTCTCAACTAACAAATTCAACACAGGGAAAAAAATTCCACTTTGAGAATGCCAAAGCATGAAACTAATTAAACATGAAAGAAAATGAATTGAAAAAGATTAAGTTTGTAAATGAAAACTCAACTTGACAGTGACGACTACTAGAGACAATGCCAAATTAAAGAACCACGTTTAATGATTACTAATTTAACCCCGCACTAAAAACCGGGGGGGGGGGTGACAAAAAATAAAAGTTTTCCCAACTCAATGAGGGGAGTGTGTGTGCAAAATTTCATGTTCCTGCTATGAACAGTTAGGGTTAGGCAAAGTCTGAATACATATATATGTAAATGTAAATCTGAACACATGAATAACCTAAACCCTGCGACAGTGTTTGAACAGTTTTTTTTGTGGTTAGTGGTTATTGACAGTGTTTGTTTTTGTCAATACAGATACATAACAACTCCATCATGGTGATTGTGGCTGTTTATCCCTCATGGATATTGCAGATTTTATAAATACATGATTGTTCTAAGTATTGCAAGAACTTCGTAATGTCTTTTACTTGACGTACAATTCTGATTCCCCCAAAATACCTCTACCTTGATTTGAATACCAAAACCGCATTGCAGTTAGATATACTACTACTTCGTCTATGGTGTTAGTCTCAATGTTGTTGTGGGACTTGATCTTATATCTTTAAACTGAAATATCTCATAACAGCATTTTGACACCAATCTCTTGGAGATCCTATGTTAGGGTTAATAAAAGAAAATGGTTGCTATCAGCAGCTTTTAATTAGTTCTACAATTGATTATTTAGAAACAAAATTGAAGTCATTACAAAAAGAACTCATGGTAATCATTTACAACTTTTCATCGATAAAAAAATGTAATTAAAGTTAGGATTATAAACCATTCTTTTCAGATTGAATGGAGAACCATTGGCAAATATTTTGTCAAGCAAGTTTCCTGCTTCTGAAAAAGTTTCAATATTTCCTGATATGAATTGGAAAATATCCAAACCTTGAGCACTAATACCCTGTATCAAACTGAAAGAAAATTTCATGATCATTAATTTGTTCCTGCTAAATTTTATCCTTTTGACATGAATGATAACGGTAAACTAAAAAACAGACTGATTTTCTAACCATCACTCTTCAGCAAACACAAAATCAGTGATTTAAAAAGATATAAGAATTAGAGAAGATTAAGTGCTCAAATCCCCTATACCAATGTATTTAGTATCTTTGTCTATCATGCAGGAAACCAGGATTCAATTCTTCACTGTTGAGGCACAGATAATTTTAGACCTTTACTTTTTACTTTTGCTTGTGTATAAACTTTATGATAAGTCATCTATGGAGTTGAAACATGGAACCAAACCAAAAGATCAGCTCTCAAACTAACAACCATACAAAGTGTCCTAGAGAGAATCATGCTATATATCACATGGACATATCACAAGACAGCATTGTACATTAGAGAAAAAAATAGGAGTCAGAGATATCATAGAATCCAATAGGAAACTCTAATGGCAATGGGTAGGCCATGTTCAAAGAATTTAAGACAACCATTGAACATCACGACTTACAACTTGTATCCTAGGTGATCATATGCAAAATCGTGGTCTGGCGAAAATAAGATGACGTGACGGTTTAGACAGGTTCAGGAGATATTGGCACTGCGACACCAGCAATAAAGAGATCTAGTAAATCTTAGGAAGGTTCATGTACAAGAAAAGATGTTGAAAAACTGATGATGATGCCCAAAGTCTCACAGTCAGTTGTCAGAAGGTTTGTAGTCATTGGCTTTGAATGAAAGAATTTTTCTCCTAACATCAAAGATTTTTGTTCATGTATCTTCAACCTGAAATGGCAGGTTTTTAAAATCCGATTGCAAAATGTTATTGATAAGTGAGTTTGAAACCTCCGTTTCTTGGATGCTTCTAAGTGGGAGGGCCTGCTAGCCTTTAAAATCAACATTTGAAATACTTATTTTAACCTGCATTCAAACATAACCTAATTCCCATGGAAAATATGCAACTATTAAATGATAGGTTTTTACTAGCTCATTCTGGTATAAGGACACAATAGCTAAGGCACTCTGTGAGGATAAAACTTACTACATGGTAATTAAGGTACCAAAAGACTACTGTGTTAATCATTGCTCTACATCATGGCTATTTTTTAATTTCTTAATTTTTCTTCTGTCCTTTTTTTTTGTCTTTCTTTCTCTATTTTAGACTTGAAAGTAGGTCATGTATATCAAGCTTTCGCAATCTCAAAGATGTGGGTCATCCAAGAAAATTCTGAATGTCTTGAGTTAATGTTCTTAGCCTGTTGATTGAAAAGAGAGTAATATTTTTTTCCACTTATTCTCAAAAGTTCCTACAGTAAAAGTAGACTTTTCCAGCTACATTTGTCTAACCATACACAAATATTTTCATGAGTTTATGACCAGTTTTCAAAAATTTTGAAATTTATAACTTCCTTTATCTCTAATATATTTTTTTGTTCACAGCATTTATTATCTCTTTTGACTAAGCGTCTCATAAATATGTAATAATATGAGCTTGAAAGAAGAAGAATCTTGCCCAGCCAACCATGTTATACTAAGAAAGAAAGACAAAATAGAACTTGAGAAAGAACGAAGATTTTATTGTCTCCATACACATAATGAATTCTTAAATCGGCTGTGTTGAGACAGGAGGTAGTCTTTTTGTGTTAAGCTATGACAGACCAGCCATTGTTTTGATTCCATTTTCTGACTCGACTAATGGAACAGCTGGAGTGGTTCAACAGAGCGTGATTAAGAATCGCCTGCGTGTAATAATGAGCCAGAGAAACTTGTGCATGTTGATGTTACTAAGGAATCAGCTCTTCAGCAATTAGATTCCTCTTGTCAGGCCCAGCTTTTAGTTGCTATATCAACTAGCTCTCACCTAAATTTACCTTCCTTTCACCCTCTTGTGCTCATTCATCTACTCCTCCTTCTACTTGTCACCTCTGTTGCTTTCTCAGTCTTCCTGTTTCTCTTTCAATTCTCCCCCCATTCCCCCCTTTGTCTCTCTTCGAATATCTTCTCCTCATTTTCCTTCTTTCACACCTCTCTTGTTTCGACTCCTTCCATTCATCTCATCTGTAACTTCTTCCTTAACTTTTCTCTCACTTTTTACCATCTTCTTTTGATGACTACAAAACAACTCTCTATCTCCACTGCTCTTATTCTTATAATATAGTCTGCACAGATAGTGTAGCTGTTAGCCTGTCTGCCTCACATGCAGAATGCCTCAGGTTCAATTCCCAGTGTGCAGAAAGAATGAGGAAAAATTTGCATTAGGATAAATTTTCCCTTGAACTCAGCAGCTAATTGAGTACCCTCTAAGTTAGGTGATTAGGGTGAATGTATCCCATCAGTGGACTTAAATAAGATTTGTGGGTATAGAGTCCTGGTCTCAACCTGACTTGAGATCGCTAAGCTGACACATGCAACAGAAACCGGGACTCCATCACCAGCCATCATACTCTATTGGGAATGTCTATGGAGAGACAAATGCTTTACTTTTTTTTATCCTAGTACCCTTTCTCCTTACATCACCTTCTGGAGATTCTTTTTTAGAAATCAATGAAGCTGCATATTTATCATGTCTTAGACATCTTCAATTGGTTTATGACCAATGAAGAATACATCTTGTTTAGAGCATTATGTTTTTTCTCTCTCTATTGCAAAACCCAACGTTATTTATTTCAAGCCATCACAGCTGCTCCAGTCTTTTTTATTCATAGTTTTATTCCAACGTGCCATTCTCTTAAATCCCAAACATTGAACATCGAGAATCTTGGGATTTCGAATGTTCAACTAGAAACAAACTTGGTTTGAGTGAAAGCCTATTTAGAGGCATCTTGGCTACAAGCAAATCTTTTTTTTTTATCCCTTTGATATGAAGAATTTTATTAGTATAATGCTTATTACTTGCTCAAGTAAAAAGATTCTCTACACTGATGTGAATTCTTCTTGATAAGTTTATCTTGTTTTACCTATTCAAATACTTTGTCCATTGATCTGTTTAAAGAGCTTGAAGCATAAAAAAGCAAGCTTTTTAATAGTTCTCTTCAGAAGAACTTATTTTACCAAAGACTGATACACTAAAATACAGACTTCATGAATTCACAATGCCAAATGTTTTGTTAACAGTATACCAAAAGTTATCTTCTATGTCAGTATGTTTACAATGTAATTTGAAAGGTATTGTTAATTAAAATTCTTGTATCTATTTTGGGTAAAAACAAAAAAATGTCACAACAGTAGTAGTATTAGTTGTAGTTATATCAGCAGCAGCCACACATTCTGCAGAACAGCTATTTTGTGTTTGCGGGTTCACATAACCCTTTTTCTCTCTTTCTGCTTGTTATGTCACGGACAGACTGATAGCTTACAAATTATATTAAGAATCGCATTTGATTTTCCCATTTTGAAGTAGCGGTGTATAGATGCCAAAGCAACTTATAAGTCCAAGTCTTTTCATTTTTGAGTGGTTTTCATACCTAAAAGCTTTTTGTTCCTTCATTATGTAAAGGTATTATGTTAAATAGAAAATTACTAACCATAAAATATAGTTGAATTGTGGGAAATTGATATTTCTGATTTTGTTCTGGATTTTATTTTGATTGTGAGGGTGTAAACAAATTATGCAGAATTCAAATTCGAGTTTGCTAATTGTCCATCATATTTATTGTGTATGATAATACCACTAATCAATATATCTCCCTCCCATGGTCATTAGAAGTAGACAAGTCGTCTTTTATTGATTGATATAATCGTATTCCCCTGTTTTGGAATCTCAAACCAGATAAAATTCTTCGTACTTGCTAAAGCTGATTGCCATCAGCAAGATTTTTGTCCACTCAACATTTGACTTTCCCAGAAGACAAAAACTAAAGAATGATTTGTCTTGGGAAATTTCCAGACTGGTATAAGCCTGTTACAGAGTCAGTATTAACAGAATTATGATATGATCTTTTTCTGATGTATCAGACTTGTGTAGAGATTTATGAAAAGAAAACATTGTTATTTGAACTGTTTTGACTGAATCTGACCTTTGTTTCTTGTGGAAATTTTTCATAATAAATTTCAATAGTGAATTAGCTCTGAAGTGGATGATTGATTTACAATGTACGTATATTGTAAAACTGGATCCTTACTTGGTGCCTGTTGATGCAAATATGGCTGTCTATTTTAGCAGTATATTCGGATGATCAGTCGAAAGTTCATGTACAGCAGATACCAAGAGCTGACATTATTAAATGAGAAATTCAGAAAAATAAAACTCACTTAGTTGGTTGTGTTGTGTATGGAATTTTATCTACCTACTCAACAGTATCAACACAATGAATGTTAATATACAGATTTTATTATTTTACTATTTTGCCAAGAACCTAATCATTAAAATATTCATACAAAATATAACAAACAAGAGTGATATTTTCAATGAGACTCTATAAGTTTTGGTGAGTAGAAAAAGAAGAGAGCATATTTTCTTTTCAAAGGTTGAAGCAAAGTCTGCTATCCTGGGGTATAGCATCATATGTATTGTCAAGAGAATAATAAGACAAGGTAATATTTCATCATATGTGTCAATTTAATGTGATCAGCAAGTGTCTAGGAAGTGGGGGTATGCTATAATATTTCGAACCCTGATGGGAAGTGGTTGTCATGAAATGTGGACAGTATATGGATTTGTTAACATTTCAAATTATGATTTCTTAACTGCCTCTCCAATGGAAATAAAATGGGGCCAATACTATACATATCTAATATCAAGATATTTGTCTTATTTACACAAAAATTCAAAACTATTCCAAATTATGAGATTACATAAGCATAGTCAATCATGAATGTGGGAATAGTTTTTTCTTTCTATTTTTTTTACTGCTAAGCTGCTCTTGTGTCAATTGGAAACTTTTTCCCTGTAGTGACAAGTGCTTATTACTGAAACTTCTTTCACCAAACCTGACTACGTTGCTATCTTGCTCTTCTCTGTAAGGTGATCATGCTGAAAACCAGTGTCGGAAATATTTTGAGGTAATGCAAATTCTGTACTAGATTACAGGATGTGGGGGTATTTTGTGTTGTATTTGATATACATGTTGAAACCATTTGGTCAAAGAAGAATCTTATAAATTGATCTATGTGGCATTAGACATTGTATAGTGTTTCAGCTCATCCTCAAAGACTTTACAACTGATTTGGTTCTGTTTTGCTAGAAGAATCAGTAGAAACTGAAGAGAAAATTTGTTTTTCATCAATCACCACAGACCTATTGATTCTTCCTAGGCTGAAACAGCATCTCAATATTACTTCACTGGTCAGAACAGAGCAAAATCCCTCTTTCTGGAAGAATACCTTGGTCAATTAAGCACAGAAGCTTGTGGGATTCACAACTATGTCTACCAACCTTATAAATATAGTCCAGAGAATGAAAATTAATTTCTGACTGTGAAAAAAAATTGTTGGACTGTGAAAATTTTAATTTGCAAAGGGTTCTGAAATAGGTCAAATTTTTTTTTCTTTCTAATTAGAAACTCAGCAAATGTCAAACTACCATAGATTGTGTGCTATCTGAATACATTCGTCCCCTATGTCTGTCATAAAATGAATAACACAATTCCCCACCCAAGTAATAACAACACTATTGTTACTACCATCATTAATTCTCCTCCTAATTTTCTTTTCTTCCAGAGAAATATTTACAAATGTTCTTTTTTTTAAACAAATTGACTTAAGAATATTATTCTCTCTGATTAAAAATTCAGAAAAATCAATTTTCACGTACCTAATATTACACTTTAATTAACAGATATTTTTGTTTTTGCTCAAAATGATTTGATCATGGTTTGAGACAAAATTTTTTTTTAGTTTTTCTATAATGAGCCTCCCTTATACAGAATGTGATGTAATTTAAGATTTTTGACCATTCAATAAACTGAGCCAAACCTATAATGAAAAAAAAGAACAATTGTATTTTAAAATATAGAAGGAAAGAAACTCATTCGATTTTTATTTTCCCAGTTTAAATAGAACTTGCCATCACAGTGAATAGATGAACAACAGTTGTATCAAATTTTTAAGTCATGTAAAGAAAATTCCATTGAAGAATAAATTCTATTTGTGACATCACTGGTGTTTTCCACTGAAAGACATCTAAAATAGAGTAAAACTATCTAGATTTTTTAGAAATTAGATGCTATAATTAAAGATGTCAAAATAATGCCTAAAAAAAGTCAAAGTTTTTCTTCCAAAAATGGAGTGGTGTACTGATGCCAATTTTCAAGTCCGTAAACAAAACAATATGGCCAGGAGTGCTGGAACCCAAAATATAAACACAAGATGATATATAAAATGTTACAACTGTGCCATCTTGATGGCTATGGTTGTTCAGCAGTATGCAAGAGAAATAATTTTGTTTACTATTTGGATGAGGCATTCAAAAAAAGAATTCATGATCACTTCCCCGAGGTTCAATCTTTGTTTGGCCTGATTTCCTTGTTTTTGCAAAATGATATCAGATCCTTGTCTCACTATCCAGTATGTAGTAGTTTCAAGCATATGTCATTGATAACAGTATTTATTCTTTATTATGTAAGTGTTTAATTGATTTACAATGAACAACCATAGATGCAGTGAATAAGAAGTGTCTGAATTTTTTGGGGGGGTATCCTTTGTATGTCTACACTTGTATGTAGGTTTGTATCATTTAAATAGTATGTAGATGCATCAATGTTGGTTTCCAAATGATGGAAAAAAGCATCCACTCATAATAAATATTTATTTTTTAATATAATTTTCTTCTTCATCAATG
>OY735204.1:35155670-35430670 GCA_963457665.1 Thysanoteuthis rhombus
GCCAAACATTGAATAGTTTGGCGAAATAACATTGCCGATTGCTTAATTCTCTCTGTGCAATATGCCCCCAACTGCACTTGCAAAGTAAATTGCAGTTTGAGAGGGAGGTATAAGTATGATCTTTTTGAAAACGTCACCAAGGCTTCTATGATATATATATATGCTACCAATGTAGCAATTTTCAAGGAAATATCATAAATAACCACCTGGTGACCGATTTTTCAAGTATCACCAATCAAAACATAGCTCTGTGTGTGTTTCAAGTCAAGTTGCAACTACTCTGACACCATTTTGGGTCACAAAACAATCAGTTGCTCCTCTTTTGCTTTATACATACCCTAATGACATTAATTAGTGATACGTAAAATTGCAATAACCTTCTTACTAATTGCAGTATAACAAAGATGTTGGTACCATTGGAAAACTCTTAGAAAGTGCTTTCAGGGGATACCAAGTTTCACTAAGATAATTTACTTTGAATTTTTCTGCCACTCACCTACTTTTCATGAGGTCAGGTCTCTTCAAACACAAATCTTGTATTTTTGTATTTCCTCCGCCTTAACTGCATTGTATTTTTAACTGTTTCAGATATTTTGACCTCTGTATATATATATAGATGAGTGTGTGTATGTAATTTTATCAAGTTTACACATCTTTTAAAATTAGCTGCATTAATTTCCTAATAGTTACAAACAGGTTGTTATTGCTACTGTCCAACTTAGAAATCAAAAGGCCTGTATCTCTTGGGTGAGTTTCACTACAGTATTTTCTGAAACAATACTTATTAGCAAAAATCTGGCGATATTTTTTTTACTTTTTGTATGACATCAGAATTTCCCATTATCATTGAAACTTCTGCAATGCACTGATGTATATTTTACTCTTAGACTATTATTCATAGATTTGTTATCCGTTGCAAACTAAAAATATCCAATTTAGTCTGTTGAGCAGAATCTACCAACGATTTGTATTTCCAATTACATTGTAATTCCATCAACTGTCCATTAGGTCTATGAATTTTGTTTACATTCACTCTTTTTGTGCTGTTTTTGCAAGTTTTGTTTTGCCAAAAATGAAACGACTTCTTTTAAATAACTGCTTTATAGTTACTCACACTGTTAAATACACAAGGAGAAGGTTTTTCAATTTGCCGAGTAAACAAATTTCATTCTATGAATTGCTCGGACTAATATCTTCATCTTTTGTTTTGCTGGTACACTTCAGCCCTCCTAGGGTGCATGTTGCATAGTAATCTTCAAAGATCTTTGAACAAAATTCTCCATTACACTCAAAACTAAATGGAATGATAAATTTTACTAAAATATAATGTTGTAAGCAAAACAAAGGATTCTCTTCAAGGGTCTTTGAAAATCACCAAATACAACATATAGCTGGGGAAAGTCAGAAAGTGTTGAAGATGCTAGCTTAGATATTTCATACAATGCCCGAATTCAGAACTCCCAACAATATTTTTGATTTTTTTTTCAAAATCAATTTCCATTTTAAATAGCCTAAATCAATTGATAATATTTCTTGCAGTTTCAGAGAGCATAGTTGTTTAATAATGGAGGAAACAAATGTTTCATCTTGACAATCTTAAAGCATCATATCATAATTTGACACTTGGGGGGTCTCAAGTATGTATCAATAAAAGGGTTAATATTCACCCGAAGATTTAATCAAGATGCTTTATTTCGTATGATAATGCCATTTTCTTGAACCAAAAATCTCAGGAAATGCATTCTATTTATTGTGGGATTTTCATCTATACTTAAAACTTTCCATATATGATACGTACAACATGAAAATTAGCATAAATTCTGTTTTTCTCGTATATAGTGTCTGGATTTTCAAAGACTGACTAAATAGTTTATGCTTTCAATTCAAATATTTAAAGCTTAGATCTGTCAATTTTTATGTGGTGAAAATTTGACAAATGAAGTATGGAGAGTTTATCGGCTGAAACATTGTGATGAAAATAGAATTGTGGATATTTTGCCTTTAGTATCATGACCCTCAGTTCTATAGGATGTAATGAGTTTTTAATGAAAGTTTATTTTTATTTGCTTTAAAATATGATACCTTTGTAATTTGAAATAGCCCCATTACTTCCATAAACTTGGATCAACTTATACATATCATAAATTAATGATTTCTTGGCCATAAATCTAAGATCAACTTGTACACAAATGTATATTCAAGATGATCAACTTATACACAAATGTATATTGTTGTTCTGGTGTCGAATCAATTACTTGGTTATGTCCAAATTTCTACAGATGTTGCCTAGAGAATATTGAATTGCATAAAGTTTTGGTATTCATCACCACAAAGTGAATTCTAGGCATTGTTATTTCTGCATTTTCTCCTGCTGTTCAAACCTGATCTTAGACTGTGTCTATTTACTTTTTATAGAAATAAACCTCCTATCTTGAAAGGATGACTGAATCTCTTCCTCTCTGATATTGAGCTTTGTGAATGATCTCCAACAACATTAAGCCAAATGTTTCTGTTAATGACCCTACAGTGGGTTGACTGATCACTTTGCTGTGTGAGGGATCTCATTATATGAATCAATTTTCAACATCAAGAGCTGCCGTGACAGACATGGGTGATAAATGGTTGCCAGAATCGAGACAATATAAACATGTATAAAAAGATAAAAAATTTTCCCTCGGGTACATCTGCTACTTGATGTGCAGAAAATGATAGATCACTTCTTTTATCTGATTATATCTCAAATGGATTACAGTAGGTTCGTTAACCAAGCCCTTGTTTAATGTTGATTTGCTTCCATCACACAAATTTCTGCAGTTACTTGTGCTATTAATTGAGGCTTTGTTCATTTTTCCAACAATTTGATTCAGTAAAATTAATGCACTCAAGTTTGTTTAGCAATTATCTACTATTTCTACTTGATAACCATAGCTTTAGGAAATAACGATTTAGTGAATTTGATGAGTATGGATAGGATGAGCTATTAAATTTATCAGCTATAACTACTTTATCACAAAAGTGAGTTACCTGTACATATCTGCATACTTACATGTAACAAAGTATATTGGTAGGTATGTATACATGCAGGATTAAATTCAATGCGCTATTGATCTTACAGACTTTATTGATCAAGACTGTCATGGTTTTTGTATGTAGCCCACAAGCACCGCAACCTCTATGATGAGGATGCTAGTTTATACAAATTACAGACTATCTCTGTGGTGTTTTTCATGGCTCTGTGATTATCTGTATTGATTACCTAAAACTGGTTTGTACATCTTTTATATACTACTTGTCTTGGAGGTTTTTGCGTATGCATCCCAGGCAACTACAGAAAATTGCTACTTGGGCAAAGAAAGAGGTTTTTAATCCTTTTGGTGGAAGAGGTTGTACATATATGTCATGACTTCTTGATTCAGATTGGGTAAACGACATATATCTTAGGTTGATGTAAAAGTTCCCAGCATGATTTTGATAAGATCTTGTATTCACATGAATCGTTAGTATTATTTAGTCCTCAAAGTATTTTCCATGGCTTTCTATGAAGATTGATTAGAGTTTTGATTCAATTGATTCCTCAAGGATTTTTTTCCAATATCTTGAAGTTGAATGAACCACTGATTAGACAAGGAATGATGTCTAGAGTGAAACAAGTGAGTCTGAAGAATATGCCATTTGTGGAATAACGTTCCATCCTAGCTCCACAGTCATTTACTACGTCACATTTGCAACACGGGGACAGACGTTGACTTCACTCTTCCGATGTGTCATTCCAACGAACCAATTGCTCACTCTAATGTTGAACAATGACAGTTTGTCTAGATTCCAGCAATTAATATTGAAGAATTCTCTTTTAATTCCACCAAACTCTGAGAATCCCCCCCCCCCCCGATAGATTCTATTTAGATATTGAAGGTTGTCCTGGATCTAAACCTACTTTTCTTTGTTTTGGATTCTCATGATAAATCCATTTTTTTATCACTATTGACTATTTCATGTAAGTGTTTTGACAAGTGTTTAAACACTGTTAGATGTTCCTGTCTATAAGTTCATGTTGAACCAATTTTCCAAGCTTCAAAATTTTCTCTAAACAATGCACTACAGTTGACTGATGGCACAAGCAATAAAGTGCTGAAAAAACATAACGTTTTTAAGATTTCCCTAACATCATGCACAAGATGATGCCTGGAATTTTTGCATCAACCAAATCCAAGTTTACCCCCAGCCTTTCTTGGTTATGGAAACAAACTTGAAAGGTGTCCAGCTGTGTACTGACTTATAGATGTCACTACCAGCCAGTAAAAATTCATTCTTGTAAAGTCTGCAACCCACTAGGTGTAAAAACAGGAATTGATTGTCAAGAAACAAAATGGGAACCCCCATGTACATATGAAAATGAAAAGTAATAGGTTCTGTTGAATAGGTAAGAATGATAATGAAATTGATTGAGATCCTTCTTGGGAAAATAATGATGGGTTCAGATCATCAGATGGAAGTGTGTCAAATATGGAGAATGCTAATAATGATGTTGTGTTATTGCTTCTGATGATTACTAGGAAATGTGCTTGTAAGATCAGAGCGTATTCTTTTTTAATTGTGTAGCTGTGTCATTGAAGATGATTAAGTACAGAAGAATTGTAGCTGATGCTACCAAAACTATGCTTGTATTGTTGAAGTTCTGCAACTCAATTCAACTTCACAAAGAAAAATTGTTCCTGTACCCAGCACACTTTCATCAATATTTCAGATTATTTTTCAAAAATCTTTATATTTCAAATACCATATTTCTTTTAGTTTTCATGATGTCAAATGTCACTGGATCAAAGTGTGAAGGTTAGTCAGTCAGTGCACTCTCACCAACTGAGGATGAATTAACAATATAAAAGATAGTGATAATATTATTTTTTGTTGATAAATTCCATTGCATTTTGTATTATCAATATGCTGAACCATTGAAGTTAACAGATAATCGGAAAGCATGTAGTGGTTTCTTCGTATCAGAATATTTGCTACTATGAACCTGGAAAAAGTTGATAGTATAGAGAAAAAAAAAAGGGAAATGCTGAAAAAAGAAATTTTGATATCAGGAAATTTTGCAGCTGTATTGAAATATTTTTATTTTGTTTTTCATTTCAGGTTAAAAAAGCTTGTCCGGACGCAAATCTGAAATTGCCTGGGAAAAAGATATTTGGGAATTTGGATCCTGACTTCATCCGTCAGCGAAGAGATGGACTGGACGATTTCATCCAGAAACTAGTGTCACACCCCAAACTTTCCCAGCAGTAAGTTGTCCTTTTCTCTGCACTTCCTTTGCCCCTTTATTGTAATCAAATTATTCAGAAATTCTGAAATTTCGGATTTATCCATATTATAGCTGTCATGTCAGTATTGAAAACTAAATCTATATATTTTCCCTTATTGTACGGTGTTATTAATGTAACTAATGTTATTGAATATTGATTCTGTATATATCTGAAGAAGGAAAAGTTTACTGTGCAATCTTGTTGCTTATTTTGTGACATGAAAATCGATTCCGTATAAAAAGAAAAAGTTGATCGGATTCTTTTGTTTTGCACAGTTCTTTATATTTGATGTATCAATGCTGTTCTGCAAATACAAATGAATCAATTCTTCAAAGAAATCTGATTACTTTTTTTAAAACTGTTCTCAAGCAATATATTCAAGTGCTAACATAAAGGCCAATATAGCAGAATTGTTATTCACTTGGAAACTCTCTGCCAAATATATCAAGTATAATATTGAACAGTTTATATTATATGCATATTTGAACTTTGATATCGTGACCAAGTTCAGTGCTCTTCCGCTGAGCTATCAACTAGACCATGGGTTCCCAGCCTGGGGTTCTGCCCCTCCCCCCCACCAGGCAGTTACAAATCGCATTTCAGGGGGTGCAACAAAGAAAAGTATATCTTATTATGATGTTTCTACTCCTACAACTCAACAATTTTTTCCTCAGCCCATTTTCATAACTCAGTGCTTTCCAACCAAAGTGATTTAAGCTTTCAAGTGGGTGTAAGGCCCATTACTGGCAAGGATGTCAAATCGGCCATTTTTCAGCTAGATCTGGCCAATTTTTTCCTATTTAGCCAAAAAAAAAAATGTATAATAGTTGATTGCAGAAAATTGTGGGCATGAATGTGATCTGATTGGGCATTGAAATCACTGGAATTCACCCAAATGCTAGCTTACTGGACAGATGTTTCAACTTTTATGAATGGTTTTTCTCCAAGTAAAAGAGATGAACATATTGGAGACTTGTGAAAAGTTGAATGCCTTCAAAGAAATATTACGTTTTTGGCATCAAGGGATGGAAAGAAGCAATCTCTCAAATTTTCCTTCACTTGGAGAGATGATTGATGATGCTGGATCCATAACTCCTTCTGTGCATGGAGAAATTATAGCTTATTTGGAAATGCTGTCAGCATCGTTTGATGGATATTTTGCTGCTGGAGACCTGAAGTTTTCAGAAGAATGGATCATGAATCCATATTCCTACAATTTAGAGAAAAAGTCAAATGAGATGAGGAGCTGAGAGGAGATCTTATTGATTTGCTGACAAATCAAGCTCTTGAATTGCAATTTGAAAGCAAGACTTCTGAGGTGTTTTGATATTCAGCAGTGGATATGTTCTCAAGAATTGGTGGAAAAGCACTTATTCCATTTGCAACGACATACTTATGTGAATATGGATTCTGTTCTTTCTTTTTTTTTTTTTTTCCAATCAAGACTAAATCTAGGAGTCACCTGAATCCATAGGCAGACTTGCAGATCACAATCAGCAAAAAAGCCCCAAAGTTTGACATGAATGAAAATCAAAAGCAAAGGAGTCATTAAATCATTATCTTGACAATTGGGATTGATTTCACTGTTTGCAATTTTTTTAATGATATTGCTCAACTTATATTTATATTTTATCCATCGAGTCAAAAACTTATTATTTAGAGTTCAATTTGTCCACTTGTGGGACTTTGTGGTTCAATTTATGGTTAAAGAATTATAAATATGACTTTTTCATCTTCAAATGTGATATCATTTTTGTAGGGGTTGCAAAATTTTATCAAACATTTTCTAGGTGTGCGATATATAGAAAGGGTTGGGAACCCCTGTTTGACTCAAGAGTCATTAGCTATATTATGAACCACTAATATAATTCCTACCTCTGATATAAATCACTATTATTAGATTATTCAACAAGTCAACATTACTCACATGATAGTCTCTAGAAATGTCATTCTTGTGTCTATCAAAACATGGAGGAGGCTAGAAATCTGAGCTGTAACAGAAACATAGAAACAGGCAGAGATATTCTGTGGTATATAATCCTCAGAAGATTTCTGTTCCACTGCTGTCATGTAAACTGATAGGATCAAAGTTTTGATCTTTAGTTTTGATATGGTCATTTTTCTTTGCTCAAATTCCGGAGCGGCAGACTTCTTGTGGTTTTCAGGATACAGTTTCAAATTATGTGTGCTTAAATTTCAGCACATTCACTGACTGTGCTTCTCATCTTGACAAATAGCATAATTCAGCAGCCTAGGTTATCTTGATAGTTTTTGTCGTATGGAACTATAAATCCCTGCATTAAATCAAAGCTATGATATCTGATCAGGATGATGTCAATAGATGGTTCAGTGTTATTCAGTTGAGAATTGATTGGGATTTTTGAAAATTTTGAGGTTTTATTTTGTCAAGGAAACTCTGGTGAAAGACAAAAGTATTGATAATATCCTTTTTTTTATTAGTTAAACTAGTGAAACAGCAAGTTCGAAATAGAAAGTGTTGCTGAAAGATCAAAATCAAATCCCTGGCTGAGTGAAATTCAGCATCAATTATTTTTTTTTTTTCTCCAGACTGATATTGTGTTTTGAATGACTGACATTGTTTGTATTATACTAATCCTTTGATCATGAAATGATGTGGTGGTTGTGAGGAAATATGAGGGAATACTTTGAAACCATTACACTTCAGTAGCAATAATGACAAAATAATGATTGTTATTAACCATCTAATGAAAACAATGTTGATTATATCTAATGATATTCAGTTACTTTGACATTGCAATGACTTCATTGAATGTTGATATTCATTTTAGAGTTTTTCCTTGATTTCTTCACAAGAAAGTTTATTGTACTCTGTTGAAAAATTTCTACTGTTGCAGAGAAGTCTTAGTATCATTTAGTATATATCTATCATAACCCTCAGCCTACTGCTAAATTTTCCCTTTGCTGTAGACTGGAAAAAATTTTGACCTGATCCGAAAATTCCTGCTTACTATTTTCTTATCCTTGTAATGTATTTACAGTCAAAAGTATAGATCAAATGAAAGGAAAATAGACAAAGATTTTACATATAGCAAGTAATGAAAAGTATACAGTTGAAAAAGTAGAAGAAAGGAAAGAGAAAATAAATGACAAATACATGAGATCCCAATCACTTTTATGCGAGCAGGCTGGCATGTTCATAAATAAATGCACAAAACTTCTCTCTCATTGATATTTTTTGAGTCATTTGATAGAGGAAGGAATAGCGAAAAATATGTGATAAATTTGGTAAATCCCAGTGATAATAGCTTGGAAAATCTTGTTCCTCATTTCAGCATGAAATATCCAGGAAATATCCGTAGCTTACAGCAGTAGAGAGTAAATATTGGCCTCATTTTGTCAGCATACAGGATGCATATTTTTTGAAATCAAATATGAAAATTTTCATTCAGTTTTGCTCTTTACTTCAACCCTCATTGTGAACAATCCCTTACAAATTGAATTTGAATAATAGACATTCATACAGAATAAGTCATAGTTAGTATGGAGTTATTATGAGGATCTCTTATACAAATTTATTTGGTTAACTTGCTAAACCAACTATTTCTTAGCTTTTACTTTTCCTTAAATTTTTACTTCTAGAAAATATGCTTGAAATAGTATTTAGCAAATGAAATTGACTCTAAAAAATGTTATTGGGGGTTATCAATATTTGATCAACAAACAACTATGGTTATTTTTCATTGGTACTTCAATATTTATTGACATCATTCTTGTAAATGAAGATTAAAATATTGATAGATTTTTCAAAAAAGCACAATTTCTTGCTTGTTAATGTGGGTTTTTTTTTTCATATCATTTCATCCTTACAGAATCTGATGTAAATTTCTTTGTGGGTGAGATGTTAAAAAATAATCAGTTAAAAGGCAAGACATAGTTTTCAATTTTTATTTCTGTATAAAAATGCATGAACATATCATCTGTGTTACTATTAAGTACATTTCAATCATATCTCTGATCTAGAGTATTGTTGAAAATGTATTTAAGATATAAATGCTTACAGAATGATAAACATATAGAAAGAGAGGCAAAAGTAGAAATAGCTGCCAACGACATGTAAAATGTTTTTGGTCAAAGTGAGAAGCTGAGGCATAATCCAGCTGCAGAATTCCTTTTTTCGTTCTAAATTCAGATAACAGAAAAATTGTCTTAATCTTCCAAATATTATTGATATTGATAAGATCGTTTTAGCAATTACTTTCTTTTACATTTATTTATCTAGCTAATGTGTGAATATGCCTGCAAAACCCAAATTTTCAATTGTCTTCAGAAAGGGTTATTCATTTTATAATATAAGAAAAATCTGTTTCCTGGAGATGCTATATTTATCTGGCATTTCTCGTTTATTTTTACTTAGTGTTGTCAAATAGACTTTCATTTGTTTATCTTTGTTCCTTAATGCAGTAGGAGTGTCATGATTAACCTTGATTTCTGTAGAATTCAATTTTGTTGATTTTTCTTTGTTTCAACTAATTCACTCTTGAAAAAAATTACATCCCAAAGGTTTAAATATTCAATTTTTCTTAATGTTATAATCATAATATCAGATGGTTTTTATAGCCTTGATATCTCAACATTCTTATCCTGCAAAGAGATAAGATAGATAGCTATGGCTGGCTCTAGAATTATGATATCAAATTGGTCCTCATTGAAACTGAAACAACCCAGAATCTATTTTGTCTAATTTAGTTATCTTTACCCTCTGTCAATGATCATATAATCTGCACAATTCATTTAATGAAAAGCCTGTTCCTACCTACTATCTTATTGTCATAATTTCCAACAGTATACGCTAGGAATGTATTTTACAAATCACTGAGAATATATATACAAGGATTTTCCCCGTTGTTAGGTTTTGAACTTGGTGTTTGAAAATATTTTTGTACTTCTTAACTTGGATTTACAAGAACATAATTATGAACTTGATCTATATATTTTCAATGATTATTTCACTCTATTCTTCAGTTATCACAGACATCTTTTTCCTCTTTAGATAATTAACATTCAATTTATATTTGATATAACAGAATTCATATAGCCACTGAGTCAAATTTACAGAGATCACCTTACTTGATACTGCAGCTTATATAATTCCTTTTATGCAAAATATGATCTATATATGACTGAATGGTCATAAAAATGTGCAGCAAAGTTTTCATACAAATTGTATAGGGACTTGTATGAAGAGTTTTATTGCAATATTTGATAAAGGCTATTATTTTTACATTCTTAGATTTACCTATGTACTTGGCCATAGGAACCTGATGAAAGTTTTCAGGATCCATTTTGAGAATGCATTAAACATGTTTGTCTATCAACACTGTGAAACACACTTTACATCCACCAAATTTTTATTTTCATGATTTAAAATGGATTTATCATATTTTGCCTTGAATTTCATCATCCTATCATAGTTTCAGGCTAGCATATTAGCATACAAGTAGGACAGAAAGTTACTAACCAACTCCCTCCACCACATAAAGCATCATATTTATTCATATATTCTGTAAAATATTCTGTATCAGAATTGAACAACGGTACCTGCCAAAAGTAGCAAAGGGTTTTATCCCTTTTTTTATATATATATATATATATATATAAAATGTGTGTGTGCGCGCGCGCTTCAATGCTCATGGCTGTACTGTTTTGTCTACTAACTTGAAAATTGGCATCTGTACTCCGCTGAGCCCCTTCTAAGAATTTTTTGTTCGTCTCTTTGTTTTTTAAGATTTTTGTTTTTGTTTCATTTTGTTTTTGATTCTATGGCCTAGAGCCCCACACTCCATGAAAAAGTATTTGGAGATGACATTGTACTATGTCCTTTTCATATATACCATTATACAATTCAATTCCTCTAGGGCTGAATAGGATAGGAGATGCTGCCTGTTCTCCTGGATTTTAAATTTTTGTGACAGCTGGTCGTACACTCATACGCAGTTTTTCATGTCCTTGTAGAAAGCCAGCCCGATCCTGACAAACTTAGGGGTTACACCATGCTTTTGCAAACTCTGGCACAGGGCATACCTGTGACCAGTGTTGAAGGCCCTTTTGAAAATCAAGGAATGCCACTGCTATAGCTCTCTCCAACTCATGCTTGTTAGTCAGACTGATACAACGATGGTTATTGCAGCTGCTACCTCTTCCTTTCTTGTAGAGAGACAACTCAATAGCAGTTGTCCAATATTTGGGTACAGTCTCCTAATGCCAAATAGCAGTGATCAGGTTGGTCAAGTTCTGGTTGGGGATTTTATTTCTATCCTTATATAATTTAGAATTGATTCCATCTTCTCCAGCTGCTGTATGTCTCTTCAAGGCAGATGGTGAAGTTTTGTGGTTGTTGGTGTCTCATGCAGCATGTTGTTGTGTGGATCTATTCTGTGGCTTTTAGGAGGGCCTTGTATGATGAGCACATTCTGTCCAAGTTGCTGTTCAAAATGTTCAAAACAGCCAACAGTCCAGACACCATTTTTGGTCAGTAATCAGCTTTGATATTATTTTCAGTTATCATCTTATTGACTCCAGGCTGTTTGCCAGCAGCATTTTTAACTTGTGTAAACACACATGGTGGTTAAGTGTATATAGTAACCAACTCTGCAATCTTGAGTTCTGTCCCTGACTCAGATAATGCCAAAAAAACATATTGTTCAGTGGAGAGATTGACGAGTGACATTGCAAAGATGAATAAACTTGGGAGAATTAACTGGTATGAGATATCCCCACCCTCCTCCTGGTGTGGACAACGGAATGAGTACAATCCGCACCCATGGATCGGATAAAGGGTTTAGTTCAGAAATTGCCATAAGGTTACCAAGTATTAAAAACTCCTGAAGAAGGCTGGAAGGTACAACAGACAAAACATTGCGAGTATAACAACCAAGATGATGTCAAAATGCCAATATCTGGAGATTGTTATTATGCCAATGTTGATTATTATATAGCTGAAGATGTTTCCCGGAGAACTTGCTTTCTTGTCCAGTGGAAGTAATGTCTAATTATATATTATGTATTTCCTGTGCCCCGAGGAAAATAAACCAAACACACTGGGGTAAAAAAATTGTCAAAGTTTTTTTTTTACTATTATATAGAACTCAGTCTGTTTGTAAAGTTCAGACACTAAGTCAGTAACATATTGGGTCTGTTTCAAATGTGTCTTCCTGGAAACTACCACACATCAGGATAGAAAGGGAGACAATCTTCCTTTGGATGTTGTCCACTCATTTATCAATCATTAAGTTTTTTTTTTCTTCTTTCTCCACTTCTTTTTTCTGGCCCTAGCAAATGAGGAAGGAATTAGTTGATCTTTTCTCATTGTGTTTTTATTCTATTTATTCTATATATATATATATATTTTTTTTGTATGACCATTGCTATCAGCAATGAGAACTCCGAGCAATTTCGTATTTTTATTGAGGTTTTCAAGAATACCTGCTGACAAAAACTGCTTTGCTCTGACATAGGAAATTTTAGATTACATTATCCAGACAAGCATGAACCATAAAAAGCAACAAGTGAGAATTTGTACTATTATTGCGAATTATTTGTTTTAACATGGAGAGATCACAATAAAGCATAGTATATAAGAGAAAAGATAAGAGTCAGAGATATCTTAGAAACCATTAAAAACTAAAATAGCTATGGGCTGCAAGAATGTCAGACAACCACTGGACATCACTACTCAAAACATGGATCCATTTTAAAATGAAGCTTCAGTGGTAGGTATTATTAAGGGTCTCATATCATTTGGAAAAACACAGAACCCGGGTATTATTATGATACTGCATTTTGTGTAGGGAGGCTTTAATGGCAAAAACCATTGGGAGATATATCGTATGAATTTTTCGATCAAGTTATTGAAATGATGAATTCTATTGAACCCCCACCAGTAAAAACTTGTTTATTTGATGAACAGCTTTGTGTTGAGATGGATTCACAACACAGGCATTGACTTTTACATATTCAGATGAGATGGTTGTTAAGGAGAAAGGTACTTTGCTGTGTAAATGAACTCTGACAAGAGCTACTCATTTTGGAGGGGTTGGGGTGGGTAATCAAAAACATTTTTGTGAAATTCGAATTCCAAGCTTAGAATATTCTACTGATATATTTCAGCCCATTTATAGATTGAACAGAAGTATGCCAGGTGTTAATGAAAATGTTCTCTCATCTACCATCAAAATAAAAATGTTCCTTGAAAAAAATATGGATTTCAGAAAAGGAAGTCTGGAGGCAGTAGTTTGGAAATGTTTCCATGGATACTTGATCTGACACAACAGTTCAACAGACGTCTTTTCCTTTTTTGCTTCCATCTTCCAAATTTGAGTATTGCAATACTGCAGTTATACAATGAGTGTCCATTTTTTTTTTATGTGGTTGACTCTTACAATGGTATTTTGATTTTATCGAAAAAAATAAAGAAAAAAGATACTTTTCTTCGCTCATCTTGTGCAGTCAGTTTGAAGGTATTGTTTTTAAATTCAGTTATTTTTTAACTCAGTTATTTTAGCTATGTTTTGGATATTTGCATTGCAGTTTTCTGTAGGAGTGAAATATTGTGGTACTCAAAAATTATGATTATTCATTTTAAACCTCAGTACAGTAGTACCTGCCCAGAAAAGGTCAAATTTTGAAAAATTCATCCAATGACTACTGGAATGTTTTTGTCTAATTCATTCCATCTTTTTAGTTGATTTACTGTGTAAGTCAAATATATTTATAAGTGGAAGTGGGGTAAGGAGTTGTCGCTTCTCATCAAATAGGCTTAACTTTTGTAATGTACAAAAAAAATTTTCTGCATACATTAAAGTATAGCATGACTTTCCTATTTTGTCTCAGATTTTGGTACAAAATGTTTTCATTTTATACACAAAGAAATACAGCATGCAGTAGCTTTTCATACTTCTTTTCATATTTGATCTTTTGAAATATAGTTTTCTTTACTTTCTATGTGAAATGCACGTGTGGGTTTTCACTTGATCCCTAGTACGCCCAAAGTCAAAAAGTTTAAAAACCACTGCCTCAGAGTAATATCTGAAACTTTGCATCCTAATTGGCTTTGACCTTACCATATTGTAAGGGCTTATCCTTTTCTCCTCACACTTTTGTTTGCTGTATATAGTTTGATGTGCAGAGGTAGGTAGTTCTAATTAATCCCATCAGTGATTAGAGAATGTGGGCCAATACCTCTTCTTAATTTCCCAATGAACTTGCTGGATTTTTCTCTAATTAGTATCGGAATTGGCTTGCTCGCTATACAGCTCTGTTTTGTTTTATATTTGTAGTTGTCTAATTTGTTTTATTTATTGAAATTATGGCTTATGTTAGGCTAATTGCGATTCTTTTATTCCTATCATATAGGAAAAACTTATTTGTATGCTGTTATGACTCATTGTACTTCAGAAGGTCTCTAAGATATGAATGAACCAAAATAACAAATGTCTGAATGTTGAGATCATTTTTGTTGGACTTGATGATGTCAACTACTTTATTTTTGCATCACCTTATAAATTATTCTCTCAGATAGATCTGTTAGCCTATAATTGTTTTGGTCAAGATTATTTGAAATGTCTGTGGCAAAAAAGACAAAGTATACACAACTTCAGATGACCTGATAGTGTTTGAAAAGAATTCATCTAAATCATTAAACTGACCTGAAAAAAAATAATTCCTGAATACTCATCTGTAAAGATATTCTTTACATTAATTCATAGCATAATGTTTGCTTGAAAATGATGTATGAACAACTTAACTGCAGGATAATTGGACAGGATTTACTCCATGTACTGAGTGTATGATACAAAAGTGAAGCAATTATTTTTATAGTGTTAGCTGGCACTGCCAATATAAGTAGAGGTTTGCAAGCTTCATTGCACATGTCCTCAATCATGGCTTCTACCAACAATCTCATTACATCTCCTTCCTTTAGTAGAATAACAAGAGGGAGGTCAATTCAATGTTCATGTTTAGTCACTACATAAGTTTTTTTGTTTTTTTTCCCTTTCATGGGTGGAAGTTGTCATAGAACAGTCAATACATCCTTTCTTATTGATATCAATGAACAATCTGTTCTTGGACAGTTGCTCTTGAATCAGTTCTTTCTCTGTCCTTTTCACAATGGAATACCCATCTTGTTAGCACAATACTTTACAAGAATAAAACATTGAAAACGTAAACATATTCACCAGTGAGCTCACCGGAAGTCTATTCATCATTTATTTTATTTCCTTTTTTTTTTCTACTACTCTGACAATTTTTTCTCTTCTCTTGGCTATGATAACTGGACTTGCTCAATTTGAGCTTCAACGTTTAAAAGTTTTACTTTTTCAACTTTCGCATTTTTTTCTTGTCTGAAAGTTTCATTCTTTCAACCTTTTCTTCTCTCTTTTGACCTTTTCTTCAACTGGTTCAGGGTTCAGTCTTTTTTCCTCTTTTCTTCAGTTTCTGACCTTTTTTTTTTTCCTTTTCAGTTAAGGTTCAACCACTTTTTTTTTTTGTCATCTTTTCTGTTATTATGTTTCAACCTTTTTTTTTCCTCCTCTCCTTTCTGGTATTAAGGCTCAACCTTCTATTTTTTTTCTGTTCCTTCAATGAACAGGTCCGCCAATAACTTGTTTGGCCTTTTATTTTTTCTCCTCATTCTTTTCAATGTTGGACTAGGCCTGTGTTCATTTAATTTTTTCTTTTCTATTAAACCAATCTCACATTCCACCTGCTGAGATGGATTTTTCTGTTTCTTTGTTTCTTCTCAGTTTTTGGATTTGAGTATGTTTCGTTTGGCTTATCTTTAGCTTTTCTTGCTCTGAGATGAGATCAGCAAGTTTGATTCTCATTGCTTCAATCACTGCAAAATTGTTCAGATTCAGATTGGAGAATTTATCGCTCCTCTGTCTGAGACTGACACTTGGATTTTTCCTGCAGTTCCCCACTTGCAAATTTCTCCTTGGAGTTGAAGGAACACTCCTTCCAACAACCCATGGCCCTTTCGGCTTTGAGCTTCTCTGCTTTTCCCAAATTGGTTACTGTACCCATTGTGACTATTTCAACAAATAACAAAATGGTTAGTCTTACCGCAGTTGCAGCATGCTTTCCTCGAGTAGGGCAGTCCATAATCCTCCTGTGAGAGTCTCTACCGTTTTTTTTTCCATTTTTCTTCTAGCTTTTAACCGCTGCCAAAATAATGTTTATGTGAATGTAGTATAGAGATAACTTAACCTGGCAATAACTGGATAGTGTATAATACAAAAGTGAAACATCGTCTTGCAGTGCTATGGAGGGTTGCAAACGTCATTTCATACAACCTAATCATGGTTTCTACTGATGATCTCATTACTCATAGAAAGATTCTTTTTACCTAATGTGTGACCCAAGAAGAGCTTCTGTTAGACAATATAAACCCAAATGTAAAGTGTGAATATTTTTGTCAATATCATTGTTTTAATAGGACTTTTATTATTTCTTTTTTATTCAGAATTTGAAAATGTTTTTTTTTTCAATCCTATTTAACTACTGTATTGTAAAAGCAACAATAAGACTTGCATTTCATTGACCACTCCCAGTTCTCTCTAGGGAAATCATTTTCAAGTGTGACAGAAGTTAAAAAATTCCAGCTACAATGGAAGAGGTGTGTGTATGCACCATGATTACTAGACAACTGGCCATTGTATGAAGTTAGCATTCCACAGATATATCAATCAGCACACAAGGCAGTGCAATGTTGAGTTTTAAACTTTTTGAGTGAGCAATTTTTGAGAAATCTAATAAAAATGAATGAAAAATTATAAAAGTTTTTTTTTGAATTCCAGGCTAGTGACCCTCATGACCATTTATGATCCTAGTCCAAAGCAGAGAATTTAAGACGCGTTATACGGATCTTTCCCCATAATCTCTATGAATTATCTCCCTTGAATTATAGTAGTAATGATATTTTTTTAAATTTATATAATTGATTGTAATAAGATGATATTTTTCATAGAATAAGTAAGATTTTTATTTATTCATTTTATAGTTAAGAAAAAAAAGGGAATACATTTTTTAAAAACTCACTTTGGTTTGCTGAACCAAATCTTGATCCAGACTTTTCACAAATTGTGATTTTCTATTGTAACTAAGAAATGAGTGCCTCTGTTGTCTGCTTTATTCAAATTTACATGTTCCAAATTCTCTCTCTTATGATTAGTCAGTTTTTGAGAAATTGACCAATCACACCATAACATATAGAGATTGTGCAAGTTTTAGTTATATAGATGCTTCCCCTCTCCAACATGAGATTTATGATACACATATAGGTTATCTTGTAATAAATACCAGTTGAAAATATAAATGTTTAGTGACAATGTGAAGGCCTATTAATAATGCTACCATCTATTTTGAACCAAGACTGAAATTATATGACATTAAGATGTGTAAGTCATTTGGAGGGGATAACATTTCACAAGTTGAAAGGAACCATGAGGTAATCATTTGTACTAATTAATACTATCATATATGTTATGATAATATTATCATAAGTAATTACTATTTCAAGGATCGTGTTTGGTTTGTTTTTTTTTAAGCAATTTTGATTGACGGGAAAGCAGCAAATTGTCTCGTGCTGATTATGTCAAGTTGAACTTGAGTGTTAGCATTACTTTAGATTCATGTAACTGGAATAAGTTATCACTTTCTGTTTTGTTTTTTTCTTTTTAATTTTTGTTTGGCACTTAAATTGCTTGATTGCTTAAAAGATAATTATGTTTCATCATAAGGCCTGAATTTTTTAATTCCAGAATCATGATCTTGGATTGTTATTTTGAATTTCATTCCGGATATATATATATATATATATATATATAAAGAATCAACACAATCTCAGGTACTAAGATCAAATGCTGTACCATGTAAAAGCTCAGTCCTTTACTTCTGTCTTATTTGTTATTTTAAATCTTGGTAAATATTGGGTTTATCTTTATATATATATATATATATATATATATATATATATATATATATATATATAAATATAAAGAAATGGACATATTTGGTTTGACAGAGGAATTATAAATTTCGTTACATCATAAAGAAACTTATCTGAAATGATTTCTCATCATTACACAGTTGATATATCATTCAAATTAGACGACCAAAATAGATTAAACAATTGAAGAAAATGGGGCTGCTGCAGGAATCAAACCTGCCAACAATGAGTTACCATTGTGCTGAAGAGCCCACCGATAATGCAAAGACCAAATGACAGCTTTCAACCCAAATTCTCATCTCATTTGTTCTTGGTCTTTTTTGTCTCGAGATGAGAGTTAAGGTAGAAAGCAGTTATTTGGCCTTTGCTTTATCAACGGGCTGTTTAGCACTGAGGTAAATGCATCGCTACTTTAAGTGGCTACCTATCGATGGTAGGTTTGATTCCTGCAGTTGCCCCATTTTCTTTAATTGTTTATTCTTTTTACGTTGTCTAATTTGAATGATATATTAACTGTATAACAACGGGTCATCATTTTAGATAAGTTTCTATATAATATAATGCAATTAATAATCCATTTTTTTATATACATATATATATACGTATATATTTATATTTATATATGTGTGTATGTGTGTGTTTTTGTTGTAGATGTGATATGATCCAACATCTTGTTGATAAAAGTGACAATTGGAAGGTGGAGAGAATTTAAAATTTTGATATGTAACACCTTTTTTCTCTTAATTTTTTCTCTTAACCTTCCAGTGGTCACTTTCAGTAACATATATATATATATATATATATATATATATATATATATATATATATATATATATATATATATATATATGTGTGTGTATGTGTATAGATTCAAAATTAAAAATCCATTATTGTAAACAGCAATACTTATCTATTAATTATGATGTTGTTGTTATGGGTATGATAGTTTCTATATTTTGTGAGGAACGGTTGGAATGGTGGTTTGTTTTGTGCAGCAACGAGATAACTGTATGTGCTCCTGACAAAGGAATTTGTCCCTACATGCTTTCAGTTTACCGCCACATGTTGACATCACTGAAAGTTTTGATTAAGGAAGGTAATTGATAATCGCCACGACAGATGGAAGTGTTATATATGAATATGGATGTGAAGATTAGAGTTTATAATCTTAGTAAAGACACATATGAATGTCAAGACAAACAAATAGAACGTACATTTAATGATTCAAAAAATTGGATATTCATAACATTATTTATAAAGCTGAAACGGAAATACGTTAATATTAATAAGATCAATCATAATATAAGAGCCTTATTTAGATTAGATTACTACCTATCATCTCTATAGAGAAGGAGTGAATTGGTTATTGAGTTATTCCTATACATTAAAATGTGATATGGGAGAGAATGGTTAGTTACGCATGACATAACGGATCTAATGCCATTTGGTCTGTCTATCAGATTTAGCCTGATTAGTAGTGCCTTTGTAGCTTTGACGAGGCTAGATTATCAAAAGGCAATCGGTTCAGCTAAGGGCAAATGAGCAAGTGAACACGTGCGTTCAGAACTTTTATAGACTGTAGGTAGAGGAAGTGACATTTTGCATACGTTGCTATATTTAGGGTTTCGTATATCTAAAGGTAATACTTATTTATTTTTGTACTTAATTTTAGCTAAAAATGAAAGAGCCTCCACACTGTCTTCTATAATGGATATTATGTGATTTTTAAATCAAAGCTTGAAAGGATATGGTGTTTGATCAACACTGCTGAGGAGCCATTAAAAATAAAAAAAACCTTTTGAAAATCTTACATTAATTGCATCAACAGATATCTAGGAATAATTGACTGAAATGATATAAAAAATGTTTATGAAAAAAATATTTTACATCTATAATGTTTAAAGCTGTAAAGATAAAACCCACTGAAAAAACTTAATTGAATAACTTCAACAGGTATTAGGGAATGATTGACTGAAATGGCATAAATTTTGGGAAAAAATATTTTGTATATTTAGTTTTTAAGGTTGTAATGCTTTCTAGACACACACACACACACACACACATATATATATATATATATATATATATATATATATTGATTGCCCTGAGTAACATTGCTTCTAATCCTGTATTCCATTATATGATGAAATAGTTCAGCCATATTTTCTATCATTCCACATTTCCTAATTAATCTCGATGCTTTCACAATTACAGGTAATATTGTATATTATTCCTCTACTAATTCTCCGTTTCATGTCCTGCCTTTTCTTATTGAGACATTGTTATAAGCTGGCTATTTAATATCAGTAATGATGAAAATACAAGAGCTTTTCATTTTTTTTACCTTCTTTATAGGTCAGTTGCTTTTTGATTTCCTTATCCATGGTAATTATGCAGTATTTCCATAAATGACTTCATCATTGTCAAGGACTTCTGATGGTTTTGACTCACAAACAAATCTCTGAATGTGTAAATCAAATTTGCTTGCTTTGCAGGAGTAACAATAAAATTTTTCTACAAAACTCAATAAAATTTCTGAAAAAAACAATAGAATTAGCTATAAGTTTAATGTTTTTTAGAATTTTTGAATTAACCAGTTCAAAACCAATCTAAATAGTTAATTTTATTCATTTATTTACGTGTTATTCCTTAACTTGGACAGTCTTAATACATAATATTACCATAGGCAATGTAGTCCCATAAGGAGAGACTTCTGTCCTTCTGAAAAATCTTACAATTAATGGGAATTACTATTTTAATTTTTCAAACTTTTTTTTGAAACAATTTCGTTAAGGTATCTATGTGTATGGCCAAATGCTTGTACAATGTTAGAGTTAGGTTAGAGTAATCAGTTGATTGGAATTTTTTGCTTGAGATTTGGAAATTTTCATCTGAGTTTAAAGTTTTATGGTGCACTATATCTCTATACGTAGCCAGATGAAGGAGCTGCAACAGTATATATGTTACAGTACTCTGACATATACAGGGTTTACAACTAGTTGAGTAATAGCATCCTTGACCTTGGGAATTTCCACTGAGTCAAGGTCGATAAATGCTACAGTGAGAGGCATTTTATATCCTGCTGCTTCCTCTTGATAGTTGATTTATCAAATGGAGATGGTCCATGGTCGAGTAGCATCTTCTAAAGCCAATTTGTTCTCATGGTTGGTTTTCATCTAGCATCTTGGTGATTTGGCTGGTGGTAATCTATTGGTCTGTAGTTAAATCTTTTAGGTTTCCTTTTTTATATAACAGCATTATGATTGCAGTGCTCCAATTTTCTGGTTCTTTACTCTGTTTTTGTTTGATAGGATGGTTATTTACTTTGTGATTACCTCTCCAGCTTTTTTTAGTAGGTCAGAAGGGTATACAACCAATGCATCCTTGCAATAGTCACCTATGAAGCTGAAACATGGAACCTAACCAAAAGACTTACCCTCAAACTTGGAACTAAGCAATGTGCATATGAAAGAATCATGTTCAACCTCACATGGAAAGATCACAAGACAGCAGAATTCATCAGGGAAAACAGGAGTTTGAGACATAGAATCCATTTGGAGACTCAAATGGCAATGAGCCAGTCATGTTGCAAGTATGGCAGACAACTGCCGAATATATACAACAAATATATTGACTCACAACATGGATCCATCTAGATCAAGTGAAACTGAGGCTTGCAGAATATGAGATGGTGAAATGAACTAGACAATATCAGAAAGTATTGGCTCCATGACGCCCATGACAGAGAAGTCTGGGGAATGTCTATGTTCAGTAACAAACAATAAAAGACTGATGATGATGATATATATATATATCCCTCAATACGTACAAAATGAGATGTTTTATATACATGAATGTATAATTATCATATTCATTCTGTCAGACCAAATATGTCCATTTCTTAAATACATAACTGTTGCATTGAAAGAGAAGAATAGACCGAGAATAAAGGAGTTCAGATTTGGATTGAAAGCAGTTATTTGGCCTTTGCATTACTGGCGACTATTTAGCTCACTGGTAAGAGCATCGCTACGTCAAAGCAGCTACCCTATCGGTGGCTGAGTAGATTCCAATTTCAATTGAGTGATATATTTATCTTGTAACAAGAGATCATTTCATACACGCACGCACACATTATGCTTCCACTTTAAAATCTTACTCGTTCTGTCAGATCAGAATAAAATAAATTACCATTTCCAACCACAAAATTTAAGACATAACTTGGCTCAAAAGCAACTTTTTTTTGTCAAAGTAAGCACAGTTAGAAGCAACACAATGTTTCCAACAATCCAACAGTTGATTTATTTCATTATGATAAAAACTGGGAGAACAGGAGTTTGCAAACTTTCAGGGGGATTTTTTACCTAGCCTGCATTAGGATACACATCCTGACATCTATATGCCTGTAAGGCCCCCTAAAAGTGGTAATCAGTGGGGGACATGTCCGGTGAATAAGGAGGATGGGACAGGATCTCGATGCCCAACTGAATCAGTTTTTGCTACATGGTTTGTGAATTATGACGTCTCACATTGTCCTGCAGTAGGATAATCCTCTTTCTGGGCACCACTACTGGCCAAAATTTTTGCAGCTTATCATGAATCCCTGTAATGGATTACTTCATTACAGCACCACCAGTTGGGGATATTTTCTAGGTGAAGATTTGGGTTATGGGACAGTAGAAGGGGTAGCAAGTTTGTTGTTCCCCAGAATGCCATTTCTGATGATAATGCCGAAACCACTTTTCATCAATGGTAAGTACATGATCGAAAAATGGGTCATTTTTTAAATGAACCAGAAATCTGCTGCAAGTGTCGATCATCCGTGAGATTGTAGGGAACTTTTGCATTTTCTCCTCTTAGCTGATTTGTGCCTGATGTCAGACTGTTGTATGGGCTACCATCAGCTTTGCGTCCAACACCTGAGTGTTTGTTTCTAAATGAGTTTTCACAGCTGACTCGTTTGACGAGTGACAACTCGAGATCACTGCTATCTTGGGAATCAAGATCGCTGAAAGCAAATTTTTCAAACCAACGATGCAATGCACAGTCCTTTCTGAAGCTGATTTTAGCCCACAAGAACTTTTGATGTTGCATGTGGCTTTGACAGGGCAATGGCATTCATCATCATCATCATCATCATCGCTCTTTTATTGTCCGTTGTTGGACATAGACCTTACTGAGGATTCCCTGTCATGGGCATCGCGGAGCCTATACTTCTTGAACTTGTCTAGTTTGTCTCTCTATCTTATATTATGCCAGCCTCAGTTATACACATGTGATCTCCGGGGATCCATGTTATGAGTCATGATGTCCATTGGTTGTCTGCCATTTTTGCAACATGACCAGCCCATTGCCATTTGACTTTTCTAATGGATTCTATGATGTCTTGGCATTAAAATTGTATTCATTCGACTTAGCTTCACTACCCTATAGAAAGTAAAATAATGAAAGTAATCAATAAATTCAAACGACACCCACAAGAGATGACACAGAGCTTTAAAAATATCTATAGATGTATACATAAGCAGAAGTGGACGACACCCCCCCCCAAATGATCACACTAAAGCAATGCATAAAGACATTTATTTTGTTTTAACCAAGTGATAAAAGAAACTGGTCTGATTATTCACTCAATAGAAACCTGCACAGGACCAATGTCTTTTGGTGGGTTTGTTAGGGTGATCAATTAAAGAATCGGAAAAGGGAGTGATCAGTGAATACATTACTTCTCTGGCATTTTGTTGGGCAGAGGTCTCTTAAAAAGTCTAAAATCTAAAAAAAAGAACAGTTACGAATGCTGCCAAACGCAAACCAAGGGATCAATTTAGCATAAACATGTATTGCAAATTGAACCCTTCATCCAAAAGCCTATGAGGGGGGGGTCAAAATTTTTTTTTTTTCTTACATATGATAAATACTTGAATTTCTAGCCCTCGAGCTCTATTGGTGCAGCCTGTACACCTGATACACACACAGCCAGCCAGACCAACTTGAAAACCGGAGAAACTTATGTTGACAGTTTTTGGTTACAGTTTCTGATATGAATTATAAAATCTCTGAATCAGATTCCGGAGCCTACATCATTTAATGAACCAGACATACTATTTCATTAATTAGATTGTGAAGGTAGTTCAGGAAATACATAAACTGATATCTTGTATTATACTTAGTGATTCTACACTTATCGTCTTCCTCTTCTCTCAATTCCTTACCTCGAACTCCTATCCCCAGCAATCCCTTCCCACCCACCCTCGCCCAAGAAATATTCAGATACTTTGCTAAATAGCAACTGAATCACAACGAAAAAAAAGATTTGTGTTGATCCAATCAGGGTAAAAAAACGGCCCATTGTTCAGAGACATAATCAGTAGCTTTGGCACTGCTCTTCCTGCTCTTCAGCCGCCTCAGCCTGTCCTGCTAACCCATGGAAGTTGGTTAAGCTCCGGCAACTCCAGCATGTATTACTTATAATTCATTCCAGTCGATTCAGTCTCTTTTTACTATTTCTCTCTCACTTGCTTTCCGTGTGCATCTGATCGGAGAGCACCGTGCTAACTGCCGAGTCACTTCCAAACTATGTATCTATAATCGCCTAAGCTAAAAACATCCTTTGCTCTCAGCAGTTTTGGTTTGTTTTTTTTTACTCGGATTTATTTGTGTAGATAGATAAATAGTTAGATCTATGTGATGTTTTCTTTTCTCTCCCTCAAATAAATGCATTCACCTGTATTTAAGGAGGGCAGTTTTTTAAGATGCACCCCTGTACAACTTATAACCTTATGTTAACGTGGGCTTATGGCAGGTTAGTAAAAACAATTGTGCTTGTTTTTATTTTATTGCATCTTTGGTTATTATTGTTTTTTTGAGTGTAAATTGTGTCCTTGTCCGTCTCTCATAAATAATCTATTCATAGAAAGTATGATGGAAATACAAAAGAAAAATACAAAAACGTGACCGCTAAAAAGCATTAACCAAAAATATTTTTGTTATGAAGGTTATTGTTTTTAAATCATCAGGCTCAACTCTTTTTTTTTTTTTTGTTGTTGTTCATAATTTTGTATAATCTATATAGGTTAAATCATACTGGTCTCTGACCATGTTTTGGTCGATATGATTAATTACTGCTCAAGAAATGATGCTATATGCATGTAGTATACCTTTGTTTACAATGAATGTAAGGTCAGGGGTTCTTTCCAGCTATTGGTATCCTATTACCTATTACTACCTGTCGCAATTTATTTGAGGACGAGATGGAACCTTTTGCTGTAGAGTTGTCACAAAGGATTCAGCATGGTAACCCTGACAAAGTCTTCATCACTATATTTATATATACATACATACATACATGTGTATGGATAAATTTGTGAATGCTTTTTTGATATTGAGTTAGTATGTATATAATAAATATGCACATATAACTAAGTACATATTTATGTATAAAGTGTGTGTGTATATATATATATATATGCATACACATGCGTGTTTGTGTGTGTGTGTATGTATTTATATATATATATATATATATATATATATATATATATACACAAACACGTACATGTATATATATATATATACACAAACACGTACATGTATATATGTACATACACACAAACACGTACATGTATATATGTACATACACACAAACACGTACATGTATATATGTACATACACACAAACACGTACATGTATATATGTACATACACACAACCACGTACATGTATATATGTACATACACACAACCACGTACATGTATATATGTACATACACACAAACACGTACATGTATATATGTACATACACACAAACACGTACATGTATATATGTACATACACACAAACACGTACATGTATATATGTACATACACACAAACACGTACATGTATATATGTACATACACACAAACACGTACATGTATATATGTACATACACACAAACACGTACATGTATATATGTACATACACACAAACACGTACATGTATATATGTACATACACACAAACACGTACATGTATATATGTACATACACACAAACACGTACATGTATATATGTACATACACACAAACACGTACATGTATATATGTACATACACACAAACACGTACATGTATATATGTACATACACACAAACACGTACATACATGTGCATTGCACATGATTGTTGATACTTAGGGACTATATAGAATTTGACTTGTAAAATTTTCCTTTTTAGCATATAAAAAAATTGAAAGTTTACATGGCTATATATATATATATATATATATATATATATATATATATATATATATATATATACACACATCTGATTACTTTCTGGCCAGTAGGATGTTTAGTGGTCTGGATTCGTGGTGTACCTCATATAATATCGTATATCATTAAAGCTTATGGCATATTGGACCATATCTACACTTTTTGTACTTACTAGATAATCACGTATAATGTGCACATCTTTTGATATTTTGAATTATATACATCATAAGCATCATTATAGGAGCTATGAAGCTTATACTAGCCTCGGCCAACTTGAGTACCAACATCAGCTGTTTATTATTGCGAATCTCCATTCTGCATTTTTAACAGAAAATACTATACATAGCAAGCATACTTTTAATATTAAATAAAGAAATATTTTACAAGTACTGTTTGTATTTCGGTACAGTTACATGTGTCCGATAATAGATATGCATTAATAAGTGCACTATAGGCTTACCTACTTTAACAAAACTTAGTTTATATTTGTCGGGTGTTATAAATTTTAGTACATGTGTAATGTTTCAGTACCATGTTTTGCGATTCTGATTGCAATTATTTTATTAAAGATGTGCAGTCAAAGTTTATTTCATTCTATGAAAAGGAACAAGTGTCAAAGGAATTCATGAAGAGAAAAACACATAAAAAAGGTTCAGTAGATGTTTATTGACACAATATTTTCACAATAATATCAATTAGTATAAGTAACTGTACAGATGAAAATAACAACGGATATTTAATAGCAAAAAATACCATAGAGTAATATAAGCGAAATTGTATAGAGTGTTGTTAAAATAGAAACATAACACTACATCAGCCTACCATAGACTACATTTTTGTGGCATAACAATGCACTTACAGGGGGCACAAAATTGATATTAATTTGTACTGGGAAATATAATTTCTTTTCAGTATTTTCTTCTTTCCTTTTACCTTTTTATATTTGAAAATTTTTTTTGGTTACCACATTATTTTCAAGTTTGAATAACTTTTTACCTTCATTTTAATATCAAAAACAACAACAAGTTGTTCGCTTGTTTGTTTTTTTGTTTTTTGTAAATTTGCTTCGACACAGCAAAAAATAGTGTGGGCATTCTTTCTATCTTTCTAGGGAAAAACTTAGGGGTGTATTTTCTTTATTTTTTTATCACGATTTAAGGTATCAAAGTTACTCAGTTACCCCTATGCTGTGGCATACAATACTACATTACAGTCGACTTTTTATTAGTGAGAAAGGAGAATTCATATCAAAATGATGATAGGTACATTAGAGTAAATACATGATTCCCAATCATATTTACCTGTGTTATTTAGTATGTGTGCTTCTGTATGTATGATGTATACATACATGAATTTTTTTCTTTCAGAAATATCCAGCCATTTGATTTGACAAAAAAAAGTATCCTTCCCAGGGCAATGGTGCCTTGGTTCACTTCAAAATACTCACGTCATTCGGGACACCATATACTTATCCCAGTATCCCTTCCACTTTCCAAAACAGCCCTTCAAAATTGTATTCTCCTTAATCTCGTCCATAGTCTGAAATTTCTTTGGGAAAAGTCAAAAGGAGCATACCTGCACCGTAAGACTTTAGTGATGCAACACTTTGCCAAAGAAAACCCTGTACAAGACATGAAGAATGACTCATTCAGTTATTGTGAAATTGACAGTCACACAGTACACAAACTTACTTGGTGGTATCTCACTGCCAACTGAGTAACCCCACAGAAATTTGAAGAGTGTTCATGTATAGGCAGTAGGGCCCTTTCCGATTAGTTACCAAGTTATATTGATGCTATGTAACCAGTTCTTGAGATATTCAAAATGGCTTGATACTTTCAGTACGGACCTTGTGTATGTGTGTCTGTCTGTCTTTTCGTCTCTGTGTGTACAGTTCTTGTCATGAGTATTTGAACAAACATTTTGCTTCTAATCGCTTGGTTTTGAGAATGAGAAATGCAAGAAACCGATTTTGTATGTGTTCAACTATTTATAAGAAGCAATATCTACATAACAAACCCTTGTTTATATGAAAAGTACTGATCAAAAGTATTAGAAAAAGCACAGCATCTATTATTTTATTGCTGAGGATTGCAAGGGTCATTAGAGATTTTGAGCAGGAGTTTAACTTACTAGTTTGACAATTCTTAAAGTGGGCTTGCCTTTTCAATATCCTTGATAAATTCTGAACAAGATTTTAGAAGAATAGAGGAAAAAAACACCTTAAAACCAAGCAATTGGAAGCAAAATACTATGTGTGTGTATATATATATATATATATATATATATGCACATACTCCAAAGTACAAATCAGTAAGTCAATATCCAATGTCCGATGGGTTTACTTCATAAAGTGCTTCATACATTCAACATTAAGTCAAGTTGAAGTACAGCTTTAAATCTGGTAAAATAATGCGTTCACTACACAAACACATTTATATTTCTTCCCTTTTGATTCAATTTATTTGGATACCAATTTAGGATGTTGTTTGGGGGGGTCTATTTATCTTGGTGGAAAACCTTTGTCTTATTCTATTTATATTTTCTTTTCTTTTTTCTTTTTTAGTTGTTATGTATATTCTATCTACCATGGGGGAAGTGGATTCCTTGCTAGTTGTTATGAATTACTTGGGATGTTTCAGACACTTTCTTTATCAGTGTGTTGTTAATCCATCAGCTTTTTGTGGCATGTTTCCTCTTGGGAAGTATCTTTTCATACCCAGTGTTAGGGTTCACTTTGACATGACCTTAGTTGTTTAATTCTTTTCATATTTTTGATGGGTTATCATCTATATATCTGAGTTAGTTATGAGAGGGTGATTAGGTTGTTCTTAAAGTGGTTGTGAGTATAATGACACTAATAATATTGTTAATAGTAATGCTACTGTTACTATTATTAATAATAATGAGAAGAATGAGCTATGGTGGTTGATTTTTGTATTCCTTTTTTGTGAGGTGTTGAATTATGTTTTTTAAAAGGAATTTTAAGTGGTGCCGACATTTTACAGCTACTTCATTTTTTTTTTCTATTTAGATTTAGTATGGTTGTTATTTGTCAATTAAGGGCTGAAAAGAATTTCAAAAGACGAGCAGATGTTACATCTCAAAAATTTTTATTGCCACGTGTGCAGGATTTTATGTATTTCATTGGTTTCAAAAGTTTTTTTCAAAGGGATATGCAGCAGTTGCAGAAAGAGTTTCACCAGTCAACCAAGAAGAGTAAAATCAACATGCCCCATTCTCACTCCTCCCCATATATTTGAACACTTAGTCATTAAATGCAAGATACCACCTTACCTTTCTAAACACCCACATAGTGACGCAACCAACATTCCTAGGAACTGACCCTTCTCATCTTGACCCCTCCTCTCACTGACCCATATTATCTTGACCAACTTTTTCTCACTGACACAGATACAAACTCTCCCCCACTTTCTCCTATTAAACATCAAACAGAAAACACACTATGAAATAGCCTTGTTCTCCTCATTCCAGTCTTCACCCTCAAGCATGTAAACAGCAAACAGTTTTTCTGAAACCGCTGCATGTGCTTTTTGAAAAAGTTGATGAAGCCAACAAAATGCATAAAAGTCTGTCCACGGGATAATAAAAATCTTTTGAGGTGTGACATTTTTTTTTTATTTTTTTTTTTTCTAATTTCTTCTTACCTTCCAATTGTCAATTCACCACCACCTTTTCGTTGGATTACTTCACATCCACACTACAAACATATATGTATATATAGAGAGAGGAAGCTAAATATATATTGTATGTATCTGAGCGAGGTAGGAATGGATGAGAAAAATGAGCAATCAGAGTTGTTCGTATGTTGTTTTCAGTTTTCCATCGCACTCGTATCCACATTTATTCCTGTATATTTCTGCACACACTGAGATACAACCACGTATACACAATACCTGCACGTACATAATACTTTGAAGCTGAGATAAATTGTGTTAAATTTCTCAGTTTTTTCTCTTTCTTTTTCGTACTAAGATTTTTTCTTTCCACATTATATATTTTTCCACTTCTCCTTTATTGTATGGTTTTTCTACCATCATTGCGACATCAGATGATAACAGCTTCACTCTAATGAACACAGAAAATATTATCAGAATGACGCCGTTTTTATCTTTTATACGTGATCAGCGTCATATCATTTTGGTATATCTTTGTAATGAAAAATTCAACGTCTATAATTCCAATTGACACATGGTTGATTTCAAGCTGATGATTTAGAGACACTGGAATATAAATCTCTTTTCATTTACTGATTAAGTTTGACAGAGGTGGTGAGGGGGTAGTATCAAGGAAAAACTTGACAAATTGATTGTAAGTGTTAAAATACCATTTTCGGCAGTTATTGTCTTTTATCAATATGCAAAAAGCTCTATGATATTTCTTACTGTGCAGTGAAGGAGGAAAAAAAAGCAATGTTTTCATATTTCCAATTGATTCAGACTGATGCTATGTATAGATAGACAGAGAGATATTGATGTTCTGTGAAGGAAAAGCTATACAGATATATTACTTACTCCATTGTTGTTAAATTGATATTTTAAACTGATGAAAATCAATGGTTAGAATATGAACATTAATGTATTATTAGATGCCACCTTTTCTATAATTTTTGAAAGCATCCATAGATCTGTTGTTAGAAGAATAAGAAAACTGGGTTTTCTCTTGTTTACATAATTTCTACGCCATTTATAAAAGAATTACAAACATGCAAAATAAGACCATCACTTGAAGGGATGGGTCAAGGCGTTCTCTGATATCTGAGACTTTTTTTACAAATATTGAATGTCTTAATGTTATGTTCAACTCCCCCGTGGAATACAGATTCTTCATATTGAATATTCAAATTTATATCACATTCTGCTTCTGCTTCTGTTGATCTGCAAAAAAAGTAATGTCTTGTTTATAAATGGCGTAGGTAAATTCAGAGGAAAATATATATTCAAAAAGTTATGGTGTCTGCCATTTGTATTTGATGTACAAGAATGAATTAAATCATAATTTAACATTCACAAAGTTCTGTAATGTGTAGTGTTTCATACAAAAGTTGTATTGTATCATGTATTTGCTACGCTATACACCCAATCTCTTGCTTGATAACATCGCTTGGGCATCTTTGTAAATCAAATTTTAATTTTGTTTTATCTAAGGTTGAAAACAATAGAACATAGCAATGAACATGGATTATTCACTACAATTTATTTGCTTAAAAGAAATAAAATTCTGCAATTTCCAAACATTGATATTTTAAATATTCTTATTTTTTTTCTCAAATTTTTATCTTTTGAATAGAAATTTGTAAAAATAGAAGACTGTATGTATTGGGTTGTTTATTTTGAAGTTAGCTCATTCGTGTTTCTGCTTAATTTACTCAGTTAAATATATACACAGGTGTTAATTATGTACTTACTTAATGATGAGAAATTGTTCACAATCAGGTCAGGGATTCTTCCTTCCTTGCTACTGGTACCATTTTACTAAGTTCTATAACATACATTGTATTTTATTAGAGTTCCTATCTTTTTTTAAAAATTCTTTTGAAATCATTCAGTAGAATTTTTCTGTCACTGCTACCATATTAAATCCAATATGGTTGTAAATTCTTCAACAGATATTCTACAAAAACGGCTTTCTATTGTGACTTACTCGTGACATCTTTAATATAAGAAATGCACAATGTTCATGGCTATTTCCCCCCATGGTTCAGTTTATTTTTATTTAGTGGAAGTCAGGTTTTCGGCACATGTTCTTTAAGATTTATTTTCAGATAAAATGAATATGTCTTTTATGTACAGTATCATATCACAAGGAACAAGGCTTAGCTAAAAAGAGAAAAAAATGGAGAAGATCAGTTTGAAAATGTTTCCATTCTGCTTTTAGGAACTTTAACCAAAAATAAGACTTAGTTGCATAATATGAATAAAATGAGCAGCTGTCACTTGAATCAGTTAAATGCTATTGCATTTGTTGCATGATATTTTGATTAATTTAACAATGCCGGAAAAAAATTCAGTCATAAATTTTTCATATTTTTTCCATTTCCAGTAATGCATTTTACAATCAGTAATGTTGTCAGATCAGATTAAAATAATTTGTAAAAATAGTTGAAGTCCAGCATTGTTATGGAGTCTGCGTTGTTCAGAATTTTAGTTTCTATCCCTCCCTCTTCGTGTTTGTCTTCAATGGTATTTTTTTAATTTCTTTAATATTATTTATGCCAATCTTCAATATTATGTACTTTTTTTTTCGGAACATTGTTAAATTGTATTATATTCTAAAATTAGTGCTGATTTTATGATCAGTCGTCTTTTTTCATTTGTTTCTACCTTCATTATTTTTGCGTCTTTCAAATTAATATTGTGGTCTTCCTTGTTTTGATGAAACAATTTTGTATTTCATTTATTCTTATGGCTCTTTTATGTTCATAGATTCTTTTATTTGAAGTTCTCGATATTATACTGATGATTTTTTTTATTGTAGTTTTTACCTGCTGTGGTCCCCGTTTCCAATCAGAGGGTGTGACTGATTGCAAAATGCATTATCAGAAATAAAACATGTATGAAAAATTCACGATTTAGTTGTTTTCCCAAATTGTCAAATCAGTAAATTACACTGACGGAAAAATCTTACAAAGCATAGCACTATAAGTTGACCAATCTCAAGAATATCAATAAAGCTAGAGAAAACCAATATCAAGAAAAGTTTACAATTGTTAATGATTTAGAAATAGACTTGCTTGACCACTCTTTAAACTTTAGACTTGATAACACCAGTCCATTTGAACTATAACTATCACCTCTATTTGAGAGCCATTACATGATTTGCCTCGGCAATTGAACAACTCAACGATCCAGAAATATCTTCCCATTAAATTTGAAAGGGAGGATCATGACAATCCCTCATGTTTGAGGTTAATGCAAAGGTACCAAGGGCAATGGATTTTTCAAGTGCACACAACTCACGCTGGAACTTGTGTCAAATTCTATGTAGTGTAGCAGAAGTGTAGCTAGAGGGGACTATTACCCCAAGGCACAGGTATGAAAGGGTGCAAAAATTTCTTCTGGCCTATAATGTTTAATGATAAATAGGCCCTCCCCTAGGATATAGCGTAAATGTCCCCTGGGCATTGAGAACCTTTATGTCATGGTATTGTAGGGATACTAGTTATAGCTGTAAGTGAAGACTGTAAACCTACTGATTTCAAACAATATACATTATTGAATAAATACTTTCTTCTTTTTTCTATCTTGGTTATTTACCTTCATTTTTAGCTCTCAATGTCCAGAGAAGAGTTGCTTTTCCCAATGTTAGGCAGCTCTTGATCTGATAAATTGTAATAAAAACTGAAGTAAAGCTGATATGACAAGCACATAACTGCAATAAAAACTTGATTTTTTTCTACTTTTTTTTTAATTCTCTAAATGAAATATATCTTTTAAAAATGAATTTAAGAGCAGTGTGGGGTGACTATTCAACCTATCACCATTGAACAGTTACAATTGAGTGTGGGACAATTGACAGATCCATATTATATACCTTCTGTCACTTCTGTTTTCAATCACACAATGATAATGTTGAAAATAAAAAGTATAAAAAAAATTGTGTTTTATCCAATTTTGCTACATACTTTTTTGTATGAAGAGTTCATTCACTGAAATATTTTTAGTTCACTTGCCTAATGTGTTGGAACTGATGTCACTAAGGTTGCCTAAGTCCATCTGGCCCTAAGCTCTAGTTTCATGCTCTCAAAGTTTGTCCTAAATTTGTATTTACCATCAGTGGCAGCGCTAGGTCCGAGCATCCCCCACCCTCTGCAAATTGTCAAATCACTAGAGTAAAAGGTGAAGCAGTCATCTTTCAGCTTGAAAGTTTTATTCTGATTCTAAATTTTTTTTTTCTTTTAATAAAATCCTGTTTGACACTAACTTGGTCTTTAAATTTATATCCAAAACAAAATAGATTACAGTTTTAAAAATAGAGATAAATGAAGTCTATTGGGTATAATCTTGTCAATTTTCTCTGAATAAAGTTACTTTATTTTATCTTCAACTTAAAATGCTGCTCTCTCTGGACATATACATGAAGTGTTTACTTGCATTCATTATTTTTACCACTTATACAGGATGATTTATACCTAAAGAAATTTTTTAAAATTTTACCCAAAAATTTGGAAAAATGGAGAAACGTTTCTTTTCTTTGTGCTTTCATATTATGGTGAAATGAAGCAGCGTGATCAAATTTTAAATTCAGCAGGTTGAGACTAGTTGCGATAAAAAGGTGCTGTCAAAATTGTAAAAAAAAAAAATCCAAAGGTTATAATCGGGCTCATATCGTGAAGAATAAAAATATTTCATATACACAGGCGGCACGTGGGACTTGCTGCTGGGGTCTCAGTTGGGCCTTGTGCTACCACTGTCATGAAGTAAAAGATGGCAGAAGAATCTAAATGAACATGTGTCTAAGGATTGTATGTACATTTTGCTAGTGATGTTTGAATGAAAAGAAATGAGAGAATACATGAAAAGAAAAACAGAAGTATTCTTATTTCTTTGGATGAATTACTGTCATTGGACATAGAGCTTCCCTTCTCTATCATGGGCATTGCAAAGCCAGTTCTTTTTGAAACTGTCTAGCTTGTCATACCATCTTCTGTCAGCCACATTTCACATATAATCTCTTGGGATCCATATTGTGAGTCATGATGTCCATTCTTGTAACATGTCCAGCCTATTGCCATTTTAGTTTTTTAATGGTTGCTATGATGTCTCAGACTCCTGTCTTTTGTTTAATATACTGTGCTGTTTTATGATCCCTTCATGTGGAGTTGAGCATGATTCTGTCATGAACACGTTGCATGGTTCTCAGTTTGAGAGTCAGTCTTTTGGTTAGGTTCTATGTTTCAGCTTCATAGGTGACTATCGGGAACATACATTGGTTGTATACCCCCCTTTTTTTTTTTTAAGCACTAGCAGGATTTTTTTTTTTTTTTTTTTTTTGAAGGTTGAGCTTGGTGTACCATAAGTTAGCCATCCTCTGATTCTTCACATGATTTCTTCTTTTGGGGATTTCTAAGAGATTCACTATCTTAAGTAGATGTAGTGGTCTAATTTCTTCAGCTCTGCGTTTTTGATTATGATAGTTGTCACTTTGTCCTCAATGTGTTTGTTGTACACGATGTTTTGATGTATTCACTATGCAAGTCATAATATCACAAAATAAGCATGAACTTCAAAAAATTATATATTTATAGAATACCTCGGCAATAACACAAAATGCCCTTGGTATAGACCATGAATAAAGGATATACCCTACAAAAATCAATATTCATAAGCATGAAGTTGTAATAAGATAAAACACTCATTTTTTGCTATTTTGGTAGCACTTTTTATCACAACCAATTACAATTAGCTAACTTCAATAGTTAATCTCACTGTTTTATTCAATTGTATAATGGTTCAGACCTAGCACTGCCAGTGATATACATGATGATAAATACAAGTTTTAGGGCAAACCCCCCAGGGGAGAGAACTAGTGCCACTCCTAGGATTTTTGATGACATGGGCAAGCTAGACTTAGGCGGCACTAGTGACAACAGTTCCAACACAACAGGGTCTGTAGCATTATTAAATAAAACACAATTTTTATGCGTTTTTTTTTTACTTTCATCTTTATCATTGTGTGATTGGAAACACAAATGACAAAATGACTATATAATATAAATCTATCAATTGTCCTCCACTCAATTGTCTAACACTCAGTTGTCACTATTCAACAGTCAGTCAATCTTAGAGCAGAGAAAATCTTTTATTGGTTACAAAATACAATATTTGGTGGACTTTATTTAGATTAAGACCTTTTTTTTAAACTTTTCAACCATTCTTGTATGCTTTTGGATTTTGTCGTGCTGCAGCACTGATGATCTTTGGACTGAACCTAGTTTTCTTTCATGTAAGTTGAAAAATAATGTTATTTTCTTCTTGTTGAATTACTTTGGACATCCTATTGAAATATTCTGATGATACGGATTTGGTAGATTTCTATTCATTTCTGGAGATATTGTACAAGTTATATTGTACCTAGCCAATTACTCTTATTGCTCTTTGTCTTTAACTTTGATTTTAGCTTGTTTGATCTGTGTTTGTGGAATTTTCCCTGATGACATTTGTGACTTCAGATGATTGAATAAATTCTCAATGAAGTTTTATTGATCTGAGCCAGTAGTTATCTTTAATTCAGGACAGCTGAATCAGAACAATTTCAAATGAATCACCTTCAAATTGGCTCCTGCTTTCTGTCATGATAGATTCATTTGGATATTTAAGGGATAGTTGGAAGAAAACTAATGATTCTCAACATATTATCTGTGTTTGTGTGTTGATCAATAAGGTTATATTTTATTACTGATCAAATAACATATATGCAAGCAACTCGACTTATCAGAAGTTATACATTTTAATAAGCATAAGTGATATCAGAAAAATCGTGTTTGTTCTTCAAGTCCACTTTAAGTTTGGTTGGTATTTGCAGACAGTGGAGATACAAGACATGCTGTTAGACATCAAAAGAATTTATATTTATTCTTGAATCCTGTGTACTGAACCAAAGGATTTCAGAGTTAATGCATTGTTTTTCTACAAGTAGAGCAAAGTAGTATAATGGTTCCACATAACATTTTTTTTCCTTGTAAGGTTAAAACTTTTGGTTAAATTCATTTCTTGGGACCTCGCAGTTCTTGTAGGAGATTTTCCCCTTTTAGTTTTTGGTGTTTTCAATCAATTACACCCTAGAAACTTCTGGAATTTCTTTTTTCAAGAAAACAAGTCTCTTAAAGCTTTTACAAGGTGGTTTGGGGGATGGGGGTCTATTTACAATGTAAGTATAACAAGGCTAAACTGGACACTTATTTTCAGCCATTTTTATGACTAACATGAATTATCTTCTTTTCTTTTTTTTTTTTTTTTTTAAATAACAAAATTCGACAAATTAGAAACTCTCAAAAATGCAAATTTTCCCAAAGAAATGAAGATCATAATGATTTGGAAATTCAAAATTGAAAAAAAACAAAAAAAAAACGACTTTCATATTTTCACGTCAGTCCTTAAATCTTTGGTATATTTTTAATATATTTTTGTATAGAATGCAGTAGATGAGGGCTTAGCGGTGTATCTTTTGATAATTTTCTGTTTATCTCTGTTTTAGAATCCTTATTGTTTAAACTGTAATTCAGTTCATGTTAAGTTAGTACTCTGTATTATGTGGTGTCCTTGCTATTTTTTCTCCAAATTATTCACTCTATATCTTTTAGCTGCAAGAACTCCACATCTGTCTACTAAAAGAGCTTGCATAAAAACTCCAAATCTCCGATTCTCTTTTTCTTCCTTTCAAAATATATACAGTATTCTACATTTGAACTTTGCTCTATTAGTAGAAAAAGAATGCATTAACTCTGAAATCCTTCGGTTCAGTACACTGAATTTGAGAATAAACATGAATTCTTTTGATGTCTTATGGCACAAGCCTTGTACCTCTGCAGTCTGCAAATATCAAGCAGATTTTATAAATCAGACTTTATAAAGTGGACTTAAAGAACAAACACGATTTTTCTGATATCACTTATGCTTATTAAATATACAACTTAGATAAGTTTAGTTGCTTACATATATGTTATTTGATTTGGAGTAAGAAATAATCTAAGTGCTCTAACTGTATCATTTGATTTATGATCTTTATGAAGCTAAAAAAAGAATTGTTGATTTTGATGTCTGCAGTTTTCTTGTCCATTTTTCTTTTTATCCTCACAGTCATTCCCCTCCAAATAAACACGAGTGATGATGCTCGTAACCTTACCAACGTTTTTCAAGAAATCTAGTTTAATATTTTCAACATGATCAAGAAACAACCAAGTGTGATGTATATGAATGGACAGTTGTCTCCAAGTCATGCTCTAAGGTTCTAATAATTCAATTACTGCACATATAAGAGCAAGGCAATCAAAAGTAATGTATAACGGTGACATGCAGAAGTTGATCCGGTTTACAAGTAGCATTATAAGCTGCTAATTTGGTTTTGTTATTATGTAATCTCTGGATCTTGAAACATTTGACCTGAAAAGTGAACCACTTTTTGTTTTCATATCAACCAGATTGAAGTAAGTCATATTACTTGAGGTAGCCATTTTTTTTTTTTTTTTTTCGAGTTGTAAAGGCAGCCTCTGTTTATTTTTCAAATCATGTTCAGTAAAACTTCAGTCTGTCTTTCTAGCATACTAAATGGATTAACAACCTGAATAAAAGAAAATAATAGCTTTGTGCCAAGGTTATTTTACATATAAAATTCATATTTTCTTTCCTTTCTGAAAATCATGTTTAGATATACAATACATATATCTATAACTAACCTTTTTAGAGACTGGAATACTAGCAGGGATATCCAGCATTGCCAGAGGGAAAATAACTTGAAATGTAACCAAAGAGGAGAAATATGTTCTTATATATTTCTTCTCAAACAACACAGCAAATGGAAAAACGTTTATAGACACTGGACGCAAAAAAAGTATCTAACAGAAAAAAATATTATGAAGCACAAAAAAACAAACAAATGATGTCCTTGCTCAGTTTAACAGGGCTTCTGGATACACCACGTAAGTGTTTCTTCCTTTGGGTGCTAGTATGAAAAGGTTGACCAGGTATCCAACCTTAGAACAACCAATGTAGTTATCCATTGTATCTATATCACCAATGTGATTCTGCCCTCATATTTTGAAATGAATAAACTCTCCTGCCAATAGTCAATTATTTTGCCATCAATTTTGCCACCAAAATGTTTGGATATTTACATTATGAAGTCCCTTCTTCATGGTACCTTGAATTTTTTTATAAACTTAACCTTATACAAAGTAAGATTGAATTTAAATCTAATCAATATAAACAATTTAAAATAATAATTGGACTTATAAATACCAGCCAAAAATTCAATGGGATGTATACTCAATAGTGGCAGTCATTTTGAGGCTTTTTCTGAATATTTGCTTTTTCATTTTGTTGTATTGTATTGTATGTGAAGAAAAAATTGAAAATAAAAAAGAAAGTTGTCTTGGGTTGAATATTAGTTGCAGCAAACTTACTTTCAACTTGTTAAGTTAGTCATTGAGTTGTCATTAAATGACATTATGTACTCAATGGCCTATCTACATAGAAAACGATGGCAAACAAATGCTGCCTGATATGTTTAAGTAAAAACACTTAGAGGCAATGATCACAAATGCTACTCGTAACTTTACTTTTTACATGCGGTACTGTAACTTAGTGGAAGAGTCGTAGACTGAGTGCTGTGAAATCTAGGGTTTTAAACACAGGATCAAGTTAATGGGTCTAGTTACTAAAATTGCTTAGAGGAAAATATGTGACTTTAAAATCTAGCCAAAGATAATGGGGGAAACGTAACTGCAGATCAATTGCAATTGTATTGATTTTTGATGGAGAGATTTTTTGATTCATCATTTGTTGTTTTGGATGACTTATTGTTCCATTGCAATGCTGTGCTTATGGAGTAATTGGATGAGATGATATCTATTTGAATTTATTTTTCTCTAATGATGAAAAACATGGTACAATAAAATGTAGAAATCAGTGCCTTTATAAGTATATAGAAATGTACCAGCCCAGATGTACGCACATGCATATATAAAGTGTATATAGGTGTTGAGTGTGTGTGTTTAGTATATATATATATAATGTGTGTGTGTGTGTACATATTTTTGTGTGTGAACACATATGTATGTGATTGACAAAATATGCTCATACAAATGCATACCTTTGAGAAAAAAACAGTTTCATTTGAGAGAAACTGTTAAGAAGTACAGTAACCAATTTCGACTTGTTCATTCAGACTTGTTCTCTGTGAGAAAGATGACTTGATGTTGTTCAGGAGAAAACACTAGATTCAACGTACAGCTAATCTTTATTATGAATTTAATGTGGTCATATACCTTGCAATGGCAAGTATAAATCAGCTGCAGGACATCATAAATATGTCTTTTGTTCAGCATATAAATTTGTCTGAATACATATTCTTTTTGGTGAGTATTTGTCCAAAAGGATAGGAATCATTTGATGCTTTGCCCAAATTTTATATCTATGCTCTCAAGTGATTAGAAGTACATCAATATATGAGTGTATGGACATAAATTTAAACCTCTTTGCCTCCTCTTTCTCTTTTAATCATAGAAATATATTTGTTTACATATTTATGCATTATAAATTAAGTAATCGGGGATGGAAATGTATTTCTCGATTTACATATGTACATATAATCTAATCACAATCTTCTCCATATGATAAATATATTGATTCTTCATTGGCACAGCAAACAGCCTGAACTAATAAATCTAATTCATCTGCCGACTGAATTTTTCCCCTTTTGAGTCCATCTAACGACAGTGTTCTTTAAATGAAACTAAATGACTTGAGATCAGTATCATCTTATGTTAAACAGAGTTATCTTCTGAAGGTTTACACTGTGTACAACCAAAAGTCATTAATAAACTTAAAGATATGTTGAATACTGTGCTCTTGCCAGTTATAAATTACTTTGTACTTAGTAAATTGAAAAATAGGTTCTAGTTATACTTGGCCAGTATTAAATGGATATTTTAATATTTAAATCTCAACAAAAAAAATTCTCTTGAAATTCAACAAACTCTAGTATACACATCTTTGTTGTTTTTATCACATTTTTGCTATTGTGTTTATCAGCCTTCTACAAAGTGTATGTTACGTTCAGTAATCATTAAGTGCCAAAGAAAAACAGGCTCCTAAGGATAAGAGATATGAGTTCAAATCTCACCAGGAGCTTATTTTTTTTATTTCCAATCCATGCTGCTTATGTAACAGTTGCACAATGAGGAGAGTTATGACAAGAAGCAACCAAAATAAGCTGAGAGAAAATGGAAAGTCTATAGCCACACTGAAGGGATGTAATACATCAAAACAGCTGTCTATGGATGACACAATGATATATATATATATATATATATATATATATATATATATATTTATATATATATATATATCCTCCCCCCTTTCAAAAAATTATACAGCTTTGGGCTGTACAAAATTTTCAGTGTTCATCTTGTGAGGTGGGTTATGACTATACCTTTTGAAAAAAAAGGGCATATATGACAATCTCTGTATCGTATATGTATGTATGTATGAAGACCTTAAACCTCCATTTCATTATCTGTTATGGAAGTTCTTGGAAATATAACCAAAATGTCAAAGATGAGGATTCTAGTCCAAGTAATTCTTCATGGACTAGTGACAATGCTTCATTTCAAAACTTCAAAGAACATCAACAAAATCTGTTTTTTTTAGATAATTCTTTGCTATCAATCTTCTTTCTAGTTCATATCCATTCACTGCTATCTCTACATAATTAAACTAACTTTGCAGTTGTAGTTTTTTTTCCTTTATTATGTAAAAGAAAAGTTCCCAGAATCTATTCTCCACTTGCAAAAATGGAAATTACATATCAAAAACCAAATGCTTGAATCGTAACTGCTATTTGTTATACAATAGAACCCAGTTTTTTTTTCTTTGTCTGCCAAAAGGAAATTCGTTTGTAGCAGGTCACCTTGAGCTCAACTTGATGTTGATTATCATTTTCTAAGAAAAGAAGGTTTGAAAATTATCTTTCAACTAAAATATGATTTACACAAAATATTATTCAATGTCTATCCTAAAACCAACAATTGAGCTTGGGATCATTCCTTTTACTGTATTTTTTCAGCTTATGAGCATCAATCTATTTTTTGTCCATCTCTATGAAAGCTTTTCCAGTATGGTTTTAAGAATAAACATTCTTTGTTGAGGTCAATAAAGTTCATTATACATTCGTGTGGAAGAGGAGACATGGCTCCAAACCAGGATGAAGAAAAAATATCTTACATTAGCATCTATATTGAATTTTGAGGAATGTATCATTATTTTGATAGAAAAAAAGATGTATTCTTTATAATTCTGTCCTGGTTATCACTAACCTCCCTTTTAATGGTTGAAATATAGAATTTTTTTACTTGGTGGCTGATTTGGTCAGAGCTTTATGATGTGAGTAGATGTATCTATATAGACAAGGGATTTTGAGGTACATGCCTTTGACACGAGTACAAAATAATGCTCATGATTGTTGGGTTGAAACTATTTCTTTTCAATTTATTTATTCAACTGTAAATCAGCTGAAAGATTTTTAATTCATTCTAATGTATGGATTTATTTCAAGAGTCCTAGAATTTTACCCTTTTCAGAGAACATTCTGATTTCATATTAAAATGGGATCCTTGCCCAAATTAAATCCAACTTTCATTATAACTAATTTGGTTGTTATCTTAGGTTTAGAAAAATCTCTGAGTGGATTTTACAAATGAAATCATGAGTTTCAGTATCAGTGCTATTTCTAGTGGAACTTCTCATCAAACTGAATGCACTCCTTAGAATTTTTCACCCTTAAACATGGCCAGAAAATCTGAAATAAGGAGCTAAGATCTTAGATAAACAAGTTAGTGTTGCCATTTGAAAATATGAATCTGTATTATCTTATGAGAATTAATTAATCATTCTTATGCATTGTAGTGTTTTTATATTGCAGTGCTGGATTGAAATTACTAGTTTTTAAATGGTCTTCGACTGTTAGCAATTACTATTTTATTCTGAAAACATGAAAGCTATTTTTTTAAAAACTTTTCCTTCTAATTGATAGTCATGCGTATATGATCTCAGATAAGTATGACTCTTTTTTCGGGTTTATCAAAATCTGTCTCTAGATTATGAACAACAATTCTTTTGGCATTGTTTGATAATGAAAGTTTTTTTAAAATTTCAATGCATATATCCTGTTCAAGGGTGTGATTTGCTGCAGAATTTGAATTGAAGTCTTGCACGCTCATGCCTGAACACATCCTGTCACTCCCTGAAGATGATTTATTGCCTCTATTGTTAGTATAACCTGTTTTGAAAAAAAAAAAAGAAACTCTCCCCCAAATAACATTCACAAATTTCTAGGTCTTTCATTTTGGACTAAAAATCATTTTTTCAATGATTTCTGATGCTCCAATAAGTCATTAATTGAAACTTTGATTTGCAACCAAACCATTGCTGCCAATTCACTGTTTGAGAAGTCAGTTGAAGGTTAGAAATATTGTTCTCTTCTCAATTCTCATAGATTGATGGCTCATGCCACTATAGTTGTCATATTGTTATAAATTATCTCATTGTGGGATTTTAATGTTTTTAACTTTATTTGTTTTATATCAACTGTTTTCTTTCATATTTTTATCTTCTATTCAAAAGATAATTTCTGTGAAGTCAATTGAACCACCTCTGGAATTTTACCTTGCTTTTCCCCCGACAACTCTATCATAATTTTTGGCCGCATCAAGAACGCAATTAGCTCATCAATCTTTTAATTAAATTTTTCTGTTGACATTTTTCATGTTCTAACAAAAGAAAAATATTCAGTTTATATCTGACTGTTATCTATTCTTTACATAAGGTGTATTTGATTGTCCAATTTATAAATACATCAGTTAAATAAATAATTCTAAAATTTCTCTCTTTACTTGTATATTTCCATAAATCTAAAGATCTATTCTATTATAGTCTCTCAAAAATTTGCAATACCCAGGTATTTTACCAGCATTGTGTGAATGGTAAATAAAGGAACATAGAGAAACATGCTCATTAGGATATTAGTTTTCATATGGTGAATGAAATTAGTTTCTAATGTATAATAACACTTATACATACGGGTTCTACAAGTCATGAAGTCATTATACAAATTTGATATATATTAATATATTTGATATATATACTATCAGGGATATCCGGCATAGACAAGGGAATATCTTCAAATTTGACAACATAATGAAATACATGTTTTTCAGACCTTTGGTGACCTCTAATGGTCATTTAAGGTCAGTACGACCTATCCCAAATGGATTTCATGGTCAAGATACCTTTGTGCACAAATATGCAGCCACTTGTCTTTAACAAGAGCATCTTTCAAACCTTTTAGTAACTTTTTGTATGTATGTGTGTGTGTGTATATATATATATATATATATATATATATATATATATGTGTGTGTGTGTGTGTCAATTGAAATGACAATTTGAAGGTGAAGGGAAAATCTCAAAAGATAGGAAACATCTCAAAATTTGTTATTACTCCACAGGCGTATCTTGATGGGCCAGCCATCTTTTTCCGAGAAAAATATTTTCAGCTGTTCACAAAGAAAATATGCTGTTTTTATGTTTTATGCTGAAGACATGTTGTTTGGTAGGAGTAGGGAGGGAGGTGTTTGTGTCTGTGTAGATGTGTTACATTTGTTTAGAAATGCGATGGGTCTGTGAGAAGCCAGGTCAGATGGTGTTTGTTTCCTGCCTCTGTGGAGACAGGAAAAAAACACCCCAATGACTGAAATGATGCAGAAGTGCAAAGTCAATTTTAATTTTTTTTTTTTTTTTCAGTGCTGTTAAGAAAAAAATTACATATTTGTAGATAATAAAAAAAAAATCTGAAAGCGAGATGACGGAATTTTTGCAATGTCGTTTTTTGAGGTTGTCTCACACTATATTATCTCATTTAGAATATTTGCTGCAAATATGATAATTTGGTATAGAAATGACTCAAAACCAGCCAATATTTCATCCCTAAAATTTCAAGCATGGCATCTTTTACAGGTGGCAATTATTAGAAATTTACAATAATATAATGAAGGCATATGATATAATTGCAGACTTTTACATAGTACACTCTTTGTGTTTGTTTTTATATATATATATATATATATATATATATATATATATATATATATATATATATATATTGTCATCCACAGACAGCTGTTCCGTTGTATTATAACTCTTCAGTGTGGCTTTAGACTATCCATTATCCCATGCAGTGCCACAAGGTAGGATCGAAACCTTAGCTTCAGACCCAAAGAGTGGTATCCTCTCTCTACTCTATGGAACTGGACAGTCAGTATGGTTGAATTTAAGCGATATATTTATTTGCGCATATGTATTCCTCGTCCACCAGAGTGCGCCATTGCATGATGGAAGAGCATATATATATAATGGAATAAGGATTTGCTACACAATCACGTTCATGTTTCTGCCCTGTTTGGGCTTTTTAAGGTGAATGATTCGGTTTATTTTAGATTCCTATTTGGGATATTTAGGAGGGGGTCTATTATTCTGGGTGGTAGGGTCTTTCTTTTATTTCATTTGTTTTAGTTTGGTGGTTAGCTATTGCTTGCTTTTTTGTTTATTTAATGGGGATGCATATCTGTTGGTGGTAATAAATCACAAACCAGGTGGGTATGGTGTGAGTGTTTTCGTAATTAGTAAGTGATTGTTCTATCAGTACTTTTGTGGTATGTTTCCCCTCTGGGAGTATTTTAATCCTACTTGAATCTATTTCCCAAAGTTAGGGTCTCTTTTATAAGTCATTAGTGGGTTATTTGATTATATTTAGTTTGAACTATTTTTTCATATCTAAGGTAATTATGTTGATTGGATTGTTCTTCAAGGTGGCTATGTGCATAAAATATCTATATTAGTAATTTTTACTATATCTATGTGTAGGTTATTGAGTTATGTTTCTTTATAGAAATTCTGAGTGGTGCCGGCATCTCATTCCATTATGTTCTAAGCTCTACTCTAAACGAACTTAATGTTCAAAGTTGAATGTATTGAGCACTTCATGAAATAAACCCATCATAATTGCATTAATATTATATTATATTGCATCCTTGATTTGTATTGTATATATATATCTGTATATATATATGATGCCTGTTGGTAATTGGCATTTAACAGACAATAGTTGGATAATTTTGTTTATATTTGAATATGTAATATAATTTGTATTCATTTATCGCTGTATATCTATGCAGAATTAGGGAATAAATGAACAAATGAAACTGAAAAGAACAGATGTGACTAGACATTTTTGAGTTGACTTCTTTTCATTCTAACTTTATTTGTTCTACCTATAAGTATGTCATTCAGAGCTACCTGTCCTCCAAGTTAGTCAATACAATAAACTACCACACTTATCTATATATATATATATATTTATATATTTTCCCCTTGCATAATTCGCTATCATAGATAATGTGCACCCTCAGATTAAGCTTCAATTTCAAATGAAAAATACGTTTTCCTGTCGCTACTCCACATCCATTTCTTTGATCTGATCAACATTACCGAAATTTTGGATGCCTGCTGTGTCAAAATTTTGATCCAACCCTCATTAAGTAGAAACATTTTTCATTCTCAAACGGATGCAATTTATGAATGAGTGAGGTCAGCGATTCTATTGTAACAATACAATGGAAACAACATACATCTGTTCTCGTGATATTTTGTATAAATAGACACACACACACACACATACATATACATATATATATATATATATAATTATCAGTGGTGTTGCTGACTATAAGCAAAGAATAGAGAAGGGAGAAGTTGGCAATTCAGTTTAATGAATGAATGGACATTTGTTTTAACATTAAAAAATGATGCACTTGCCTAACTGTAAGTATCTCACATGTGTTTGGTGATTATTTGTATATGTGCTCTCATTTAGAAAAATAATTTATCATTCCTTGAAGAGCATTTGTACTACAGAGTTTAAATTGGAAGTTGTTGAGTTTTCCAAAAAGAATTGCAATCGAAATGCTGCTCATCATTTTGAAGTTGATGAAAGCAAAATGAGAGAAAAAATCAAAGCTACAACTTAACAAAATGCCGAAATTCAATGGAGCCAACAGAAGTCGTCGGGCTTTCTTTTCCAGAGTTAGATCAAAAGATTCTTGAATAGATAACTGATTGCTGTTCTTAAGGTTTGGTCTTGAGTACTATCCAAATTTGCCTGGAAACTGTTGGCTAAAGACCTGAAGATACCTGAATTTAAAGGTTCTTTCAACTGGCGTTCCCTTTTGATGGCCCACTATGATCTATCCATGAGGTGCAAATCATCATCAACCAAAAGCTTCCCAAAGACTACAAGAATGAGATAACGATTCCAGAAATACATAATCAAGTGTCAATAAATCTTTAACCCACCCCTGGCACTCATTGGGAATGCTGATCAAGTGCAGCTTACCTTCGATTTTCCTGCAGGCACTTCAGTCAGAAGAAAAGACATCAATATTACACTTTCAATTCGCATTACTAAAAAAATCGTTGTACTCCCATGTAGGCCTATATAGCAGATGAGATTACCCCTCTGTCATCTTTATGCAGAAAAATTTGTCCAATGGCATCATTTTCCAATGAGGTTTGCAGGTGTGTATCCAGGAGAAAGGCTGGACATATGATAAATTGATGAAAAACTTAGTTGTTAGTGTCTGAGGGAAGCGTGCTGGAAGTTTGACTGAGAAAGACAACAGTTTACTGGTGTTGGATGTCTTCTATTGTCATATTCTTCAGATTATATTTATTGCATTTATTATCATACTATGATCAGTTAAGTAATGGTCATTGAAATTCTCCTCCTCTCTTCATCTGTCCACAACATGTCATCCTCGGTCCCATCAATTAAATTTGATATTCAGCAAAGTTTATATGAGTTGACAATAATTCCTTTGTTAAGTTCACCCCAAGCATCCTTTATCCATTTGGTTACAGTCAGCAGGCTAAGATTCATGCTAATTACTTTGGAGTAGCATTCCACTGCATTGTAACACATATCATACATTGAATTTAGTGCATCAAGTTACAACTTTATAATGAATTGGAAATCCTCCACTTTTTATGTTTAATTATCAACCTTTATAATTGCAGTAAGTTATAAGTTACAGTTTTTGTATGTAGTAGTTATAAAGTTCTTGCTAATTCTCACGTCGAGGAAGAGTTATGACAAGAGACAACATATATAGTCTCGGTCACAGAAGAGAAAGTACGCCGGCCTCTAGTTCAGAGAGAAGAAAAGGAAGAAAGTAACCGGGGCAAATAAGCAATTGAACATGTGTGTTCAGTGTTTTTATAGGGAGTCATCATAGGAAGTGACGTTTTAGATATCTTGCTAAAAGAAGTGTTTTGCATTCGATTCTTAACTAATGTAAAGAGAGCGCCACAAGAGCAACAGAAATCTTTCTACAGACTATTCTATACTTTACTTAGTTATAAAACTTCTTATTTATTAAAATAACTTGTCCTTGAGTAGTTCTGTCTGAGGTTCAAATTCATATTGTTAATTCTTCAGTGTTTCAAGCATATGTTATTTGATATCAACCTATTTTGTTCTGGACAAATAAGTATTCATATCCTACAACATTGAGATAACAAAAATGACCTACTCTGCAAGTAATAAAACCTCAAACCATTTATTTAGATGCACACACGCTTGAACATTCTGATAGTTGAATGTATAGGTATTGTATGTCAGATTTAGTAAGATTCAATTTCAATCTATTCATTGTGAGCACTAAAGCGTTATTTGTTTTTGGAGGTGGTATTCATTCATATATATATATATATATATATATATATATATATATATATATATGATGAAATATGCAATTTGCTATACAAACATGTTTGTTTCGGTCAAGATTGGTATTCTTCAGGCAAATGATCCGATTTATTTTAGATCCCTATTTAGGATGTTGGGGGTGGGGGGGGGTATTTTTCTACGGTGTAGAACCCCCTCTTATTCTACTCATGGAATTTTTCTTTTTCTTTTTTCTTTTCCTTGTTTAGTTGTTGGTCATTGTAACATGACAGAAACATAAATATGTTTGTGTAGCAAATCCTTTATTTCATCATAATTTAAGCTCTATCTCAACCTAATGTTGAATGTGTGGAGCACTTTATAGAATAAACCCATCATCGGATGTTGCATTATATCATATAATATTGTATTCCTGATATGTATTGTGTTCATATATATCAAAGTACAAATCAGTAATTCAGTATCCAATGCATGATAATAACAATCTAAATAGGGATAAAAAAAAAATCAAATCAATTGCCTGAAGAAGTTCAAACAGGGCAGAAACATAAACGTGTTTGTGTAACAAATCCATTATTCCATCATATATGTTCATGAATATATTATATCATTTGAAACTGTGGTTGAAATGATCTCTCATTGTTACATGAAGAGCAAATCATTTGGCCTAGACAGTGTGAATAGAAAATATGCGTGCGTTCCCGCACCTACTACAACCACCACACTTGGCAAGCACTTGAAAAATTTAGATCTACAAATTGCAACCAAAACATCCCAAACCATCCACAATATCATCTGTAAACCATGGAGTGATTCTCTCCTTAAGGCGAGCATATATAAGATACCATGCAACAACTGCTGAAAAATATACATTAGTGAAACCTCCACAAATATCAAAAAGAGGAAGTATGAACAGCAACTTGCCCTCATGAAGGATAAACAGAAAAATGCACTGGTAAGACACTACCAGGAAACAGATCACGCATTTGATCTCCAGAAAACCACCATAATGAAATATGCAGACTATAGAATGACCTGGTAGATAATAAGAGAAGCACTCATTGCAACAAACAACACAGTAAAACAATGGCCAGGCTTTTTCTTATCAAAATACATCACAAAAATAATATCATTGCTGAACGGCCTCAGCGTAGACAACCTCACACTGACGCACTTGCCAATTTTGTGAAAAGGAAAAAGTCAATTGACAGCTTCTTTTTTTTTTTTTTGTTCAGCATCGTCATCTTTATGAGAAGCATATTTGTTGTTTTTACAGCACCAAGTGCATGAAATTATATTTTGAGAGCAAATATTTTACATCAGAAAGCATTTACAATCACCATTATTCAAAGCAGGGTTTATGGCTTATCTGAGATACTAAACAATAGAGATGAGGATACTATTCTAAATCATGGAAAAATGACAATACTTCATCTTCAGCCAGTATTAAAGGAGATAAATACTGTAGTTTTTATTTTGTTATTATTTTGACTCGAAATAATTTTCAGGGCATCAGACAATTTGGCATGAATATCTCACAAATGCAAACATATGTTTCTTTAAAGTTTTCTTGAATTTAAATACTATACCACAATTTCAATTCTGATTTCTTTTTTCTATTCTGATATCTTTACAGTCCAGACGTTCGTGCATTTCTCTCACTGGACAATTCAAGAAATGCCCAGGAACCTGTTGATGCAGATAGTTTTTATGACTCTGATCCTGTCATGGTAAGTGACACATATTTGCTTATTTTTCAATTTCTTCTCAATTTTACAAACTTCGTCTATTTGTGAAAAACATTTTTAAAAGTGCTTTCAAATACTTCAAGATTAAAATCATTGTCATTTCTTTTGGTATCCAAATGAGATACCTTTTTTTTTTTTTTTTTTTTTTTTTTTTTTTTTTTAGATTTTTCAGGAATATATATTTTTTTGTAGTAAAAGGCAATTGCTCTGATATCAATTACTGTTTGGGATATAGTTTTAATTGCAGTTTTATATCAAGTTATTAAAAGCTAAATTTATAAATTAAATATATGCAGTTCAACTGAATTCACTATTTAGTTTATATGGTATGACCTTGAATAGAAATAACCCCTTATCACTACAAGATAATTTTGTTATTTAAAGTTGAAAAAGAGTCTAAAAGATTCTAAGATGATTTGTACAGACAAACACCAACATTTTCTTTGAATGAATGATATTGGATCAGGCAATGATTTGACATTGGCAGTATTATGATTCTTAGTGATAATCATCATCATCAGTCTTTCAATGTCGGCGTCACGGAGCCAGTACTTTCTGAGTTTGTCTAGCTCGTCTCTCCATCTAATATTCTGCCTGCCTCGGTTGCATATGTGATCTCTGGGGATCCATGTTGTGAGTCATGATGTCCATCGGTTGTCTTTCATTCTTGCAACATGGCCTGCCCATTGCCATTTGAGTTTTTTAATAATTTCTGTGATGTCTTGGACTCCCGTTTTCTTCCTGATATACTGTGCTGTCTTGTGATCTCTCCATGTAAGGGCATGATTCTTTCATGAGCACGTTGCATGCTTCTCAGTTTGTAGGTCTGTTTCTTGGTTAGGTTCCATGTTTCAGCTCCATAAGTGACTATTGGGACGATGCATTGGTTATTAATAAGCCTAGTCGAATGAGCTGCAATTGTAAGCAGTAGATGTAATCGATCCTTCTAATTCTGAATTTAGTCCATTTCATTTGTAGATATATATTCAGTAAGTACAAAAAAAATAATACTTCACATTGCTTAGCCCTGCTAGATCATAATATTTTTGTAATTATAGCTAACCCATTTCTGGCAATTTGATTATGGTTTGATTTTATCCACAAGGAAATGGTGAATAAAATCCATGAGGAAAATTGTGAATATAATTCATGATATTTTGCTTCAATTTATGGATTAAACCTAGAAATTGTTTCTGATTTTCTGGTTACAATGCATTATTCCTGAAGCTGGCTATTAAAGAAAATTTCGAAGATATGACAAATCAAGAGCCTTTGATTTGATTCGAAAAAAATTTCAAATTTCAATCAATATCTCCTAAGGGTTAAAATCTTCAAATTTCTAATTGCCATTGTTGTAATTAATTGATTAATTAGAAGAAATGTCTTCGATAATTTTCTCTTCTCATTTGTTACTATAGAAATTATTTTTTTTACTTTTCTTGCTCTACACACTGCTTGAAACCAAGGCAGTTATCAGCTCTGTGTTTGGAAATATTTCAACACGAAAGAGAAATTGGACATTGTATGTAAAGTCTTTATAGAAAGCACTTTCTAGTTCCTACTAGTGCAACTAACTTGCTTCATATTCATTATTTGAATTCGAAAACCATTGAGCACATTGGCTGAAAATGCAATAAGAATTCATTATGTCAGTCAACGACTATTGCTATATAGAGATAGAGCCTGAAAGAACGAATGCAGTGGCTGTAGGATTAGAGATTAAATACTACTGCAGTTTTAGTAGTCAGGCCATTGCTACATGACATAACTATTTCCTGTGGCACAGGATGTGAGTCTGACTTGCATCCAAAGTGACATCTTCGTTCTGAACTCAGACAATTTAATTTAAAGGCCAAAGAACGTATTTCCGAAAACATGATAAAGAGGTATACAAAAAGTGAAATAGATACACTTTGAAAAAAAATGTTAAATAATGAAAATACTTCATCTCAGAAACTCAGACGACTTGAAGTACATGGAACTAATGTCTGAATATTTTCTTTTTTCTTGAACTTCTTTCCCATCTGTGGTTTCTGTCTTCAATTTTTTTTTCTTTCCGGAGAAGCTGCCAAGAATAAATCCACCTGTCCTCTCTTTAAGCATAACAAAAGAAACCTCCTGCTTTCAAGGAATTTTCATTATTGACTCTATCTGATTCTTCTTGATATTTAATGAAACAATCAGTCTTGGAACTTAAAAAGCTGGTGCTGTATACCATTCCCCCTTTTATATTTTGTTAGGGTGGAAAAAAAGTCTTGTTTATTATATAAATGTTCCAATGATAACACCCAACCCAGTGAAACATAGGTGTTAATGTGCTATAAGATAGGGTTTAGTTGTTTTGTTTGTTTGTTTGTTTGTTTTGTTTTTTTTAGAGAGTGGGGGTGCAAATTATCTTTGTTATCTCCTGTTTTCACTCTTTTATTTTATTTCTTTCTTTTCATTCTTTTTTATTTTCTTAAAAGTTGGCAATGATTTTTTTCCTGAACTGTAAACCTTGTAATATTATCCTCAAATAAGGCATAGAATAATATTGTGTGATCAAGGATAAACACCATCAAGAAAAAATATCAGAATGCTTTTAGCTCGAAACAGTGTCATGAATATTCAAGAATTAAATGAACGGATCGTTGTTTGTATCCAAATTTAATTGATATTAAAAAATCTGCATACATGCCAACTATTCTAATTATAAGGAACACGATGGTTTTGTCAATTTGACATGTAATCAGGAATGTCCAGTGGACATTTGCAAAACAGAACAGAATTTGAAATGCAGTTGGGTCATTTTCATTCTAATTTTTACCACTGGCCAGAAAACAAATTTTAGCAGGCAGTGATTTTTAATAAACTCATGGAAGATGGCAAATGGTTATCCTTACAGGCTAAAAATCAACTACTCAGTTTTGTATCAAATGAAAAAAGAATTTATCTAATTAAAGTGGTAGTGATGTAGTTAAATCCCTGTATTTATAATCTTTCAAACCTTGTTGTAATTTTTTCATAATATAATTCTGCCAAAGATGATTCATATGAGAAAAAAATGTTAGTTTTTTTTTTTTTCAAATTGTGAAGAGCATACTTGAAGTTTATGAACACAGAAAGATGTGCTAATAATTGGCAAGCAGAAATTGATTTTTTTTTCCTTTATCAGATTTTCCTATATGTTCTCTCATTTTTATATTCCTTGTGAAATCTATAACATTGACCTCCACAATTATATATTACTTATAGAAAGAAAACGTTTTTTTCCTCAACTCTTCCAATAAAAATCACTAAAAACAGAAAAATTAGACTCCCATAGGATAATGTTTACCAAGTTCCAGAAATACTTTTATTCTTACTTCATCATCATCATCAGTCTTTTAACATCCATTGTTGGTCATAAACAGTCCCCAGGATCCACTACAATTCTCAATCATGGGTATCGCGGAGCCAGTATTTTCTAAATTTGTCTAGTTTATCTCTCCATCTTGTATTTCATAGTAAGTTTCCATTCTTACTTTATAACATTTCATTTTGAGGTAAGCATCAGTGGTTTTATGAAATTTTATTCATTGGTCTCATAATATGAATCTCAGGTGTACGATGGAATTAGTAGTGCTGACCTTGACCCTTTACTCAATACAAACTTTTTTGTTTGGTCTTGACTTATTGTGTTTGATTTATTCATTTAGTGAAAATTTCATTTGGCACGGCAGATTAATGGAAAAGCAATAAAAGTTATAAGCCCATCATAGCTTAATTTTGTTTTTTGATTATTTTTCTTTTTTTTCATAATAAAGTAATCTATTAGATGGCATTTTTCTCATTTCTGCAGTGAATATTTAGAAAATACCTGTAGGTCACAATAATAAAACTAGCTGTAGCTTATTGTTTTTCAATTCATTATTTTTTACTCAATGAATTTACAAATGAGTTGTATCAGGCAGTTTCACTGGAGATCAAGTGACAACAAATCACCTCAGTATTCTAGCTGATTTTAGTCATGTTGTCTGAACGGTTTCAATTTTTTCCTCAGATTTCCAGTTTTTCCATCTTCTTTGCAAAGCTCTTTGGGATTGTTTTAAGCATGCCAGTTATGATGGGGTACAATTCTCACTTTCAGAATTCGATCCTTTTGCAAGGTCCAGATATTTTTCACTTCTATTGTGTGGTATGCTGTAACAGCCACATCCACCATCTGACATTTGTTTTTTCTTTTGTTTACAAGGACTAGATTTGATCTCCTGGCCTGGATTGGGTGATTCATTTGGACTTCAAAGTCCCATAGAATTTATTTGTTTTTTTATTTGTAAAATTGATGTCTCCGTATGCAAAAGTAACTTGGAAAAAAGGAGGAAAATAATACCCAGACTGAACTAACAGTGCGTTATACTCTCAATACAATAGATTTACTACTGAACCCTGCTTTTCTGACACACTTGACCAACAGAAGGTGAAAAAGATGGATGTTCTCAAGTTTTGAACCTGTTCTCTCATCATTTCCTGCCTTGGTCCTACGTAAAAACAAGCTTGATTGAGATTTGCCATCCAATGCAACAGAGCACCACCCTAGGTACTATCAATAATACTCATACAAATAACCATCACTTATGGATTGGGTTATATTTCCTGCTTTGATGAGGATACAAACCAGTTGTCATAATCACATCTCTCATTATAAAATCATTTTATAATTTTCTTATTTGTAACTTTGACATTTCTCCTGGCCTAATTTTCACTCATTTTATGATGATTGTTCAAGTAGATTCTAACACTGCTCCTCATTTGATCACTGATTTACACAGAAAAGATGATCATTGAAAATACTAGCTGCATGATATTCGTATGAGTATAGATTTTTTCCAGTAATGTCTCTTAGTTACTATTTCTAGTACATTAACAACTGCTTGAAAGTGAGACATTTGCTCAAACAACCTTAAATTGAACCATCATATCAAGAACAATAGTCATTTGCATTGGATTTTTCTGTCCATTTTTCTCCTGACTACAATCCAAGTTAATATCAATTTTATAGAGACAACATCTGACTGAGAGGATTTGCTTCCTCACCCTAGAATATTCACGCTGCAGAGAAAGAGGTCAAATTAACATATTCGGTTATCAAGTAACAACTGTCATCAACTATCGATTAGCCACCATAGTCTGAGTTGGGTGATGATTGCAAAATGCAATTGTCAAAACAATTTGAACTCCGTTTCCTGTTTGTCTCGAAGATGATTCATCTGAAATCTTATTGTTAGAGCTTCAAATCATGATTCCCAAGTTGTTTTGATATTTTATCAAAAGGTCAAGTTCTATGCTCAATCTGAGTGCCTGCTTCTATAAGATCACCTTGGATTTATTCAGAGTGGGGTATGGGGTATTTTTGTCGATTAAGGGTCCGCTGGCACAGGACTGAATCATTGTCTAACAAACTTGTCTTGTTTATCCTCTGTTTTATTTATGATATTTTGCATAGATTAACATCAGGTTCCTGAAAGATTTTGTTGGAAAATATTGATTCATAGGACATACAACAATGTCTCAAGTTCACTGAATTTTAATGATACGTTTTGGAAGGGGTTCGACTATGGGATAAGGGAGATTTGGTTAAGTTTTTGGGTGAACCCAGGAATATTTTTCTTCATTGAGAAACGTTTTTCCATTTCCTTTCCATACATTTATGTATGCACTCATGACTGTCCGCACAATATCTCCAAAAGTTCTCAATTAAAGGAGAGACCCATGAACAATAAGCTCCCTTACAGTAGTGGTTATATTGCCAGAAGTCCAGGCTTTATCTTCAAAAGTGGCCCGTATCGATTTCTCCAAATTTCAGATTACTGCCTGTTCATTTGCTTGTGCCCCTGAATTCCCAGAAAAACAAGAGAAGACAATTCGGGGACCTCTTTTTCATAGTTCATTATTTGCAAAAGCACTGGTTGATTTTTTTTTTCCAAGATTAGTGCAGTGGAAGTATGTTTATGAAAGTATCTGTTGTAAAAATTTTAAGTGTACTATTTATTTACAATGATGTTTAGAATTTACAGTACATTTTATGTATGATCGTATGTGTACAGTCACAAACACTTGCTTACTAATTTGATACCGTACATAAGTCATTTTTTCTTCATAGATCTCATTCAAAAATATAATATTAAAAAATCTCTCAAATGAAAAAGCAAGCTGAGATACAAGCACAAATGTGTATAGTTTTACTCACTATAACTTATCTTGTATTGTGAACTAAATCTCATTGTAAATAAATAGTACATTTACTAATTTTACAACAGATGTCTTTCTTTCAGAAATCATAAATATGTCCCGTCACATAAGTTTTAAAGAACCAATCAACCAGTGTTTTGGGAAATAATGAACTATGAAAAAGACTCCCTCAAAATGTCTTCACTTTTTTTCAGAGAATTCGACCTATCGGGCGCAAGCAAATGAACAGGCAGTTACCTGTGATTCAAGAAATTGAATACCACCACTTCAAAAGCTTACAATGAATTTCAATTAAATTTTGTGCAAGGGTGGGATATAGGCTAATAGAGAAATGATAAGATTTGGTGAATAGAGAATGCACAACTTCTCCCCTTGACCATGGTGTTGGCAGAAGTATGCACTCTCTGTGTGCTTTCTAGTTCTTATAGTAATTAGATATTGATGTTGATATAACACAATATCAAAAAATATGACTTTCTGTTATTCTGCAACACTTGAAGCTTGGAGGGTATAATTTTTTTCGGATTTTTATTGACTTATTGAAGCATTTTATAAGAAATGTCTACATGAGCACATAAACACACACACACGAGCCCAGACACATTTTGCCCAAATTTGGCAAATATGAGAAACCAATCAGTAGAGAACTAATGTTTACTGCATCTCATCCAAGCCCAATAACTTTCCAGATTAAGCTTTGGTAGATTGGCCTCATCATAATACCATAACCTTGTTTTTTAATTAAATGTCGAGTCTGATAAACCAGCATATACAGTGATTACAAGTAACTAAGATGAAAGGGAATTTTCTTTTCACATTCAGACTGTATTCAAAAAAACATCATGATAAAAACTGAGTTAATAATTAGGGTTTGTCCTACCGATTAGTCATTAATTTTTTCCCCAAAAAGGGACAAAACTTTCAGGATACACTGAAGGCTATTTCACTCAGAATCAACATACCAATATTTCTCAATTGATTTCTCTAAAATGATCTTAAGCTTCTCAGTAATATTTAGATCCAGTAAATTTCCTGGCCATCTGCCTTCATAGGGGGAGAAACATCTGTAATCAACCTGTTTGTCTCCCCAAACATGGTACACACAGCTCATTCTTTGACCAATGGGTCAGTCATTGAACTCTGGAAGAAGGCAAATATTTGTTTGATTTACTCTGAAAACATCAGTAAAATCCCGAATCACTCTCACAATTGTCAATACTATTAGGATCTTAGAGAGTAGTGTGCACATTCCTTTCACAGCAAAACATCAAGCTGCAAAAAAGTCAGTTTTATTATGAGACAGACTTTATATAATGTGTGCACATATACATATATATATATATATATATTTATGCATACAAGTATGTGTATATGTGCATAACCTAGTCTGATGTAAGATCACTCAGATGCAGAATATTGTGTTGCGCTATTCTTTAAAGAGTAGAAGATCTACCTGTATGATATACACACCACTGTTTCTGGTGAGAAATACGCAATTATCTCTGCCACCAAGTGGTGTGTGTCTGTGTGTACTATCAAAAGTATCCTGCCTTACTTGGACTTATGTATTCAACTCATAATGTCCCTCACTGTCTGATTGAGTTCTTCAAGGGCAAATATCTAGGCTACTGTGCATTCATCCCACACTAACAATTGACATAATTTTAACCCTTTGGGCACAGACAATGCTGTAACATCTAAAAGTATGCAATTACATTGCAATAATGAACCTAAGATATGTGAATGTATGCACTAGTGAAATTTACACCATGTAAGTCTGCTGTAATAATAACAGAACCTCCAAATTTATATTAGTGGAGGTAAATATTAAAATATCTTAATAAAAAAGATATCTTGAAATATTTTTCTAAAATGCATATATATATAATCAGGGAAAGCTTACCTGAAGATATTAAAATCGTAGTTTAAAAGTAGATATCAAAATAAAAGTTATGAAACGAAAGTGTGAAAATGTAATAGTTAATATGAAAATATATATTTATCTGTTAAAAGTCTAAAATATGCATTTATATGCATTTTGCATATTTCATTTGCCATAATAGAAAGTTGTTATTTTTTTAAAGTTATGTATTAAAAATGAGCAAAATATAAAAGAATATTTTAAAAAACTGAAAAAAAAAACTTTATCACTTTGAAAATTAGGCTCTCTTTATTTACTCTTTTCTGAAATTAAATGAAATTATGAAATGGTCTCCCCTTAGATCAAATACTGAAAAAAGACATTGTTGTGTGGCCTTCCCTTAAAATTATCAAACTGTAGATGTCTTTATTATTTTTCTTCACAAAATAAGCAAAGATTTTGTATTATCTTTTTTCGAAAAATTTGATCCACTCACTTGCAGTGGTGAAATCATGTAGCCTATGATATTTGCCTTAGAAAGATGTACCCCTTATAGTTAAGCGTCCTGGCTTTAATAAGAATGGACTAACCCTTCCTAGCAGTACAACAAGATGAAGCTGGTCTCAAATGGAAGGTATGGGTGTCTATTAATGGAAGGGTAGGTCCAAAAGCTTTGTAAATTGTAGTTCACCTACAGCATTTCCATTAACATTATACAATAACAAATCTCACTAGATGTCGGAAGGTGGCCTTGAAGGAGCCCTATTTCTCCAGCTACGACCCTGTCTCAGTGGCTTATAGATATTAAATACTTTAGAATTGGTTTCTATTTTCTCTTAGGAATTCAAAGCAATTCAATAAAGGGTAAGCTGGTACAAACACTAGGTTTTTGCAGTTAAATTTAATTTGATTTTTGTGAAAACTTTCTCTCAGTTCATTAATAATTAAAATGAAATTTTAAATACCTTCTATTATGTTTTGAACAACACAACTTTTTTTCTATTAAACTAAAATGTGTACAAATATGCAATTTTCTTCCCAATGAGTTATGGATTGCTTCCAAATTGCATATTGACATTTTTTCCTGTTCCATCCCACAATAATATTTGTATTTCAACCAAACAAGATGCTATGAGGGTTAAATTATTACATCAATTATTTTAACTCTTTACTGACCTTTTTTCATCATTTTCTCCACAGAAATACTCTATTAGCCTCTTTAAGGTATTATTTTCAGTAAAATTATTGATGATAATGATATATCGATAAGTACTCAGCATATTATCAATAACCTTACTGGAATTAGTACCTCACAGAGGCTGATAGAGCATTACTGTGAAAAAATTACTGAAAGATTTTAAATTGTTGATATGTTGGCCATAAAATCATTAATATAACAATTTAGACCTCGTAGTGTCTTGTTTGGGTTGTCGAGAAATGCAAACATGATTGTGGAATAGAACAGGACAAAATGTCAACGTAGGATTTTGAAGAAATCTCTGACTCATTGGGAGAAAACGAGGTTAAAATGCATGTTTGTACACCTTTTATTTAAGGACAAACCCAATATTCCATTAATAGACACCAATACCTTTCATTTGAGACCGGTTTCATCTTGTTGTACTCATGACAAGAGTAGGTCATTTTCACCCATTTGGCTGCTATACTAAATGCCAAATTTCTGGTCTACAACTTGGAACATACATACAGACACAGAAATTCATATATATATATATATATATATATATATATATATATATATATTGTGAGAAAGAGCACCCACACCTCTGTTTTCGCTGATAGTAATAATATCTAACCAAATACTACCTGTTATATGTTATTTGGAGAAGAGATGGGCACTTGCCATGAAAAACCTAGCAGGGCACACACATGATCTCCAACTAACATATATATGTTCACATACATTTATTTTGTATTGGAATTGATTTTGTAATTTGTTGATTATTGTCATCTATCAATTATGATCAGCTTGAAGCCAATAGAAGTGAAGCAGAAATTAAGAAAGTAGAACAAAAAGAAAAGGGAAAAAATAAGCGCAATCTTTTCTTCTTTAAAGTTTATAATATCCCTTGTCATTATGGTAGAGAGTACACGGCTAAGACAAACTGCTTCCTCAGAATATGACAAGGAACACAGAAACGCTGTAGTGTGTGAAGACTCTTTGAAATCTAATATGGCTGACCATGCATGGAGTGGGTTGCTCCCCAACCTTTATGAAATGAGGTCAGAATAATAGTCGGGGCAGAAGCATTGGTAAGTGAGAGAGTTGAAAGAATCTGCCCACATACTATGCTCAGATAATTCAATCTGCAGACTGAGTATTGACATGAATAGCTTTTATAACCATTGATCAAGAAGGAGCCGGTTGAATTCTATGGGTGTGACCCCAGAGGAACGAGGGAGTGCAGAGCTCAACAGCAGGTGATGAGGCCATTGCTGTGGTCAATGGGTGATAATCCCGAAAATACAAAGATGCACGAACAGCACATCACGTGTATATGAGGGGGTGCACATTCTTCCCTGGAACCAAATTCAGCATTCCAGAACAGAACAGACACCTGGTGAAGCCTGGAAGGCACACAGCTTAATGCTGTGAAAAATAAACTACAAAGACGAGGAAAATGGTCTAACTAAATCACACAATGAATAGTTTCATAATTTTGCTAGCTTATTGCATAATAATGAATGTCTGCTTCCTATGAAGAGAACTAAACTTCATTATCTACAAACAAAAAGTTTACAAATGGAATTGATACTTTTCCAAAAGTCAAATAATTAATTTCCATTCAGCTTATAGTTTTGAGAAGGGTCATCAACATTCAAAGTATTTTTCAGACAATTGACCTCTTTCTGCTTTTTGTTTGTATTGTCAAGAACAACATTTTGGTTAATTCAATCTACAGCCTTTTTCAGGTTCATGATCAAAATATAATGATGGTAAATAGAAATTTTTTTTATCAAAAAAACCCTGAATCCTACATTACATGTGTTGCTACTGTTGGAGAGTAAAATTTCTGTTCCCCATCAATGCATTTGTATAGTACACATGAAGAAGGGTGTAGAATCGATAAGTTGATAGGCTGTGTTAACAACTGAATGGTCAACTGTATATGTATTTTTGCCCAACATTCTAACCTAAAAACCTTATTTTAAACTCTTGATAATACAGCCAACTGATTTCTGTAAAAAATTATCTGAGTATTTCATGATTTATAGTTCCTGCACATGATGTCACAGTTTACCACAAAATAGAAGCCTTTTTTGAATTGATTCACTGATAACAGCATTCCTGAAACTGATTTTTTCTTTTAACTCAGTTTCAAGTTTTTCCAAAATGGACAAAATCCCTGGAGAGAGGAAGGTCTTATGGATTGAAAGTATAAATATTTTTTTTCAAATCGGACCACTTGAAAAGGGTTTGACCTCAACTATCCAAATAATGTTTTTGTTTTGTAATGTCTAGAAACCATTTGAGAAGTGTTGATATTGTCATATTACTAAAGATGAACTATTAATTCAAAACAATATTGGATAATTTTGTACAAATTTTGATACAAAACAATTTATTTTAATACAAATATTTTTTAACAATAATTCCTATTGTAAACAGAATGTAATAAGTATAAATGAATATTTATTTACCCTCCCAGGATTGCCAACCAGAAATAAATGTGAGGAATATACAATGAATTAGCTATACAAAGAAAGAAATGAATATATTTAGAATAAGAATACATTAAAATTAACTTAATTATTTTAGTTATAATAATATGATAATAAAAACTAACAATCATGGGCTTACTGAATAGTTACTTATGTAAACAAATACAGATCTTTTGCCAACTAAATGAAGCAAGAAAGTTGGCTTCCACATGAACTTCAGCAAAACTAATGTTATGTACAACAAACATGTTGGGGACAAAGACACAATGATCAAAATCAAAAATGCAGAGCTAGAGAAAGTAGATCGCTATATCTACTCAAGACAACGAATCTGTATGAAAGACCTCAAAAGAAGAAGAAATCAAGTGAGGAATCACTCGAAGATGGCAAGTTTTCAGTAGAATAAGCTCGACTTTCAAACACAAGAAAATCCCAGTAGTCCTGAAAAGAATGTTATACAACTAATGTATCCTACTGATAGCCACATATGGAGCAGAAATGTGAAAACTAACCAAAAGATTGCCCCTCAAACTGAGAAGCATGTAACGTGCGCATGAGAGAATCATGCTTAACCTCACGTGGAGAGATAGTGGTATGTCTGAGAAAGGATAGGGGTCTAAGATATAGAAACTTTTAGAAAACTCAAATGGCAATAGGCTGGACATGTTACAAGAATGTCAGACAACCGCTGAACATCATGTCTCACAACATGGATTCCCAAAGATCAGGTACAAAACTGTTGCTAACAGAATGTAAGATGGCGTAATGAGCTAAATAAATTCAGAAAGTAGTGGCTCCGCAATGCCCATAATAGAGGGATCCGGTGAGCTTGGGGAAGGTCTATGTCTAACAACAGACGCTAACAGACTGAGGAGGAGGATGATGTAAATGGTTGGCCTTACCATCACTGTTGACTCTCATAAAGGGACGTGAATCATGTATACTTACCATCATTTTTTTGATCTGGTAAAATGTTTGATTGATTTTTTAGCCATATGTGAGGATATATATCGAGAGAAAAAATTGAGTTATCTAATGCGCACCATTAGGAAGAAAGCAATTTTGGGCATTTCAGTTGACCTTTAAACAACAAGGTATTCTATTGTCTGAAAAGTTCTTTGAATAAATTTTCGTATTGAATAAAAGTGAAGACGGTGAAGGTAAACTTCAAAGCAAGTAAAATAAGAGAATCCCGAGATAAAATTTACATTGAATTTCTAGATTTTGAAAAAAAAGACAGGAAAAAAGTCAAGAACGCATATCCTTTGTATCATGCATATCACAAATATATGCAGGTCATTGGAACATTCATTGATTATTCACCGATCCATAGATCTCCATAATTTCTTTATTTTCCTGTTTCTTTCTCCTGTGAAATTTTTATAATTTGTCTGACACTTTGGTATGTGTTTTAGAGAAATTATTCCTAATTTTGTCTTGGTTTGCCAGTAGCATAGGAAGTGTCCTCAGCACCAAGGGGCAGAGATAATTTTTGCGCCTCTACCCTAAAATATTTATTCAAAATTATTCTGTTATTCATTAGTTTTATCCATTCGATGATAATCAGTAACATAGAGTATCAAATACCGCCTCAAAACATACTGAAAAATTCAAGTATCTTCTTTAAAGCTGTAATATTGGTTGTAATTGCATAAAGTTAGTTGTAAAATGAAGAAAAATAAGTTATTTGTCAGAATTTTTTTGACCTGGAGACTGAAACTTAGACAATGAATGTTCTATTCATTTCAAAAGTTTTAACTGAAAATGACCCTTCTCAAAACTATAGATGGTACTTTTCTGATATTACAAAGGTTGAGTCATTAAGATGCCAATTTTGCTTATTTGATTGTTTCAGTGGTCACTTCTTCGCTGACGCTCAGATGAAAAAAAATGCAAATTATCATTATAAAAAAAGATCTGGTCAAATCATAAAATGTAGCTCAGAAATTCCCTTGCAACATTGTTTATCATCCCTACCAGGTCCCAGCTATTGTGAGTGCTCAGACTTCACATCAAGGAATTTTCTTATTTTGACTGATTTTTTTTCTCAGTCTCTCAAGCACACAACAAGTGCCCCTAGCACTTGGCACCCTGGGTAACTACCCAAGTTGCTGGTTTTTTAGGCCAAAGGAATTTTGAGCCCCTCCACACTTGCACCTGGGGTCGACTGCCACCCTTCGCACCCACCATGCTTGCTACAGCAGTTAGCTTCCATTTAGTTCTCCTCATCCAATAATTTTCCTCTCATTTTCTTTCACAGGAGAAATAGTATATCAATTTTTAGTATTTGTTGCCATTGTTCACTATAAATAGGTGGGGGATGGCTAAATCAGATGCCTTTGTTTTCATTGATGAATCTATTTCATTGAAGCAGACGTTTGGGTAATTTTACAAATTACTTGTTTGTGATATTTGATTAAGCTTAGCTACGTATGGTACAATGCCAAATGAAGAGATGGAATGGAAAAATTGTGTTTTTTTTTTTTTTTCAAACATCTTGAAAATTAGCATTTGGAACTCTAGCTTCTTACGTAGACTCAAACACTGTGTGAAATACTCGATTAGCCAATATTTCTGTCCTTGATTTGAAAATATGTTCAAATGTATACAACTTGGAGGAGAAACAATTTTTTTTTTTTTTTCAAGTGCACTATTACAATATGAAATGAAGCAAAATGTGTACCACTAAATTTTAGTTAAGAAAAAAATTAGAATGAATACAATTACTGAGAATATCATGTTTGTTGTAGAATTCACAATCAGGTAAGTTGGGACCATGTATACACCAGAAGAAAATCTTAATTGAACACAAAAAAAAAATGATTATCCTTCAAAAATATTTGGGAATTACCTGTTGTCTACAGTAGTAAAGACTAAATATTATCGTAAGGAAGGGCCTTATCTTTAGATATTATATGGCAGAGAATCTTTTATATGCCTTTAAATATGGTAATTACACTACTTAATTTGTTTCTGAAGATATTTTTCAGGTACAGATGCTTAGGTACTCTGCTATCTACTAACTGCAAATACCAAATAAGTATATATATATATATATATATATATATATATATATATATATAGTGAAGCCAAGAAAAAAATGGGGAGCAAAGTCTTCATTAGCATTTTTGCCTGGAAATGTCCTTATAATTTTTGTGCCGAGACAAATGACAAATGTCCTATTCATTGCTTTCATAGCCATAGCTGTAGTATTTGTTTACCATTTTGACCTTCTCTTTACAAGAGGTTAAATGCACTCACCACTATTATGGGAGAACACTGAACTGTCTTTTTCCTGTTCTGCTTTCGTAGTAGTGGTGGATGTTGGGAACCCCCCCAAGCAATTCCAAATTCAAAATAAACCTAATCAGACTCTGCCGAGAAGTACCTAACTATTTTTATCACTTATCATTACTAATTTGGGATATCACTATATCCAAGAGGCTACAGTATTGGACTGTGGAATTATTTGTCAGATTTCTAATGCAAGTGAAGTTGGTACTCTTAAATCCCCTCATACTCTACAATCGTTTATCTTTCATCAGTTGTTATGACTAATTTAGAGTATTTCTGTATCATTTATTCGTGAAGAAGGTGTTGTACTTGTTGTCATATGTAGTGTCACCAAGTACAACCAACTCAATGCTCCATATGTCAGATGGTACATTTGACCATTGACGGAGATGTATGGCTCTACTGCATGATGGAGCAGGCTTCAGTGAATAATAATAGTTTTCTCATATGAGAGCATTAGGTTGGAGTTACATAAAACAATTGTACTGCACTATTATCCTTTGCTGATGAGGAGGTAAATGAATACCATTTACCATACCATTCTTGTATATAGTACCTTTTGATACATGGTGAATAGAGTAGAACAAAATACAAATGAAGAAAAAAAACAGAAAAAGGAATGTTACACATATTACATTCAGCACCTTGTTTTGGTTATATATATCAAAGATGACTGGGCAACAGAGAAATTCAATTATGTTTGCAGAATCTATCATAAATACAGTCATACAGTAATGACTGATTTTGTTTGACTTTCTAATTAAAAACATTAATCCAGCATGATTTGATTATTGTAGGCATCAGTTTTCAGTAGATTTACATTTCCAGACAGCTTCATATTCAAGTAATCTTGTCTTAATAATTTTGTTGACATTTAGTTCCACCACTGAGTCAATAACCAGAAGCACATTTTTTCAGTTATAAATCGTTTATCATTTGTCATTATTTATTATTATAGTAATAATTAGTTAACCAACCCTAAAAAAAACCCTGAAAAGTATTCAAGGTCACTAACTCCACATGCTGCAATGCTATTTCTTTTCATTTAATATTCACCTGTTCATGCTCAGTAGAATAATAAAACTAAATCTGATTTTTTTATAGGAGAAATAAAGAACTAGAGCTTCCAAAATATAATTACGTCATCTGTTTATCAAGATCCTTCAAACCTGTCTTCACTTATCTTGCACTCACCTAAATACAGGCAGCACGTGTTTTGGCACTCTGCTTTCACAATAGTCTTGATGGATGACCCTACTCATTTCACTGGTAAATAGAAGGTGTTGATTACAACACAAAGCAATATGATTGGGAAAAGTAATGACTAGTGTTATGAGTTCTAGGTTAACTGTTTTCGTATGTAGTTGACTCAAGACAGCAATTTATGGTACTTACTGTAAGCCAAATTTAGTTTGTGATTGCCAGTTCTGTTCTAAGTACTTTTTAGAACCTTGACCACGTTGGTGCTTTGGTTTTCACCAAAACAAAACAAGTAACAAAGGATCAGTAACGAGTATCCTTATATCAGTAGAAATCATACTTAAAATTATAGTACTATAGAAACAAAATGCAAAAGATACCTTCAAAACTAGTCTATTGATTTTATTTCAGATAAATATTAAGAATGCATGAAGGTGACTTGGTTGAAATTTGGACAGTTACCATTACTGGTTGAGTTGGTTTGATACTTTAGTTGAAAGAATGACAAACATAGAAATGTAAACAAAATCACACAGGACAAACGAATGAAACAAAACAAATTTGGATAAGGAATAACTTTTAATTAACAATAGTTTCCATATAAGTAAGATGCACTTGTATGATGAGCAACCTTTGATAATACCCCTAAGTAAGGTTTGTATTAGGTTAAGATGGGATTGAAAATGTTGCAGGATATTAAGGTCACATACAAATAAGGGAGGAGAAAGAAAGATGGGGGCTGAGAAAAATTGCGGGCTATTGTAAGTAAACAAATCTAGTGTGGAAAAGTATAAATTCTTCCAGGCATGAAACTAGAAATAAATAAATGTGTTTTGTTTCTTATTGTGTCATTGTATCTGAACATTCTTGATCCAAAATAAACAAGTCTCTTGCTCTCTTAATGGGTTTTTTCTTTCTGTTCTCATCTTCGAACTATAAATGATCACTGAAAAGTTTGTACAAACAATTTTTTCTATTGTACCATTTCATCTATGATTTAATAATATATTTAGAAAGAATTTGTAATTCCAAATGCCAATACTGCACTTGAAGACTTTGGTGAAACAGTAATGTTTATTTAAATGAAAAATGGGAATTTTATCAAAGATTTGTAAACAAGTGAATATTAACAAGATGAAGCTATCTGAAGATCCAAACAGTTTTCGTGTGGCTGCAAAATAGAATCAGGGATTCATTCACACAAGCAGGCACTCGTCAGGGTTGTGATGATCACATTGGTTTTCTTTGTGCATTCAATCTTGACAAGGTATCCCACTATCATTGCCTTTTGCTAGAATTTGCTAAGCTGAGTAAATATATAATATTAGGTACCTGGTGTACAACAATGGTTAGCTGGTGAGTTTTGAAAGTCATTGCTTCTGAGTATGATCCTCATTGAGTGCTCCACTATCATTGTATTGTGCCAGACTTTGCTGATTTTCGTAAATATTTCTATCAAATCTTTAAACCTAGACCCCTATTCACATATACAACTCCCTCACACTGATACCCAAGAGCTACATAACCTGCACTGTGTTTGTTTGATTACAGACAGAGAGATGCAATTCTAGGAGCACAAAAGCTTACATGGGCAGACAAATAGCAAATATAACGTGTGGTCTGTCCTTGTTCAAAGGGTTAAGATGCAGATGGACACTTGCCGTTGATTTTTCAAGCCGTTGCAAGTTTGATTCTTACTGAGTGCTTTCTTGTTGTGACTAATCTTGGTAAAACATCACCATTCTAAGGAGATTAAATGATGCTAATCAAAACTTCATAAGAACGAAAAAAATCAAAATGATTACAAACCTGATGATCTGCTTGAAACAATTAGATAGAAAATACTTTTCTTTTTAAATGGAAATATTTTATTTTTATCCTGTTTTTTTTTTTTTTTTAGATTAACAGCTACAAAAAGTTACTTTTTATAGAATATTTGACTAAATTAATTCACAATTCAAGTGAATAAGAAAAACTCAAATATTTTCCTTCATGTCTATATCTGTTGTTTCTTAAGTGGTTTTAAGTGATTGAAAGTCACTTAAGTATCCTGTTTTGTTTAATCAACTTATTATTTTTCTCCATTTTTTTTTTTCATTATGATTTAGACTTTCAACATTATTTTCAGAAGTGAGTTTATTTGTGCTACCATGACTGGTCAGTGGTTACAGTATTGGGCTGAAAGATACTGAGTCAAATAAATTTTTGTTTTCTACTGCTGAATAAGTAGTGCTTGATAAAATCAGTCAAGAGAAAACGTTTTGATTGGTCAATCTAAAGGTGAACTGAGTGCAACTGATCCGTTTAATGAAAAGCCCTACTAATACAGTGCTGTTTCAAAAAGATTCTATGAACTATCAAACTGTGAATAGACATTTGCGATATAAAAAAAAAAATATTGGATTTTTTTCAAGACTAGAATTATCTGTTGTAATTGCCAAGTTATAATGTTACTTTGAAACACTATAAGTAACTGTTAATGCCTAGGTTATTTCTTTTATGTCTCTGTTTTTCTATAGTTTCTGAGTTGAGCTCCAGACAGAATTTTCTGTCAAATGTTTAAGTTAACCCTTTATGTACCAATGGTACTTTTAAGTCAATTGATTTAAGATCCGTGTGTCCCCAGTGGTACTTGTTGGTCAATTTTTTTTAATAAATAGATAATGATTGAATGGTTGTTTATCATTCAATGTTAGTTTTCTTTATATGTCCTTCAACTATTAATAAGAAAATTGCAAAGAAATTCAAATTTCAAAACATCAGGACTGAAAAGTTTTTGAAATGAGTAAAGCTTATAATTGAAAAAAAAAAGCCTGTATTTCTAATTGCCTGCTGTTAAACTTGAGTCAGTTACTGCTAGCAAAATCATTTGTTGAGAGAATTTAGTCATGGTTCTGGTTCAACGCTATCATTACCTGTTGGGTACAGTGGGCTAAGATATTTTACTGTTTTAGATTTTCTAGGCTTATTTTTGTTTTTTGTTTTAAAACTGAAGGAAATCGTTCGCTTATCTTGGCATTTTTTAGCAACTAATGGAAATTTCTTTTTAATTTTTTGCAGAATGGAAAAGATAGCAACCCGGTCAATCTTGGTCCAAGTGAAAAGCCAAGGTAAGAGGAATTGTATTTAATTTATGGTTGTATATTCTTATTGAAGTTTTCCTTTGAACAAACTGATTTTTTTTTTTGTCTCTTTTTCTCATCTTTGATAATTTTCAAGAACGAACTTTGGCATAAAGTCAGATTTATGAAATATCCAGTGAGGAATAAACTCACTGGCAATGGCCTGCAAGATTAGCATGCTAAACATCAGTTTGCAGCTAAAATGTTGCCACAAAAGTCACTCAAGAACTTTCTGACAGACATTGGTGAAACTAAACAAATGACCTTGAATGAACATCCCCATTGATGAAGAAAAGTCGGTGGGTGAACACTTTGAAAAACTTTTTTTCTATAATTACTTTAGACAGTAGCAGTTTAGAGTTGTTACATCTATTATTGACCTTGACAAGAGCCAAATATATATATATACATATACATATATGTATATTACTAGCTGGGGTATCCAGTATTCCCTTGGGGGGAAAAATCTCCGAATCTAACAACACTGGAAAGCAAATGATATTTTATAGGTTTCATGAAATCAAATAAGGAGGGAGGGTGCACTTGAGCGCACACCCATCCTCTGCCCCACTCACTAAGAAAAAGAGAAATTCACATATCTGGTTGCCTCTAATGAATTGAGAGTAAGGGTGCAGTTTAGCATTATAGCTACATTGTAAACAGAACCCCTTCTCTTAAAACTTTCAAGTATTTCCCTTCTCAAAACTATCAAATTTCTACCATGTTTGAAGGTCAAATATATTGAAAGCATGTACAATTGAAAGAAGAGAAAAAATTGTACTTTATCCGTCAGAGTTTGAACTTGGTTTGCCAATTATATATTTTCCATGTCTCTTGGCACTTGGCTATTGAGCTACCATGATTTTGAAGTCTGCCAATTAGTACGCATAAAGAAATTTCATAAAAGGATTGAACCTTCTCACGTGTGTTGTATCAAATAAATTGTGAAAAAATCTTCCCCAAGTGATACTGATTCAAAATGTATAGTTATCCCTTGAAACTCATGGGGTTTAGGGGCTCCAGTGTGCCACAAATAATTTTTACTGATCCTCACCAATCCTTTTGGTCCCCAAAACATCTAAAGACAAGCTGTACCATTCCTTAATTTTAATGTACAAATAAATGAATTCAGTTAAGCATATTGTAAAAATTTCAAATTTTAACCCTCAACTCCATTTTTCCTGGTGACAGATCCATCAAATTGGAATTGATATTTTTTTAGTTAAAAACATAAACACGATCTTAATCTGCTCAGAAATCCTCTGTGAGGACATAAAAGTATTTTTTTCTTCTTTTTTTTTAACAACTAAATTGCTGTTATAACCAAAACTGAAATTTCAACAAACAATTATTGCAATATGTTTTAAAAGAGCCTTAAAAAGTACACATTAGATACTTGTAAAAGAAATACAGTTAATCAATAAAAACCATAAATATCATAAAACTACTGTGTAGAGATAAGTAACATTTTTTTTCCTGTTTTTATACAATTATCTACTTTCATCTTGATATTTTTGTTACATAAAACTTGTTCAAGTTTCCAGCCACACTTATTCTGTCAGCATAAATGATTTTTAGTTTTTGATTTTCTTCAATCTTTTTTTGTATGTACAGCATATTTTCTATGATGTGTTTTTTTTTTTGTGGTATACCACAAAACTTCCAAAAATATATTCATTAAATTATTCAAGACCAAACCATGAATTATCAAATCTATGAATTGAAGGTCCACAAATGCCAATGGATAACTGTGTATAGTTTTATAGATCTAACTCAAAACAAGAAAAAAACATTTTTAAACAAACTTTTTTCTGAGTGCATGATCTCAGACCCCGAAGAGATTGACAGATTTTTTTTTTCACTAATTTACACCTAAAGATGTGTGTTATAACAATTAGTAGCACTGAAAGAGAGTCTAATTCACTAATTAGCTGTGTGGGTCCAGTTTAGCATTATAACTACATTGTGAAAAGTTTAAAAACCTGAAGAACTATCATATTTTTGGAAGGTATGAAGGCTAATTAGATTGAAAGCATTTAAAATTGAAAGGTAAAAAAATTTTATCCATTGCAGTTTGAACTCAGCTTATCAATTACATTGGCGTGCAAATAACCACTCGGCTATTGAGGTATCATCAGTTAGACCCCCGCAAATTAGTGCCCCAAAAGAGATAATAAAAACTAACATTGACCCCTCCCTTAACATACGTATAGTTTCAGAAGAATGGTGAGATTTGAATCCTTCCCTGTATGATGCCTTTTCAAAATGTATAATTTTATAGATCTTACTGAAATAGTTTTACGGAAAATCCCACATGAAAGAGAAAAGAAGAAAAAATGTAAAAATGCAAAGGCCAAAATTTACATGGCAAACAACTGATGATCCCAATAAGAGAAAATTTACACATAGTATCATGATAACAAAGTATATGAAGAAGAAATTGAAAAACTATTTAAAAAAATTTTTTTTTAATTTTTTTTTTGCAAAAGACCTAAAGATGTGTGTTGTAGGTAATTAGAGACCTGCTGGTTTTGGTTATGCCTTTGTCTGTCCTCTGTGATGCAAAATTCTCAACTTTTTAGAGAACAATCATACACTCACATACTTTGGTACTTAATGATATAGTTGATTACTGAATAAATTTCTCTAATTCAAGACTGACAAAATTCCAGTGGGTTTGAAGTTGAAATAGTTTGGAAGCATATAAAATTGTTAAGAATAAAAATAAACTTTCTCTGTCGGAGTTTGAACTGGTTAAATTTTCTATGACTCACTCCACTCAGGTAACTCGACCAAGACTTTAGCGTACAAATCAGTGTCCAAACATAATTTTCTTGAAAGCCTCACCCCACCCCACCCTTTTCACATGTGTAGGTTCAAATAAACCTTTGAAAAATCTTCCTCAGATGATGCTGATTCAAACTAACATTTTTTTGAGAAAATCCTGGTTGAAAAATACAAAAAAAAAACATTTTTAGACTGACTTTTCTCAGTGAGCACGAACGCAGACCCCAAAGAAAGTGACAAATTTTTTTTTTTGTTTCTGCAAAATTCAACCTAAAGATATATGCTGTTGGTAATTTAAGACCTGCTGATTACAATCATGTTTTTATTTCTGTTCTGTGATGTGTAGTTCTCAACATATAAGAGCACAAACTGATATACTTTAATACTTGCCATTCATGACAGTTATGGGCACCAGGGGTTTGGTAATCCGCTTAAACCCTGAATAATTTTTGCTGATCCCCAACCCTTTCAGTCCCCAAAACTGATGAATTTTGTACCATAAATCTTTTGATAAACAAAACCTTAACCATTCCTAAATTGTAAATGTACAAATAGATAAATGAATACAGTAAAGCATACTGTAAAAATTTTAAAACTCAACTTCATTTTTATCTGATGACAAATCCGTCAATTATGGCGGAATCAATACTTTTTTTAGTCAAAAATGTAAACACGGCCTTAATCTGCTCAGGAATCCTCTGTGAGTACGCAAAAGTATTTTTTTTTTCTTTTTTTTTTTTGTGACTAACTTTATGCTATTTTCTTGCAGTTATAACCAAAATTAAACTTCCAAAGAAGATATTCAATTATTGCAATATATTTTGAAATAGTTAAAAAAAAAAAAAAAAAATGCAGTAGAGGTTTTTGAAAAAAGATATACAGTTAATCAACAAGAACTATAAATTTTAGAAAACTACAGTGCAGAGATTATCAATTTTTCTCCCGTTTTATGCTACTATTTACCTTGATATTTTTATAACTTTTTTTTTTTTTAATTTTATCCACTTTGAGAAAGTTGCAGTAAAAAGCAACAGAAATATCAAGATCAAGGTAAATAGTAACACAAAAGTGTAGAAAATTGTTAATGATTTACAATACTTATTCTACCAAAGTATGAATAAATTAGTTGACTGACAGTGAATCGGAAAGAGAAAATTTTATATTTAAAATACCATTCAACTAACCAGGTATTTACAGTACACTGCAAAAGTCCCAAAAGTATTCCCAATAAGTTATTCAAGACTGAATCCTGAATTATTGGAACTGCAAATGGAAAATATGCAAATGGCAAGGCATAACTGTGGTTTATATATAAATATGTACATGTGTCTGTGTATGTATATTGTAATGTCTATATTGCATGGCCAGAAGGTTGGCCATACCTCATGAATATTAGATGTAAATAAAAGGAAGCAACCGCCTCAGGGTTATCGCCTTTGACTCTTAACAGCTATCAACGGAGAACAGGGGTCAGACACTTGATACCCAAACAACTCTCCAACCAACACGTGTGTTCATTGTCCTCCTTACAATCATTTCTAATCCGCACTAATCTTGCATGAAGCTGAATGCGTTCAACCATCAAAGCTAACCCCTAAAAAACCTTAACACCATAAAAGTCACTTTGGCGACAAGATTGAGATTCCAAAATGTCACACACAAACACTCACACATGCAAAACAAACATACACACATATATATAAACGAACACCCAGTAGAAGTGCCATGAACAGCAAATTACATTCTGTTATACTCATTGTTAAATACCTTTTTGGGGTAACCCACTTGAGTAAGCCCTGTTTCAAAAGAATTAAATCATGTTTTGTATAAAATAACATTCTGATAATACCCTATATGAAATAACAAACTAAATGCAAGACATAAACTATGTATTAAAACCATAGCTGAAAGTGGGGGGGGTTGATCTGCGCTGCAGGGGTGCCATGTTAGTGTAACTGTTTTGTTTTCAAAATCCCCAAAACAGTCACATGGTAAGCAACTGATGATCCCAATAAGAGGAAATTCACACATTGCACCATAATAACATAATAAGTATACGTAAAACAGAAAAAACACTGAAGAAAATTACATAAATTACCTTAACAGTCATTGGGAAATAAGTGACTGAAGTGACACAAAAAGATTTTTGGAAAAGTTTTTTAATGTGTTTAGTGTTCAAAGCCGTAATAGGCCATCAATGTTACTCAGGATGTGTGTAGAGTGGCGATTTCCAAAAAGATCAGTGGTTCTCAACCTGGTATCCACTGACCCATTTAGACAGGGCACAAAGGTATTACATGAGCTTCTTGTTGGAAAGCTGAAGTATTCCTGTTTCAAATTATGGGAGGTTGCGATTTGATACAGATGACAACTTGCTTTTTATCATGTTTTTAAAATCAGGTATCGATTACAGGTTGGAAAATTTTTGTTCATAATTTTTCATGCCTATAAATAAAAGGAGGAGGATAAAGTATTCAAAAGTCAGACATCTGGCCCCCATAATCTTTGATATTCAAAGAGTTTTTCAGATCAAGAATAACCATTCAATAATTAGATCCATCAGTATTGTTGGATAGCCAACCCTCGATAATGTCTGACAAAGATTATGTCTAAATTTGTAAAGTTTAAAATATCTCATACATGCTTGTGCATCCAGAAACAAGCATGTTTGTTGGACAAATAGCTAAATTTCATAAGGATCTGGTGCTCAGCTAATATAACCTACCTGCTTGATTTTGTTCGTATAACATTATCATGTCCAGTAACTTTATTTGTTTCAACACTTTGCGTTAAGTTGGAATAAAGCTACACTCCTTGAAAAATAGTGAATCAAAACCATTTGAGATTGTTAAGATTTATTAATAGTTCAAGCAGAAATTTGCTTTTATAAACAAAAGCTTTGAATACAATCAACATTCTTTTTGATATGCCTTTTGATCTAAACTGATAAAGATTGACACAGTCGGAGTACTCGGGCCGAGCCAGTGTGCTGGGGTTGCCATTTATACAATATATATACTAATGTATTACTACTAATGATACTTTTTAGCTGTAAGTCATCACATATACTATGAATAATATTGTTGGACTTAGAAATCTTTCCTAAAAATGACTGAAGGCTGTCATAATCACTAAAAGAACAACAATGAACTTTGGACGGTTCCTTCATTCACAAAAAAATTATTCATAAACATAATTATCTGTTGTTCTTATTGTAAATTACTTAAAAGATCAATTGTTACCAAAATTTACATTATTGGAAAAAAAATATATATGGTAGTAGTGGTCAATACTAATCCAACATGTAAGTTTCAAGATGACCAGAGTGGTGGTCAATACTAATCCAACATGTAAGTTTCAAGGTGACCAGAGATTGGAAAAAATACTCATTTGAACAGAGCACTGACTTTTTACTAATCATAATTGTGCATGAAAAATAATGAAAAAGAATGATTGAGTGAATGTGTTATAAATCAATACTAATGCATTGAAAGACAATTTATGTGTATCTTTAAAAGCCCAAAACAAAACCTTTCTTTCATCAATCTTAGTTTCAGTTGAAATTTTCAGATACGCATCAACTCACTTTTCTGAAGACAAAAACAACAAATTATTTAATTTTCTTTTTTCAGTGTCCGGCCAAGTGATTTTGAGTTTTTGAAAGTTATTGGAAAAGGAAGTTTTGGAAAGGTATGTTATTTGTCTCTTCTTTGAAGACTTATTTTTCTCAATTCTTCAGATATTGCTGATTTTTTAGCTACAAAATGTGCGTCGCATTATATCTGAGATTGTACTGAAGTAAAAAACAGTATTTTCTTTCAAGGCGATGCAAGACAATATACATTTTTCTCTTCAGGCTGCAATTATATAAGTGGCAATGAAATGCAATTTTGTTCAAATAGACTTCATTTGTTAACAGATTTTTTACTAAATAGAAAACATTGTAAGAAAGACAATTTGGTGGGGAGCATATTTTTATGAGATATCTGCACTAAAATGATGTATGTGTTTTTTTTGTGTTTTTTTTTTAATACAAAAAGTTTTCTTTTGGAAAGATTGGTTATTCGAAAAAATTATATTAACAAGTATTGAATCATAATGATATTGGTTAGTGTAAAAGTTTTTTTAAAATGTGTTTGTTATTGCAGTTGATAGCAGAAATGACATTTCAAGTATAATTTTTTTTCATCTTTATGCTTCTATTTACCTTCATCTTTTGTTGATATTGATCCAACATGAAGGTAAATAGTTTCATAAAAATAAAAAGATTGTTAATAATGACTTACTATATTTCTTCTATTAAAGAAATCAAAGATGAATTTGTGCAGGTTATGCTTTTTTTTTTTTTTCTAATAATTTCCAAGTTGATGCTTGAGTTCTATTTGAAGTAATTAAAGAATCATATTCTTAGCAAAAGTTTTTTAAATAACAATTTAAATTTTCTTCCTGTTTTAAAAAGACGTTAAGATTTAGACTTGATCAAATTATTTAGTATCTAACATAAACTTTTCTCGTTGAAGTAATTATTGATGCTGTCTTGCTCGATTTCAAAGTCCTAAATTGTACTTTTACCCATGCTCTATAATTCTGTCCTCCAAGTAATTTTTTTATTCCATATGTTTTGATTTGTTTGGATATTTATTTTCTTATTTCACTGATATAATAGGCAGAATATTCTGAAGAGGATGTGAATAAACCTTGAAACACTGATAAGAATTTGATTTCTGTTTGTTGTTTATTGTATATTGGTTACTTGTTTTGGGGTTTATCAGTGTCCTTCACATTAGATTGCTCTATTAGATTAGAACAAGTGAATAGAAGTTTTCTTGTTGTTGAAAAGGGTTTGTTTTTTTGTTTTTTTTTCAGAGAAGAAAGGAATAGGATTTGCCTAATCTTTTTGGTATTAACTAAGCTTAGCTTATTCAGGCACAAGGCGAATAGAGGTTAGGAAAATCGTATTGGAATGACCTACCTGACTTGAAAATCAGCATTCAAAATCCTGGCTTTTCACCTGGGATGAAACACTGATCATTGGTGCTATCTTGCTTGATCTTAAAATCCCAAAATAATTACTTTTAATGATTATGCTGAACTATATTATCTGGAAAGAAATCATATCAACTAAAAAACCCTCAGAGAGCACATACCTCTACCAAGGCTATTGTAAGGGTAAGCTATTGTCAATGGATCCACCCAAAAATTTAATCACTCCTTCCATGGAACTTTTGGAAATGTTGTCTTGACAGACACGAACTCTTGGCGATATTATGTGGTGTGGACATATCACTACAAACAACACGGTGATCTGCTGTAAAATTTCTATCATTTCTCTTATAGCCAATTGCACACTCTTCCACAAAACCTCATTGAAATTCATCGAATACTTTTGGGGACTCTCTGTGGACAGAAAGACAGACACAACCAAATACATATACCTCTCTAACTTTTGTTGTCAGAGATGAGGTAGAGATTAAGGAAAAATGTGATTCAGATTCTTCCTTTCTTACATAGTATACATTGACTACTGGTTAAGCTTTATTAGTTTCAGTTTTTACTTTAATGTTCATTATCACCTCATCTTGTTCTGAAGATAATCAAATAACTTATTTGCAACAATATAAATAACCATAGAATTTCCAAGAGTATCACTTATTAAAACAAAAAAAAAAAAAGGAATAATTGACTTGTTCTTTTAGGCAGCAGATGATGTGCATGTTACACTATAGACCTGTGATAGTGCAGAAGTTGGGGTCCATAATTCTCTACCACGTTATAGGTGAATCGGTGTTAGAATGAATCATCCATTTTTTCAATCCCTAATCCAGACTCCTACCCCTTCAAGACTGACGCTCATGATTCATGCAGAAATGAACTGAACTTTGGGGTTTGGTTAGGCTAGGGGGAGACTGACCTGGCAGGAAGACAGAAATAAATATTAGATATTTTAAAATCATGACACCTCACCAGAAGGTTACATTTTGACAAAAAATAGATACATATGCAGTGAGAATCCAGAGTAAACATTTGACATTACATTCGAAATTTTCTCAACAACATAGAAGGGAAAGGGGTGATGAGTTTGTTTATTGACCCCTGAGACGTTTTTGTCTAATTCATTTCCTTTTTACAGTTAGTGTAACCTGATTCAGTGAGAGTTTTTCTATTTTTGTATTTAGCTATTTTTTTAGGGTCTAATTTAACATTTTGAAAATTGAGTTTCATGGTCGAACTGTGTTATAAGTGATTCCACATTATATCAGGTGTACAGTGTATCTGTAATTTTGTTATTCATCACTTCAGAAAACATTCTTGGCTCTGTTCTGTTATCTGCTTTCAATTAATTCTGCTTGTTTGTTCTTAATTTGCACATAAACATGCATTAAGAGCATTTCTTCTTTAATCAGCCAACTACTGTGGAGTTGTTTGCCTACAGTTAAGTGAAGCTTCACTATAATTTGTAATTCTTCAGATGATTTTTTTTATGAATGACTATTGAAATTCAATAAGAGTCCATTCATTTTTTGAGGTTTTTGTTCTGATTGTTTTGATATTTAAAGCTGATTATTGATGCTTGGAAATGTTATAACTGATCATCATAGTTGCTATTTTCCCCCACTGGTAGAAGTGTATAATCACCAGAACCTGTCCAATTCACTAAAGCATATTCAGCACCAATATATGAATAGGAAACTTCTCATGTTAATGTTTCATCCAATATTATCTTATAAAGTTCCCATACACTTGTAGGAGTCTGTGTGTTGTGTGCTTGCATCTTATACAGTAACTCTAATGATTGATTGGAGTAGAAACATGTTGTGGCCTCCCTAAAGTCAATGGTCAAGTCCAGGATTTCAATTGCCAAATTATAGACGGGCCTTCCTCACATGGAAGATTGGTGTAACACAATCTTCCTAGCTTCATTAACTCATCACCATTTGATCTTGTACCATATAAGGCTCAGTAAATTCTTTGTTTTTCTTCTTCTTCTGGTATTCTACTGGTCTCGGTTTTGCATGTGATCTCTGGGGATCCATGTTGTGAGTCGTGATGTCCATCAGTTGTCTTTCATTCTTGCAACATAGCCTGCCCATTGCCATTTGAGTCCTTTAATAGTTTCTGTGATGTCTTGGACTTCCGTTTTCTTCCTGATATGCTGTGATGTCTTGTGATCTCTCCATGTAAGGTTGGGCATGATTCTCTCATGTGCACATTGCATGCTTCTCAGTTAGTAGGTCCGTCTCTTGGTTAGATTCCATGTTTCTGCTCCATAAGTGACTATCGGGAGAATGCATTGGTTGTATACTCTTCTTTTTAGGATTATTTGGATCGTCTGATTTTTGAAAATTGAGCTTCTTCTGCTGAAGATTTGAAAAAGACGGCTATTTTCTTTGATTTTCACTCCATGTCTCAATTACATTTGTTAAAATCTGCTGCTTTTCTATAGTCTTGAAAAAAACTTAGTAAATATTATAATGGAATCATATCTAACCGTTTGATTTAGCCTTTCTCTTCTAAGTAATTGTGCAGAGTTGATTTTTTCTTCCCAAATGGTGATCCATACCTTAATAACATTTGTTATAAACTGATGCTTTTCTATAGACTCAAAAAAATTTGGTGAATATCATTATTGAATCATATGTGACCATTTGACTCAGCCTTTCTCTTCTAAGCAATCGTCCAGAGTTTATTTTCCTTTCTAAATAGTGATTGAACAATACTTGTCATCAATTCTACCTACACTATCAAGGTAAAATATCATAATTAAAAAATCACTAAAAATCTCTCTCTACCTGCTAAATCTTCCTTCAAAGGTTAATGAATTCCAAAAGAAGATATATTTTATGTCTATGATTGAAAACAGGAGTGAGCAAATTCCTGCACTTAATTTTTTCAGACAGAAATTAAAAAATGATCTAATACTTTTTAAGGTCCAACCTATAACCTGTAGAGAAAGAATATTGTCTTAAATGTATAGTTGTAAAGCACTTTTCTACTGTGTTTGATTACTGTGGATGTAGACCTATTGTTCTGTATCATACAACTTTATCAATTCTGAAAAGTTTGTAAGAAAACAATAATTCTTTACGTAGTGCCAACAATGTCCACTTTGAAAGTGGCTCTATATCTATAATAACTATCATTAATTAATCCAAGCCATTTTGAAGAGATTTAGAGTCATCATTGTCAAAGTTTAAAGGACTCAGCCCTTAGTGTTATAAACTGCAAGAGATGAATGTGAAAAAATTTAATCTAGGATTTAGACTATATGACTATTAGAATGTAAATTATTTGCAAGTTAAACAGTCTTCTCTTGCAATTTATAAATTCATGATTCTACAAACTTTTTTAAAGTGAAAAGAATTATGTTATGGCAAATTATACTTCCCTAGGTCTTCTTAATCAATCAGGAATGGTTCATAAAGTAAAGTTAAGGGGAGAATATTTTGATTATTAAAGCCGTTACTAATAAATTATTCTACTTTAATTTGTTATTCTGCTGTATAATGGGCTTAATGAGCATCGCTGTGGGATACTTTAGTATCTTAATGTGTTTATTATGAGATGTATCCGGAATATTTCATTCTCCTGATTTCCATATAAAATATTTGATTCTTGATTTATGTACAACTTTTCAAACAGCCAAACACTATTCATCGTTTTCATGTGACTCTGTATAATACAAAAAGTCTGATTTCGTTTATTTGTTTGTGACCTAAATAGTCAAAAGGTGCATTGTAGTCAGTGGTAATGATTAAAGGTAACCCTAAAATGCACTAACTTGAGGAATGCAAAAAAAATCCAGATGATTTGCCACTAAATGATAATAGTGTGGGGTCTACTTCATACTCACCCCTATCTATATTTTAATGACCTACTCATCAAAGGAGAAAACTATTAGATTCTAGTAGTTTTCTTTATTTTTTATTTGCAAATGTATTTTAGAAAATTGGTTTTGGTCACATCAGATTGTACTAATTTCCTCCAAAAGGAGACCCAACAGGTCACACGGGTGTCTTCTTTTTTTTTATTCAAAATTAAATTGGTTCATCTTTTATTTGTATAAATTACACTTGATGAAATTCTATTGCTTGACACTGTGTATTGAACTGCAAGCATTGCTAGCATCAGCCTAGTGCTCCTGCCAAATAGCTACCATCAGTTTGGGAGATTACATAAGATAATGCTAATTACTATTCATGAACTGCTGACTATCAAAATAGATTTTTTCAGATTTGATGGAAAGAGGATTAGCTGAAAAAGCTCAATCAATTGACATCATTAACTTGTTTCTTGATAGGTTATATGCACTTCCGGATTTCTCTTTTTTTACAACATTTCATAGAATTGTGCTACTTTGGGTTTGAAGTTCAAACGTATACTCTGTATAAGATTTTTTTTCAAGCTCTCAAGTTCTTTTCTCTGAAGTTAATCTAAGCCTAATCACTTTTCTCGTAGACTAGTTTCAAGGCGGGTAATTTGTCTTTTCAAAGTGTATTAGAGAGAGGGAAAAAAAAAACCTTAGGTATACAAATTCTCCACTTTTTCTTTCTCCCAACAAGTAGCATATAACCATAATGGATTTCAGAAACTCATTTGTTGATTGAAGTTTAAACGAATTGCTCAATTTTTTAACTAACCAATTTTTTAGCAGACAATTTTTACAACGAGTCAGTAGAACACGTTAACTTCTTGCTGTGTGTAACGGTGAACTAAAGATACAAACAGATTGGAACTTTCAGGGGTTATTTATGCTTGCTCATTGGTCACTACATAACCACTTGGTTCACATCGGGGCAGCTGCTTGGTGACTGAAGTAGAGCTAGGGATTAATGTTTGAGTTCAAGTAAAAATCAGAATTTCAAATGCTGATTTTCAATCTAAGGCTTTTGCTGCTTGGAGCATTGGTGCAACATAATCTTTCTGCTTCTCTTTCTCCTCCTTCTCCCCCTCTCTCTCTCTCTCTCTGTGAATGTAATATCTAGGATTCTATATGGAACCTGAAGGCAGTGAATGATTTGACTTGTACTTGATACAACATAATATATAAGATGAGAAATGTAAGCCATGAAGATAAAATTGATTATTTTGATACATGGATGAGTTAAGCAGTAGTTCAATTCATATAGAATTGTATTGAGATGATTGTTTGAGCTTCACTTTTTTCTTTAACCAAGTGAACCAAACTGATTACCTATACAAATTTCCACAGGCTGTTCTGCTATGAAATTATTTTCTTTTAGTCTATATATATACATGGGTACATCAATAATTCTGTAGCCTAATAATGAAAAAAAGCATTTATCTTATACAGTAAATATTTATTTTCAACATTGTCGCTGCATTTAACCGAACACTTCATCAATCACATAGATCAAACATACAGTGGAAAACTCGGATGAAAATTCAGCTAATAACTGCATCAGGCTCCAGCCACTGATCAACCTTCATAAATTATTGTATCAATTATCCCCAGCTAATAGCATTAAAGCCTATTTTCATAACTCTAGACAAATTTGATATCTAATGATTGAGATGAATTGTAAAATTACCAATGTGGCCATAACAATAGAGTATTTCTCCCATTGTTCACGATCAGACTTCTTTTTTTCTATTACAAAAAACATTATTCCTGAACAATGTTTATAAGATGGAGTAAGGTAACTAATTTGTTTCTCAATTCATGAATCTATTAAGTACCTTTTGATTATTGTGGCTAGCATTCTATTTTACCCAACGTGAATAGAGTGGAAAAGTGATCAGTTTCTGGATACTTTTTTAAAAAATCATTTGAAAATCCAAAATAACTTTTGATTATTTTCTTTCAAAAGTCAGTCAGCAAACATCCCTGATTAGATAATTGCAGAGAGAGATTATTTATATTCCTTTTAAAACGTTTCCAATCAACTTTGAAGTAAAAATTCATCTTCTAGAAAAATGTCATGCTTTTCATCCCAGTTCAAATAATTATAGTAATATCATTAATCTTATTTGCATCATCGTCATTATTATTGAATCACTGTAGCCATGATTACTGACCCGCAAGCAAGGTGTCGAGGTATTCTTGTCTTTTTTTTTCAGTTGTTTTTGTTGAGCCGGCACTACCAGGCACACTATTTGGCCTATAACTTTGCAATTCTTGGGTACAAATATCATTTTTCCAAATGAAATAGAAGTATTAACAAAGACATACATGCGTACAGACACACACTCCCTTATCTTCCGGCAAACAAAATCAGCTGAAAAAGTTGACAGTTATTTTTTAGTATTTATCTTTTATTAGATGAAGTATTATGAACCCAGAGCTTCCCAAAGTCAGGGTCAGAATACCTCCCGAGGTTCCATGAAAATTATTGGAGTCACAGAAATATATCAAAATAAAAAAATGTTTTTGCTTTCTTCCTTTCTTTCTTTTCTTCCTTTCTTTCTTTTCTTCCTTTCTTTCTTTTCTTCCTTTCTTTCTTTTCTTCCTTTCTTTCTTTTCTTCCTTTCTTTCTTTCTTTCTTTTTTTTCCAAAAAAATAATTGGACGGTGGGGGGGGTCATTACCAGAGATGCTACAGTGTTTCACTTGATGGTTGGTGTGGTGTGTTGTGTTGTTGTTACTGTTATTGTTACTGTTATTATTATTGTCATTATTATTGTCGTTATTATTGATAATTTTCTATCAATACCACCTTGGAAGAGGAAAAAAATTGTATCTATATGGTACTTCTGACAAGATGATGAAATCAGTTTAAGTGAAGGGCTTTTACTACTGCTACTTATTACTTTCCTATCATTATTTTCGTTGTCTAATTAATACATTTAGTAATTGTCATACTATTGTTATTACTGATAATGCTTTGATTTTAACTACTAGAATCATCTGTTGTGTTGGATACCTTGTCTCTTTTGGTTGGAGCAATATACCTACTAAGGTCCAAAGCCCTGGTTGGGCATCTAGACCAAACAAACATTTCTGTTTATCATAAAATAACAAAGATGTTGGTACTTGTCCATATAATTCATGGAATAACGACAATGCTCCATTGTGGAATTTTGTGCAACATGTTGGCTGCTATTTTATTGATTTTGTGTGAAGTAATCTCGACACCTGGCATGAAACTTTTATCTTGACTGCTTCCCAAATATTTCAGCTGATCATCTTATCATGTCACTCTGTTAGAGTGTGAAGAACAACTTGATTTTATATGCTCTTAAAACTCCTAAATCTTACAGTAAAAGATTTTATAAGTTTATAATGTTTTGGTAGATAATCAACTCTGATCAAATTCATTCTCTTCATTTGATCTCTTTTTGTATTTTTTTTTAATTCCGAAAGCCCAGACAAATTTTCTTTGTTATCTGGAAAATCGTGGATTTTAAAGAGTAATTCTTTACAAGAATTCAGAACGAAAGTTTCTTTTCCTATTTATTATAATTTTGATTTCTGCAAAGCAACAGTACTATTGCAAGCAGATGATAGAATTCAAACATTCCCCTTAGACAGTTGTTTTATACTCCAAACATCAAGCTTTAATTACAAGTATCAAGCATACTAATTTCCTTTTAGATATTATATATATCTATAAAAACTTGAAAGAACTATCATGTCTTTATTTATTAAAATAAGATCTTAAATCTATCTTGCTGTAACCACAAATCCGTACCTGCAAGTGCCAACTAAACCTAACCCAGTTTTCATTTTGGTAGCAATGATCCAAAAAGGCTAGTTTTACTTAAAACCTAGATGAAACTTTCCAAATTAAGTTCAATTTTGTGGGGATGGGAATATAGTTTGTTTTTTTTTTTTAGTACTGTAATTTTTCAACACATTCTTGGGGAGAAAGCCAAGATAACAACTTGCCAAGTTTTTTTGCCAAAATGTAAGTAAATGTTATGATTGATATCCTCCAAGAATAATTATTACATGTGCACTCATCCAAGATATTGAGTGAGAAAGATGTATGACTAGATATTAACTCTTGTCCTTCCCACTGCAGCATGTATATCGTCAGGTTGAAGTACTCTGAGTGGTTTGCTATTGTTTTGTTTTTTTGCTTTTTTACATGAGGTGATGTTTTATTTCAGCTATGTTTTTCCACTTAATGTGTTGTCATGTATTGATGTCAGCATTTTGAATTTCATGCCTTTCACAGGAGATTTAGTACTAAATCACTCAATGTCAAACCCTAACATAGGTTCTTATTGTTAATCAGTTTACTCCTAGGCCATCACAACTTAGCTATTCATATCAATGCATACATAAATTTATGCAAACATTATATATATATATATATATATATATAAATACTGGTGAGCGAAAACATCATGACCATCTGCTTCATGTTCCTGAAACCATTCCAGTACAGGTTGTGTAGTGAGGCAGAGTGCATTTTCTTGCTGAAAAATACCATTGACTGTTGCCATGAAGGAGTTTTTCACTATCAAGTTTGTTGGTATATGACATAGTATCATCCACCTGAATGATAAGAACGAGTGTTTCCTAGCAGAATACTGCTCTACTCTCACCTTAACTTGTTGTTTTTCAATAATGCATCCTGGTACCATTGCATCCTCAAGATGATGAGGCACATGTACACTGTCGTCACCTCAACAAAACTCATCAAACCAGGCAACCTTCTATCATAGATACAAGGTCTACTTCTGAATGCTCTGCAGCTATGCACCCCATGCATAACTAGGATCAATGTACCCTATGTTTTGACACATTCCCTCCTTCATCTTGGTTAAGGCTATCTCCGATTTGTGCCACAGTAGCCCTTCTGTTGGCTTGTACTGGGTGAGAAATCCTCTGTTCACTTCTCAAAACAATAAGTCTTGGCTGCCCAATGCTTTGTCAGCAGTTCAATTTTTTGAGCTGTCGTGGTGTGACATGAAGCAAAATCAGTCGAGAACTATTGGTCTTGGGCTTGTCAATCTTGTTCTCTGTATGGATACATGAATGAATATATTGCTTGGCTTTGCAAACAAAGATTTGGGGAAGGGTTTTCCACCATTATAGGGTCTTAGACAGCAGAGCCTGTAAATGGAATAACCTTCCAGCTTATGCAATGAAAATAGCTCAAGAAATATGCCTTATTTTAATTCTAAAGTTCTCAAAATGAATGATTTCATAGACAATTTTTAAATATTCATATCTGCAATTATTTTTCGTATGTTTATACAATGGAATCATTTACAAAATAAATAACTTGTAACATTATTCATAAGTTAATTATGTTTTAACAATTTCTCAAAATACTTGTTGAAGCACACCCTCACACTTGTGTGTATATATATATATATATATATATATATATATATATATATATATATATATATATATATGTGTGTGTGTATATATATATATGTATAAAATAAACATTAATAGATAATATTTATTTTAAAATAATAGTTAACTATTCCTTATGATGCTTAAACTTCAATATTGTGGTAGTTGTTTTTTCAAATTTCCAAGTTGAGGCATCTTCATTATCATTCATTTTTGATTTTTGTATCTTTCATCTTATTTTTATTGCTTTCATCCTACCATTCAGGTTGATTAAGCAAACCTCATAGATTGGAAACAAAGCAGTAGCCTACGATTAGATTTGAATTCTCATCCTGTATCTTTGGAAACCCATCTGACATGGACATTGTTTTACCAATTTGGTCCCAGAGACCCACCAGCAAGCAAAATTTAAATTTAGTCATATAGTCACATTCTTCCCCATCCAATTTTCTCCCCATCATATTGTTTGTTTAAAGATGAAAAATGAACCAGTAGAAAAATTATTAATAATTCAAGATTCTGCTCTGTTTAAGGGAATATTTTCACCATTCATGTTTAAATAATGATATGGTTTCACTGTGTAAAAAACTTTCAAACTGCTTTTAACAGCTTTTACGATTTCATTTTCTTGTCCGAGATTTTTTCAAAAGTGAATGGCAAAATTTGATTTATTTATTTATTTCAGGTGATGCTGGCCCGCCACAAGACAGAAGGGAACATCTACGCCATCAAAGTACTTCAGAAAAAAGCTGTAATGAAAAGGAATGAAGTCAGGCACATCATGTCAGAGAGAAATGTCCTTGTGCAGAATGTTAAACATCCATTCCTTGTCGGACTACATTACTCCTTCCAAACTCCAGACAAACTCTACTTCGTTCTTGACTATGTCAATGGTGGAGAGGTGAGAATCAGTTTCTTTTCAAATGTACATATATATATATATATATATATATATATATATATACACACACACACAATATATGTGGTACAAATCAGGCTAGCAGTATAACATAATATAATAATATAAAGCCACTTCTGAAATGTAATAGATTTATTTCATAGAGTGCTCAATACAAACAACTTTTTACTCATGAAGTTAAGTTGTTTTAGAGTAGAGCTGGAAATAAATAATAGAATGTGGATTCACCTGATGAGGCCCGAACAGGGCAGAAACGTGAGTTAGTTTGTGTAGCAAATCCACATTCTACTATATATATATATATATATATATATATATATATATATATATATATATATATATATATATGTGTATGTGTATGTGTGTGTGCGTTCTACCTTTTATGTACATATGAGGCCAAACTGATAATTTTCTTTTTTCTCTCTGTCATCAAAGTTTTCTTAGATTATGCCACAACTTTCACCTCCTGTATCATGTATACTAGCTTATGTCAATAGCCCCCACTGCTCTCCAAAATAAGGTACCCTCACTTTTATCAGAATGTCAAGTTCAATGGGTCTAAAAATAGACTCATGTAATCCATTAAGGGAGATTTTGTAATGTTTAAAATATTGACTTGTGATTGATTGGACCCTGTCAAGACTGACCATGGGGGTAACAGCATCTGTTGCTACTGTATGGACAAGTAATGGTAGTGGTGATGGGGGAGTAATTTTCTGGTTCTCACCTACTCTCTTCTCTATCAGCCGCGGTTGCGTACCGGTGATAAAAATATTTTTATCAAGATTTCTAGTGATGAGATGAAACATAGGGAGAAGTGGATGTATGCCTTTCCCAAGAGCATTAGTGTAAAGTGAGCATAAACAGCATCAGCTGAAACTCAAACTAAGTTTACTGATCTTGGTTTATGTACCTCCAACTATAACATCTACATGCATCACTAAAATGTCGACTTACATGCTGACATATAAGGGTGAATCAATGTCTGTAGCCCGGCAGTTAACAGCTTAATTTTGATCTGAAATTCTAATTGTATGCTATTTGATCTATGGGATTTATTTTTGTCACTGAATCAAGTGTATTGACAAGGGAGGAGATCGTGTTGAAGGATAAATGTTTTTGGTGTAAAAAATTATTTTTTCATCATCAGACTGGAGACTCACTTACATATCCATGTATAATAAATAATCACACATACAATGTTATGCAGCCTTTTTAAGCAAACATTGAAGATTTTCTAGCTCTTAAAGTACTATTTGATAATAAATGAGTGATTTTTAGAGTAAGTTTTTAATTAGCTCAGGCTTAGATGTACAAAGCTTGTTCATATCCTTTAAATATAGATTTAATCTGCTCAAGGGTTGTATGGAACTGTACAATTCCTTTTACCCAATGATGACATATCACAAAAATTTGTTCATTCATTACTTAATATTATTCTATATGCCACTTCTTGTATATGAATTTTGAAAATCCTACAATTATATCTCAATGATTTTCATCTCTGCTATACAAAGAATTGCCCTAAGCTATGATGGTAGGGCACAAATAAAGCCGAATAGGATATTGCCAAAGTCCTAGAGTTGACCTTATTATTATGGATTCATCAAACACTGGAATTAAAGACATGAATAAAAGAGAGAAGGAAAAAGAAAGAGTGATGCCATCATGTCATGTCATGTCATGTCATGTCAATGCGTGTTTGTGAGTTCTCTGTTGTTTTTTTTTAAACATTGAATTTCTGTTATGAAAAATCTTGTCAAACTCCTACCATTGAGTTTTGACTTTATTTTTGTTTGTCACAACAATGAAAATGACCTCACCAAAAATCAGTGACATCATGACAGGTTGAATGAGAATTACAAATGCAAAAACTGATGACGAATTCCCCTTTTTCAACCGGGGTCAACTTGTTTTATTACAGGAACCAGTAATATAGGAAATGGGATACATGGTTTGGTTTAAATATTGTATGGGAAAATGTTTTGTTTACTTTTTAGATTTTAATGAAGGAGGGGAGTTTGACCCAATCTGACCAAGCTTGTTTCATTAGTTTTTTCTTTTGATTTCCTTGTTTTGACCCTTTAAACTGAAACTGTCAACCAAGGGATTTTATCAAAATCAATATAATTTTGAGAATGCAAGTTTTCTCTAGGTGTAAATGTTTTTTGTAGCATTCACTCAGATTTTACTTTTTATGAGTTATTCTCTTTGCATACATTCCATTTTTATTTTTTTTTTTTTTTTATTAGTGATCCCGACTATCTTAAATATTTGTTTCATTCTCTCAGAATGGTGTGGAATCTTACCTGATTTTTTTTTTTTGAAAACGATTGCTGATTACATACCTTTTTGTATAAGCAATCTCTGACACAATTAGTTTAAATTCCAAGAGATGACTCACTTTTCATATCAGTTGTTGTCTTCCCTTTTTCTGTAAAAATAAAGAATCCCATGGTTCACTTGTCTTTCATCAGGATTTATGACAGCAACCATGTCTGATTTTCCATCACTCTTTTCAGCCTACTTACTTATTTATTCCTTTATGTGTAAGAGTCCACTTTTTCTTTTTTCCCTTTTTTTGCATTTTTCTTATTTTTTTTTTTTGCATTTTTTTTCTATTTACTATTTAATTAGATTTATGTGAATAGGAAGCGGATTTTTTATCTCTGGTTTGCGGGTGGCAATTCTCATCAGGAGAACAAATATCATGACCTGCCTGTCTGATTATACAAATACCCTTGAATGCTGTGTGCAATATTACATTATATATTCCAACTACTGGTTTTCATCATTGTATGTGGTTGGTTCGAACTGATTTCTTCATATTGGGGGGGGGTCACAACATTTTAGCCATGTACCCTTCCTCATGTATTTATGCAGACATTGTGAGAAATTGACAAAGACAAGGAGATTGGTCCTAACCAACCACATGCAATTATTAAAACACCTTATCTAACAATGTTCAGACAAGAACTATGAGCTTCCTCTCTGTACCAAATGTTGCATTCAGTAAAACCCAGAAAATTAATGAGGCCTATCACTATTACCAAGTTATCATCCCTGTAATAATCTGTGTGTGCTTATCTGAACCTTTGTGCAATGTTTGTCCCCAATTCAAATCTATTAGGTTGGAGGTTGGGCTATTAAGAAAAAAGAACCACCTAACATGAAATATCTTTTGTTGAATACTTTTCTTTTGAATGGGTTAATGTCAACCTTGAGCAAGATGTACCAATAGTTAGCTCTGCCAAAAGAATCAGAATCAAAACTTATGTTTGAGTCAGTATTCCATGAAACTATCAACCATCTTGAAGGGTTGTTTTCTTTTCAGTATATTTGTCTGAACATGTATGAGAGTATATTCATTCATGTATAATTCAACTTCCTATTTCTTAAGGCAAAAAGCTGGAATATATTTCATTTTTGTGTAATCCCCACTTCAGTGTAAAACCTGTCTCTGCTGAAAAAGTATCACTGCTAAGTTATAAACCGACCAAATAATACTACTTTCCAATTATCTTATTGTTCCTGTTTAATCAAAATATTTTGTCTGAGTTATTTGTGAATTAAGAATTCTGAATTCTGAAGTGGTTACTGATTGTCACGGAGAGGAAATATGTCATTCATGAGAAGTAAAGCAACATTGCAAATCCGGTTTGGCAATGTATGAAAGAGGCTACGTGGAAATAGGACTTCCGTAGTTGTTAGTTGATTTTGAAAACATTACGCTTGTGTAATATAATCCCTCCAATGTTGGATTTTGATTCTGATACAAAATTTCTTGCAATATGCATAAATAAATTTGATATTTTAGTCATTTTTTTTTTTATTCGGTAATCCAGAGAATGAATAGCAATTTTATTTATTTAGTCTTTAGTAAGCTTGTTTTCCTTTACTGGTAATATTTACAATATAACTTCTGAACTTTGAATGTAAAGTTTTATATTTACAATGTAATTTCTGAACTTTCAATGCAAAAGCTTTACTTCTAAACATCTTTAGAGTAAAATGAAAAGTTGATTCTATACTGTGACCAACCTATTTCTAAGATTGATTTTAGTAATATTGATAGAATTCAGCGTTGCGTAAGATGGATGTCCATTGAATGCAATTATGATTATGCTATGAAATTAGAACAAAAAAAATCCTGTAAAAAATTAAATCTGTCTTGTAAATACTTTTTAATTTTGATAAAAAGAGCAAAACAATGTTTAGTTTGTTTGAAAGTTCTGGGGAGGAGAATTATTTGAGGATTCATTTTAATTATTATTCTCATCTTTTTCTTTATTTACAATCCCCATGTTTCAGTTGGTAGACTCTCTACTCTTCCCCTGGTGAATTTGATAGTTATGAATCAGACATGTGCCTGGACCTTTACATGTAGTGAACAAAACAACAAAGATAAGGATGCAAGTCCAAATATTTTATTAAATAATGGAAGCTTTACTTCTCACCTCACCATCTGTACCACTGAATATCTCTCTTATTCCTCTGTTCATTTCTACAACTAGTATTACTTATATTATTACACTTAACTTCTAAACTCTTTATCTTCATGTTATTTTGGCCTTCAATTCTTGAATTCATGAACTGCTTGAAATCGCTCTTGAACACAGTGGAACTCTTCAATGAGTAGAACTTTTTCAAAAATGGAACGTATTTGTGAACTAAATGAAAAATTTTAAAAAAGCATTACCTGAAACTCCAAGGAAGTCTATTCGATCAGAAGTTATTTCCCTTCATTAAAGATTTGACTTTATATGAATTTAAGAGTTAATCCATTTACTGCGGAAGGTGGAAAGTATAATAGTTATTCATTGCAAGATGAAAGCCCTTGTTCATTGCAAGTAATCCATTGCCATATAAGAGGCCTAACCAACAGGACTGAGTTGCAATCAATCACTATAAAACGAAAATTGAAATGATAGAAATTTCCATCATTCACAGTTGATGGGTTAGATATTCTATGTATTAGGGAAGCACTGCAAATACAGGAGTTTTCAACCACTCCCGTTTGCATAATCTTATAAAGAAAGGTCAAAGATAGCCTGATGATTTCTGATAAAATTTATTATAAGTTTCTACTATAAATATTTGGAATTTATTAAATTTTAGGATCTTTATAGTTTTCATTCATTCTCAGAAAAAAAGATGGGTTTTCTTCGTTTTTGTCAAAATAGCATAACAATTGAAGTGAAAAATTATGCAACAAGAGTTATATATTGTGATAGGCAGAGTTTGCATTTCTTTTTTGAATTTTGTATTTTTTTAATCTAATATTTTGTTGTTTTTTTTTTTTGTCAGTTATTCTTCCATTTACAACGTGAACGATTTTTCAACGAATCCAGAGCACGGTTCTATTCTGCAGAAATGGCCAGTGCTCTTGGATATCTTCATTCCCTGAACATTATTTACAGGTTCGTATCTTTTATTTTTTTTTCCTCTTTGTAGTAATACAATCCGTGATACCATGAAAATCTTTCTTTTTATATAACATACAAAAAAAATAGCATATTGCTATAAAAATGTATCAACTAAATATTATATACCTCTGTGAACAAGGCAAAGGTAAAACAATACGTTTGCATCAAGAATGAAAGAATCTTGGCAGCTTGCAATGTGGTGAGGGATTTTCTGTCCACTGAAATGCTAGGAAGGACAAAATAGTAGCTCTTAGCTGCTAAATCTAATATGGTACCCTAGCAGCCTCTTTCCAATCATGGCATAAACCAACAAAACTCCATGTAAAAATCATCAACATGTTCAATTAGCTGAGGGAAAACAGTACTGATTTTTTTTTTTTTAATACATTTCTTTCCTCTGAAGAAAAGTGTCTGTCTAATGTTATTTTTAAAAATTTTGTCAGAAATGCCAAAATTCATTGCTGAAATATTTATCGATATTTTCTTTTGCAGAGATCTCAAACCAGAGAATATCCTTTTGGATTCTCAGGTATGTTAAAAGATTGTTTTTTTTTTTCAAATTTCTCACACAAGACCTTATACATTCATCAACTTGGTGAATTGAATCAGCTCACCAAATTCTAGTCTTGAAAATGGAAGTAATCTAACTGTCCCCACATTCTATTCTGTACTTTTGTCTATGATACACTGTAATGGTATTTCATGGTTAGTTGGGGATTCTTGACAGCTACTGGTACCATGTAAACCAGTACATTCTGTAACTTGATACTTGGAAAGGAGATATGCGTTGCCAAATAATTCCTCTTGCTTACTGAAATTCCATGAAGGACAAGATATCAGATTCAAACAGTTGGCTCTAGTATGGTACTAACACAACCTTTTCTAGTTATGATACAAACCAACAAAATACTATTATTCTGTTGCTTTTCTTGATGAAAGATAACTTCAGAAATGGAGCCTACTAACAATTTTAGTTATCATCTCTTTATATGTCTGCCTACACATCAGTGATAATTAATAGCTTACTTTTGAAAAGTATTTGAGGTAAAGACTTGTAAAATCACAGAACTAATGAAAGGAAACATAGCCAAAAGAAGCAACTACAGATTGTCAGGATATTTCAGTGAATGAGTCGTTAAACATCAAAGTAACAATACAGAATAGCTAGACTAAAAAGTCTAACACCGCCCTTCCAATGAATGTGGATTGTAAATTACTAAATTCAAGTGTAACAAAAGTTGACTCATTTTAAACTCTGTTTTTTTTTTGGTTTTAGTTAAGTACGTGTGCAATATAAATTAACTTGTCACTATATCAACACTATCATTAATTTGCAGTAACCTCTTCATAAAGATTATTTCCTCTGTGACAAATTGTATTCATTAAATTTAAATGTAATCTATAAATCTTCGAATTTCAGCTCTCATTATTTTCTCTGTGACTAATTGTGTTTGTTGAATTTTAATGTAATCTATAGATCTTCAAATTTCAGCTCTCCCATTCAGTGTTGAATTAAACAATAAAGAGTAATTTTTTTGATCCAATGTTTTTGGTAACAATTACTATTAAATATTACCCCCCCCCCCCCCAACTCTATCTTTTAGTCTTCTCCCTAACTTACTTGCTGCAGAATTACACTAAAATACCTCATTGTTTCCACCATATTCTACCAAAATCTAATTTTTCATGCTGGAAAGAATTGTCTTGCCTTTCTTCCTTCAAGATGTGCAAGTAGTCACAGACTTTAATTATCTAGAATTGGAGATCAAACCTATAACTTCCATTCATTTACCAATTCACTGATTTTATTTTTAAGCTGAATGTAGAACTATGTAACATTTTCTACTTGAAGAGTTGCCTTTATCCAAATCAACACTTAATCATGTTTGTCTTTTTATTTGTCAATTTCATTTCAGGGTCATGTCGTATTGACAGATTTTGGTTTATGTAAGGAGGGAATTGAAGGCATGGGTACAACTACTACATTCTGTGGCACTCCTGAGGTAGGTATAATTTTTCTGTTTAGAATACATATCAAATTGTTACCATTATATTGATTCTTGAGTGGGACTGATTATCTATGTTAAATTAGACCAATTCAGGTTCTCTTTTACGACCATTAGTTTTTATTTTTATTCTAATGATTTAAGAAATTGGTTGAAAAAAAAATCCTAAAACTATGGTGAAACGTGTTCGGTTAGTTACACTATTGAATCTGTCAAGTGACCAATGTCTTTAGGCAGCATGCTGTGTCGGGGTGATCAATTAAAAAAAGTGGAAAAAAAGGGTGATCAATGAATAAGTTATTTCTCCCGCTTTTGTAAGGCAGTGATCACTGAAAAATGCAAAGTAAGGGACCGATTTATCAGAAACTTACATTCCAAAATGAACCCCCCACTAAAAACCTATTTCTTTTGAAAAAAAAAAGAAAAAATTTTTTCTTCTAGATATAAATGGGGTAAATTTTGAGCTGTCTATCTCCGTTGGTGCAGCGTCATAAATACATACAGCAAGACTAGTTCAAGAACTGAAAAAAACCCATGTTGACAGTTTTTGACATGTTTATTTTTTTAGTATTTTGAATTTCATAGGAACTGGGTTAGGTGATAAAATATAACCCCTGTATGTCAGAGGCAGATATCTATCACTGAGCCATGGTTATGTAGCTTATTTGAATATGAAGATCTGAACCTTGCAGGATCCTATGAACTACTCACAAGACTAGACTGAAATATACTTTGCAAATATAACATACATCAGCAAAAACAAATGAAATAAGAATCAATAAAGAATAATGTTTATCATAGATAATTCTTGTAGTAAAATTACTCATACAATGTTTTGTCCAGAAGATCAAATAAATTTAGATCATCATAACTACTTGAGAGTGCTTAAACAGAAAATACGCTTAAAGTGCACCTTATAATGGAAATCTTTGAGTGAATAGTAAAAACATGATTTTCCCATTAAAATAGAAGAAAAAAAATAAATGAAATGAAAAGACCATTGTATATTTTTGGTCAGTTTTTTTTTTTTTTCCAACTTTATTATAATTCATAGATTTCTTTAGCAAAAGAGTTGAGCACTATTTGAATGAAGTGGCTGAATATGTGAAGAATAAGAGTAGTTTGAATAGTTTTAGAAAAAAGTATTGACAAATTTCGAGAAAATGGCTTAAAAAATGGATTAAATAGTCAGTATTGGCAACTCTCCGAGGAAATCTTTTAGAGAATTTAAGTTATCAAGGATATTATAGCAAGCCGATGTGTGATAAGGCAATGTTGAACTGGCATGAGATTTTTAAAAGTCGATATGACAATACATTATAATGAGATGCCCATTAGAACATTATCATGGGTATCCTCAAGTCCTACAACTCATTTGCTATTTTTTGTTTTAAAAATATTATTTGTGATGCACTGGATGTGGTTTTTTGACATCCAGCCCGATCCGGATTCTACCGGATATGTAGCCAGATACTGGATTATTCAGCTGTCAACAATTTTTTATGTAAGATTCTTAAATGAATGATCTATACTAGGGATATAAAACTACAGTTTACCTTAGATAATACCTATTTAAAATATGCTAATTATTATTAACCCTTGTAAGAGAAAACAAATATAACGAGGCTTTAATTAGTGATTTCAGAGCTACAAATGATGTGCTATGTAGTGACTGGTTTCAGAGTGTATAATGCCCTGTTCGCTATGGGTCTTAATACCATGGTGAGAAGATGGAGTTAATTTCCATTCCACAATGCCCATGATAGAGAAATGTAGCAGAGCCTGAGGAAGGTCTATGTCCAACGACGGACATTAAAAAACAGATGATGATGATGTTCAAGTGAAACAGTCCATTCAAATTCTTTTGATTTAATGTTATGTATTTCGAGTAGGACAATATTAGGTTGATAAGGTCACACCTATGGAGTCCAACGGTGGTTTATTTTTTAGTAATAAACAAAAAAAATTAAAATGACGTAAAGTTAGCATTTGGAGGTTTTCTAAAATTTCTGCAAAATATGAAAAAATATTATCTTCGTATGATAACTGCTTTAAAAATATTCTAAAATATCAGAATTTTTTAAAAAGATTTCATTTGGCATTTTATTTTCAAAAATTGATTTTCTTGATTCTGCAATTTCCAGTATCTTAACAATATAAAATGCTGTAAGAGAATTTTAAAATTGTATCCTTGGTATTTAGAAAAATATTTTATTGATTCTGCAATTTCCAGTATTTAGATTTAGTACTTATTATAATAGTTTAGACAATGTGGATGTAGACAAAGTGGGCATGAACTTTGCAGACAATCCTTGTCATCTTTATACCATTCTAGGATACGTTTTAAAAAGAGAGCTAAAAACTTCCATGAGAGTTGCTACTATGAAAATATGTAAAACAATCAAACAAACTATTGGTGCAGTTTGATCTTCAGTTCAAAAAGAAACCATGTGACTTATTTTAATCATAGAATCCATTTTAAAGAAACAAATTTATCATATTATATATGAAAAAAGACAATAGAAATATGAATAATAGTTATTTAAAACAACACTGTACCAAAAAAAAATTCTATTCTGAGTCAGAAAAAAACAATGTAATCTCATCATCATCAGCTTTTTAGTGTCCATCATTGGACATAGACCTCCCCCAAGATTCACCAAACCTCTGTTATAGGCCATACAGAACCAGTACTTTCTGAACTTGACTAGCTTGTCACACTATCTTACGTTCTATCAGCCACTATTTTGCATATGATCTCTGGGGATTGCTGTTTTGAGCAATGATGTCCAGTGGTTGTGTGCCATTCTTGCAATATGCCCAGCCCATTGCCATTTGAGTTTTCATGGTTGCTATGATATATATTCTTTGATATACTGTGCTGTTTTGTGATATTTCGATGTGATGTTGAGCATGATTTTCTCATGTGTACATTGCATGGTTCTCAGTTGGAAGGTCAATCTTTTGATTAAATTCCATGTATGGGCTCCATACGTGACTATCAGGAGAATGGAGCAGTTGTAGACCCTCTTTTCTAGGATTAATCAGATTTTCTTGCTCTTCCTCTACCAAAAGCTTGCTTTCCGAGAGTGATTCTTCGCTTGATTTCTTCTTCTTTTAAGAATCAACCTAACCTGTAAATGAACTAAGGAACAATTCAAGGGTTCTCAAACAAATTCGGTGGATAGGTCAGTATCCAGAAATATATCAGACATTTAACTCGATGGAAAATTAGATTAGTATTCATTTTTTGGTTAGGCCAAAATTCAAGATTATATTATTATTGGGTCTGTATATCACAGCATCATTTCTTATATAGGCTAGGCTGATATATGTTCTCTGGTAGTTCTCTATAATTACCATATCTCTGAATTGTTACTGATGGTAATCACAACATATTTTGGTGACTTGAAATCATGATAATACAAGTCTGTCCATCATTTGCTCTCGTTTCATGGCATTACTGAATTTCGATTCCTACCTACATCCATGCAAGGACAGTTAAAGTGATCAGTGAGACTGTCAAATGGCCGATAATCTTTCATCAGTAAAAATATCAGTAGCTTAAAATGTTTAAGCATTAAAAAACATAAGCATGAGGAAAAAAAAAGGTGAACTTTAGGAGAACTTGGCATGAAATTTTCTAAAAAATTCCAAGAGCTACGTGGCTTTATTCATTGTTCTGTAGTGTAGAAACATCAGTATTATTACTGTAATTCATTGTTTTTTATTCATTTAGAGAATATTTGGTTTCTATTAGTCTAAAAAATTCAACTTTTGATGTATAAATGGTATATAAATAAATAAATATGCTTCCAACTTTTCATTATTATCTAAAGAGAAACAGTTTGTTGTCTATGCACCAGAAGACTTGAAGGATGAAACAATTAAAGCGCTCTGTGCACTAAAGATTTTTATCATTTGTATTGCAACTCCGGAATAAGTGAAAATAGCTGTTATCAATATATTCTCTGTAAACATTCCTTGAACAAACATGAGTGAATGTACTTTATCAAGTGCTAAGCAATATCCCTAATGTATGGTTACTTTCAAACTCAGCATCTCATAGAATTATTCATTTTTGTATGTATATATGTATGTGTGTGTGTGTGTGTGTATATATATATATATATATATATATATATATATATATATATGTTTGTTGGCATCACCTGATATAGAATGATAGTTTCAGACCATTTGATTTCAATTCTCAAGGGGTGCCCCACTAATGTGGTTTTTCTATCAGATTGTTAAGTGTAGTGAATATCTTTGTATGTGTATATATATATATATTTTATATAATATATATATATATATATATATGTATATATATATATGTATATATATATATATATATATATATATATATACACACACACAGAGAAGATGTTTATGATAGATGAGAGAGATATAATGTCCAATTATTCTATGCAAGACTAAGCTAAGCTTATTAAATCCTTGTATTTATATGGTCTGTTATTGAATATCTTATCAAATATTGTGCATATTATGATTTCTGTTTTTGCTTGTATCTTTTTATGTCTTTCTAAATTATGCAATTGACATAAAGAAGTCTGATTATTGGACACTTTGAATTAGATTTCTGATTCTGAGGGCATTCAAACATCTTATTTCAATTAATCTAAAGTCTGTCCAACGGTCCGTATGTGACAGCCTATCAGAAAAATCACACAACATAGACCCATGAAAGTTTCTGTATGTATCAAAATGATTCTTGGGAAAATCACCCCTCCCCCTTGTGTTTTTTATTGGGTGGTTCATGTGAATTCATGTTACGGTGGACATATTCTTTGCGCCCACATTTTCAACTGAATCCATGGGGTGTCGATGAAAAACTGCTTAATTGCAGAGCAAGTGGAGACTGTATCGCTCATAGAGGTTGGATGGGAATAAGATGATATCACTTTTTAAAATCGAATCAAGTCGAATGAAATACAGATTTCAAACTAACTATTACACTAATTCTAATTTATTCTTCCTGTAAGGGCAGGTATTCAGTTAGTCACAAGAATTTTGAAACGGTTTTGTTAATCCCATTTACTGAACATTTTATCCCACTCTTGTTCCTACGTTCTTTTGATAAGTAGAAGAAATACATAAGATGAAGCATATCCCAAATATACATTACCATACTACTAGAATCCTTTCTTTTAAGGCCACATATATTCTTAGCAAATTTCATTCTATTCCAGTTCCTACTTTCTGAAGCTGTCCTGTTATGTTAAAATCTTCGAAAAAATGTATATCCAAGCTAAAAAATCTTTCAAAGAAAACTATTCTACCATTTATCATAAATGATATCATAAAACTACTGGGTAATTTGAAGCTCAATCTCTTTTTGTCATTAGTGTATGGGTTTTAACTAAGTTCATTCATAAAGATTGCTTTTCACTGTATTGTTGCTGCTATCATCTCAGCTTCCATTTTTTTTTTAATTTTGTCAAAATTGACATATACTCATTCATCAATTCCAACATTGAAGATGGAGGAAAATAAACAAACTTATTGGCCTATAATGCTTTTTTTTCAAGAAAAATTGAAATTCAACTCAAACAAAAAGAAAGACTTCCGCAGTTAATGGAGAAGGTACAGTGAATAATCAAAATACCCAAATCAAGCATTGGAAATTATTTGTTCAAGCTTGATTATGTTAGATGCTTTGTTGTGTGGCTTCCATATAAGTTAAGCAAAAAAAACAAAAACAACTGGACCATATTTTGGCATGCGATTCACTCCTTAAACAAAACAAAAATGTTCTGTTTTTGAAACAAATTGTAATGTGGGAGTCAAATAACAATATCAAAAGGCTTGCTCTACAAATGTTTCTTCATTTTGAAGTTTATGAAATAAAGAATCATTGGTACAGCAAGCTTTCTCATGTTGTCATTTCATTCATATTGTAGGAATAACCATAATCCATACCAATAGATTGATTAAATTGTAATGTGTGATGAAATGTGGATGCTTTATTACAGTATGGGATACCAGAGGCCATGAAACAAGTAAAATGAACTACTACTTATCTTACCCAAGTCCAGCTTTCATCTGAAAAAGCTGATGCTGCGTATATACTCGCATTGGGAGGGAGTCTTCTTGTATGGACTCCTTCCAGAGAAGCAAACAATTGGTTTGAGCACACACTACTCCCAATTAGACCAATTGAAGGTATAATTGATGAAATACGACCAGAATTAGATGAAGGAAATGCGTAATGTTCCATCAGGATAATGCTAGACCCTATTGTTACAGTTTGGCTGGGAAGTTTTGACTCATCCCCTGTATCCACCAGATATCAAACACTTTGGATTACCTTCTGTTTTGGTCTTTAGAGAATTCTGTTCCCTGAAAAAAGCATTTTAAAAAAAATATCCCTCCTTTGAGTGATCCATCTGCAATATTGATAACTCTGTTTGATAGATGAAAAAAAAATACCGTTTACTGTATATCAATTTGAATCTCTTGCTCAAACCAATTAGTATTTTCTGCTGACATGAAAGAGTATCTTTTCTGTTCAAGCATTCTATATGATGCCTAATGGTCATTTTCTTTGCTCTGAACCATCTGATAAAATGATGCATATCAATATAATTATCATAAACTGATAAGGATAGCAACTGCCACGTCTGACTCTCAATTATCTTTGTGAACATCCAATTTGCTTGTCATGGCCTGATGTTGGCCATAAATATGATAGATGTGATTTTATTTGTTTTTTTTCATTGCTGTACAGAAACAGATTTGTGCTCACATGTTGCTAATGCGGTGATTACCACCTAGCTCTCACCTTGACTTTGAGATACTGCTAAAATGAATGCAAAAAAAAAGTCGTGATGAAATATTTTGTACAATATCTATACACGAATAGATATTCATGGCTTCCTGATAACATGCTAATGTCGAGATGACCAAAGGAGGATAAAAGTAAATTTAGGGGTTTTGGGTTGGCAATTACCGAAATTCAAAAGAATACACTCAAAAATCTATAGAAGACGTATAAAGAATTTTTTTTTTTTTTTTTTATTCAAATGCATCAGGTTACCAGATTTTTTAATCCTTTCTTTGAGGTCATTATATATATATATATATATATATATATATATATATATATATATATATAAAGAACCTGTCTACTCCGTGTAAGATATTTAAGGAATGAAGAAAAGGACCAAATTTTGAGTTATTTGAAATAATTTCCCACCACTTACAGCTGTAGCTAGAGATTTAGGAACACATTAAGGACCCCTTAATATTTAGTGAAAATGTCATTATATAATATCAGTAGAGATGTTGTAGCAGTTTATGGAGCATGTTGGAGCCCCCAACATAGGGCCTCAGAACATTTTGAAATAGGTCACCCCTACACATAGAAACACCCTCCCTCGGTTTACCTTCACTTCTGACCCTTTAAAAGTTTCCCCTACATTTTTGACTCTTTAAACTGATGATGTATCCTTTCACTTTTGATCCCTTGAGATGGGGGGGGGCTCAAGTTCTCTTTTGACTACTTAAAGGAAACAAGTCTCCTTTCATTACGTAATCTTTTAGAGAGGGGAAAAGCTTCCTTTCATATTTGACACTCTTAGAAGAGCAAAAACCATTTGAAACCCTTCAAAAAAATTTTTTGAAAAATGTTTTTTAAGTATGTATGGTAAATTTGGTTGGGCTAAAACTATGGTAAAGCTTTTTCTTTTACAGGCTGACTCACAATCAGACACCTCTCATATATATATATATATATATATATATATATATATATATATAATAATTGATATATATGAGAGAATAGATTAAAAGAGCAAAAAATCTTATGTTACTTTTGACCCTTTGGAGGGAGGAAAAGATATCCTTCCACTTTTGACCTCTTAGAGAGGTGCGATAGTTTCTCTTCACTTAAAACCCATTAAAGAATTTGTATAATCATATAAAATGAGAAAATTTGTATATGGACGGAAAGAAAGTTCCCACTTTTATATCAAAGTTTTATTGTAAAACCCTCAAAAAGTTATTTTCCTCAAAATATATCCATTTCTAAATGATATGATTGTCTGCATTGTGTAACAAATAGAGCAGATATGGATAGTGAAAGAATAATGTGTGAATTTATATGTATAGCAGTTATTTAGGACTTCGCCCCACAAGCATATTGTTTAGCTCAATGGTAAGAGTGATGCTATATATGAATATATATATATATATATATATATATATATATATATTATTATATATAGTTTTTTTTTTTTTTATACCGTTCCAGAGCCTTTTTCGGTATGGAAAGCAGGGTTGGAGGATTTTTTGGGAGATTGGACAGTATAGAATTATTTACAAGAGTGATTCAAAAGACGTCTTATAAGTTACGATGTTGTATGTCTTTTCAGTATTTGGCTCCAGAAGTGCTGAGAAAACAACCATATGACAGAACTGTTGATTGGTGGTGTTTAGGTGCTGTACTTTATGAAATGCTGTTTGGATTGGTGAGTTCCATTTTCTTTTTCTTCTTTTTTTTTTCTTTTTACTTTTTTCTTTTTTTTTTTTTTTTTTCCCCCTTTTTTCTTTTTTCCTTTTTCCTTTTTTTCTTTTTTCCTTTTTCCCTTTTTTCTTTTTTCCTTTTTTTCTTTTTTTCTTTTTTCCTTTTTTTCTTTTTCCTTTTTTTTCTTTTTTCTTTTTTTTTTCTTTCTTCTTTTTTTTTCTTTCCTTTTTCTCTTTTTTCTTTTCTTTTTTTCTTTTTTCTTTTTTTCTTTTCTTTTTTTCTTTTCTTTTTTTCTTTTTTCTTATTCTTATTTTTTTTGTATTCTTTTTTTTTCTATTCTTTTCTCATTTTCACTATTCATATTTGTCTTCACTTTGGAAGCATTGCTACTGACAAGTTGAAATCCCTACTTGAACGATTCTCTATTTATCTCTGAAGGAGAAAGGGGTATAGAAAATGGAATCAGCAAAGCAAGTTCAAACTCCAGCTGGGTCAGTTTGCATTCACTTCATTATAATTCCCTTGGAAAAGGCATGAATCCACTAACTCTTTCCCCCTTTAGCAATCGATGAACTGCTGAGCAATTGGAGCCGTGTTAGGTTTCCAATCTTTGATGTCGGGCTTGCATTCCGACCCCATGAAAACACACAATTGCTTTAAACAATGATTGGATGTCCAGGGATCGTTTGAGAAATGGGGACCAAATGATTGCCTTGTGTGTCATGTGACACATTGACAACAAAGCTGTGAGCCATTTATCTTTCTTTTCCTCTCTCTCTCTCTCTCCCTCTTATTCTCTCTCTCTTGTTCTCCCCTTTTGACAAATTAGTCCTTGCTTCCCGGATAATTTCCTATTTTCACAAACTTGTCATTGTTACTCGGGAATCAATTACATAATGCATGTTTTTTTGTTTGCCTATGACAATAATCAGAACGTAGGGTCATCTTGACCTTTGTTTTAAGTAATGATTATCATATCAGGGTCATCTTGACCTTCATTTGAGGTAAGGATTATCATTTGACCTTTATTTGAGGTAATGAAATCATATTCATTTCAGGTAATGATCATCATATTCATAGAAGAGGGAATTTAAACTTTTTTTTTTTTCTTTTTTTTTTCAAATATTTTTGCAGTGACAGTTGGGGGAAAAAATCCAGATTCATCTCAGAACCTTTTTATGACATCATGGAGTTATCAACAGCCATCAATATTTGCAACCATTTGGGTGAATACCATAGCACAATGGTTAACGAGCTCATATTGCGGTCCAATTTACTTGTGTAATGAAATTGATCCTCCTTGAGTGTCTCCACCCTTTTGGCCTTGTACCAGTCTAAGCTAGGCTCAGTAAATAACAAAAGGCTAATTTGGTTGATTGAACAGTTGTGAATTCCCCACTGGCATCAGCGGTCAGTGTTCAAACCCTGGTAAAAGCTGAAATTCCAAATGCTGCAACCATTTACTTACAAAGTTGGGTTTAATAAACATCAATATTTACAACTATTTAGCAAAAGCTGGTGAGACCTTATGAATCTTTCCACAATCCATCTTCTACTACCGAGGATTTGGCTGCATATTTCTGTTATAATACTTATTGTTTGGATACCTGCAATGGTTTGCAAACCAGTCTTTAATAGTAGTTTGAACATGGTCTATTTAATCTACTGTTCTCTATTCAAGTTACCAAATTTGACGGGAAGGGGAGATAATCCAAGTTTTATCTCTGGGTCTCACCTAACACAGGCATAGGAATAGTGCCGATTTTGGAAATCAATCAAGTCTGGAGGCTGAGGTTTAATACCAGCCTGTTGAATATCTGATTAACCCTGCATTCTGTGAGTCTCATACTGGTAGGCCTTTGCCAATGTGGTAGCTTTCTTTCACCTATGACATCTTTTTACATCTTCACCTCATGAAACCTACCATAGGACTTAATTTATACATTTTCTCGACCTAGTAGCTCTCTACTGTATTTTCTCACTTGGACAAACCTATCTTGGGACTGATTCTTCTAACCTGATAACTTGTGTGTTTGTTCGTGTGTTTTCTCCACAGACTCTCAGCTAATTTTTTTTTTTTTTTTTATGATTGAATTTTTTCAATACGGTAAACCTTAGTAATTATAGACTAATTAGGGGAAGGGGCTTGTCACTGAAGCTGAAAATTTGATGTATGAGGTTGCCCTTCATTCGGTAAATGAGAAGTACAGTTGTTCACTGTATTTAATGAACATCATTCAGAAAATCCAAAGGCTGTACGGTTCCCCCTCATTTTATTTTTGACCCCACCTTTATCAGAAAACAAGAAAAAAAAAATCCCTTGCGAAATATTATGCCGGTGTTAACCCTGAAACAATAACCATTCCATAGAATTCCGTCATATTGAAATACTGACGTAGCGTTCCTGATTTCAATTTTATACCCGAAGCAAAAACTATGCCAAAGAATTTTTTCATATCAAGATAATGACACGGAATTCCTAATTTTAAATTCAATTCTAATTTCATAATTTTTTCTAGAATTTTATTTGATTTTAATTTTTTCATTGATTTCTAATTTTGCAAGCTTCCATTTCAATTTGCAAAAACATCGTTATGATTTTTAATCATCGCAGTCACATGACATAGCATTTTAAAATTCAAAATTAGAATTTAATCTAATCAACCAAAAGAAATTATCCATTCCAGTTGTAAAAATTATAAACACTTTGACTTATTTTATTATTATTTATTTTCTCTATTATTATTCACCTTCATCTTGATATTCTGCTTGATTTCTTCGCAATTTCATTTCATTTAAGGTTTTTGCAACATGGTTTTAGATTAGATTGTAGATAAGTATAACTCCTATAAAGCTGCTAGAGACTTTTGTTTTGTTTTAAATCAAATAAAAAAACTTTATATAATATTATTGTTAATGAATTATTTTATGTTTAAATAGATTATTGTTTGCTTTGCAGTTTTTCGATAAAATCATTGTGTTTCCTACGTAAATTATCATTTGTTTTATAAAAAGTTGGAAATGAAAGAGAATTTAATGAATATGATTGAATTATCTTCAGCACAGTTATTGTTTCAGGTATCACTTGTGTAATATTGAATGAGGGGTGTCTTTTTGTACTTGTTCCAGCCCTTGGAATCAGAAGGTACCAAAAGTTCATTGCGGTCCACATATTTGCTGTATTCATCGAACCCCACTCAGTTAATTCCAAGTCAGTTTGGAAGAGTCCAGGTGTTTGTTAAAGCTGTTACAGTGTACATATTTGTGTTTGCATATGAGTGCTTTTTCACTTTTACTCTTTCAACCTTGTTTCTTTATAATCAAATTTTTTCTTTTTTGTTGGAGTTATTGAAATTATTTTTTTATATTGAATTTTCAAACAAATGTACAATCAGAATATCTTCTTTTTTTTTTCTCCCTTTTCCAGCCACCATTTTACAGTCGTGACACAGCAGAAATGTATGACAACATTCTGCATCAACCATTACGGATACGTAATAGTATTTCCCAACATGCTCGCTCTATATTGGAAGGAGTAAGTTCACCACTTTATTTTGACATTTTGGGGATTTTGTAAAATGTACTGTTTTATTGCAAGACATTTTTTTTGTTCTCTGCTTAGTAGCAAAGTTGTTTATTCAACTTGTGTACACTTTGTTTGAGATCAAGTCCAAAGTAATGAACAGGTATCTAGGTTTCACACAAGTTCTTTTATATTATTTTATGGACTGTAAGTGTTTGGTTTGTTTTTAATTTTGAATACTATGAATATGTACAAATTTTACTTTTATCTACTAGAGAATCTAGTAGATCTCTGTATAATCTCAACTAATCAGAAAAGTTCATATACATAGGAGCTGATCATTCAACTAAAATTAGAAATTCAAAACCGCCATGTAGAACCTTTAGAATAAACTATAAAATAAGATACTGTAAATGTTATGAAAACCAATCTAAAATTCTCTTCTATTCAAGAATACACAGATGTGCAGAAGTAGATGCAAAACAATTGAAGACGGTGCCACTCTCTGTCAACAGAAAGCAAAATAATCAAAATAATTTTCTCCAACATTCTCTTATTGAAAAAGAATGATTTCCACAATGATTTATAGATTTTATTTTCCCAGTCTACATTGAAAGACTTAACTGGTGCCTGCCTGGGATTAGTTTCAAGTAGTCTGTTGTTGAAATCTGGAATTCTCTCTACTCAGCTTTAAAAAATCTCCTGAAACGTGAATGAATATTTTGGCAAAAAGTATAATAAAAATGAATAGGCTGAATAAAAAAATAGAATACATGCTGATCTAACAGAAAATAAAAGCATTGGTTGCATGATAGAATGCATTTAGTAGAGAAAAAATATTCTAAGGGAACAATGGAATACATTCAAAATATACACACGTGGGCAGAATAATGGGATATATGTTGATTGAGAAATGGCTGGTTTGGAAATGACTAGAATATGTCAGTTACAAATGGTAACAGGTACAAGAGTCAATTGCAAGAAGGGAAAGAAGAGCAAATTTCTTGAACGTAAACATTGATAAGGGGTTTGGCCATGACATGCTATTTATTACGATAACTGAAGCTATTTGAAGAGAGAGATCTTTTTGGTTGAACCAGAAGTTCACAAAAGACAATAAGAATTGTTTTATACCACCTTACAATTATTGCTATCTACGTTTTAATTGGAATATGCCTTTCAATAGAGCTTTAAAAGAAAGTTATACCAATGGTCAGCAAGTTGGAAACCATATTGTAGATTCTATTTTCTGTTTGTTGGTCTATTTTTCTTCTACTATGGTTGCTACTTACTGAATTCAGACAAATTTCGGCAGTAACACATGGCGCTCTTAGCTACAAGACACAAGGTTCCATTCCAAATTCAGGAATTTATCAACTCAAACATCCTGAAAAGAAAGAAATATTCTGTTTTCACAACTTCATCACAGGCATTTCTATGTAATGTTCTATTCAATTCTTGAAAAAAATTTTTGTCTAATACTTTTAGATTCAAGTTTAGCATCTGTCTAATTTTGAGGTTTATGAGAAAAGGGGGAATATTTTTATTAAAGAAATTGTTTGTAAAATATTGCTGTCTCATGAGTGGTTTGAAACTCCGTTAATGAAGATGACTTGATTGAATTGCATCCTTTGTGCTGTTAATGAAGATAACTTGATTAAATTGCATTGTTTGTAAGATAAACTTGTATCTTAGGACATATTGATGAAAGTACTTGATCAAAAATACTCTTAGGGAAGAGAAGAGTTGTTAATATTGGATTTGCTTTCATGCAAGACTTCCTTAATGTTTATTCAATGAAATGCAAGGATGAAAGAAAATACTATCAGTTGTTATATCATCTTTGTTAGAGAATATATTCTCCATCTGAGAAGACAATGATAACATAATGGACTCCTCTGTATTCATACATACATTATCAGTACAGATATACCTTGATTAGTGTTGTAAATTTATTCCAAATTTTGCTGTAGTGCTTAAAAATGCACTGTTCAAAGTCTAATGACTTGATGTGGTTTTTTTTTCCCGCTTATACTTAGTTAAATCAATTTGTACAGCAATACCTTAACCACATTACATTAAAATCTGCTCGATTCAAAGTATTGCTGTATATCTATTGTGTTCCTTGAGGTGTTCATGTACTATCCTTTACTATAATTACTTGATACATTTTTGATTTGATTAATTACCAGAAAAATATCAAGTAAAAGAAATTTAGGAATAGAATTATATTTAATTTTTTTTCAAAATTTATATTGTATTTCTATGATGCTAATGAAGTCAAACCTTATAATTTTCATTACTTGACAAAAAGCAGCAATGTCTGGATTTTCTCTCAAGATATTGGAGAAGCAGAGAAAAAATGGAAAAGGGAACATGAAGACACCAACTAGATTACTATTCCCAAGATCACGTATATAATGGGTACAGCAAAAATAATCCAAATAATTAGTTGCCAATACAATGTCTTGGTTGTTTTTAGCAGTTTCTTCACTCTTTGTGACCTTCTCACTTGAGTTGACCTGCCACACAAGACAAGTCTGACATGCAACTGCATTTATGATATTCCATGTAATGCAGAAAACTTTACAAAGGAGAAATGAGCCTTCCTCTTGAAGTCCGATTTGAACTCTAAAAAGCCTTAACCAAATGTGAACTGGAAAAATTTGGTATGGCAGACTGCAACTGGAGGGAGAAAGGTGAACTCTACTTTCTTTGGGAGGAAGTCCAAATAATTGACAAGGTATGCCATTTTTGAGTAAGAAAACTCACAGAAACGGCATACATCAACATGTCTGCTAATTTATGTCAGACCAGTATAGATTCCAACTTGATGTGGCTTTTGCTGCTCGACAGAGAAGCAGTATGGATGTCCTTGCCTAACAAAGAAATGAGTTAAAAACATCTGCAATGCATAGAAAAATTCTGTTTCCAACCATTACTTGACAGCACCAGAAAAAAAGTCTCCCTCATTATGTACGACTACTACACCTTGAGGAAGGCTGCTGAATGGATCAGCCAAAATGTTGTATGAAAAAGAAGAATGAGTTTTTAAAAAAAGAGACATCAAAGACTTTTATCTTGAAACTGGAGTATAAAATCCAGTTTTTTAGAGAAAAAAATTCAGTTTTTAAGCTTTCTGTCAAGAGTCTAGTTCTAGTATCAATATTTTGTACAATAACCATATCATGTCATAAGATCATGAATGACTGATGCCAAGTGAGGATCAAACTCACTACAGCAGTTATGGTCTGTGATACTAGCTTGCAAATAAATGCTCTATGGCAAGGTACCTATCCAGTTGTTGCATGTTCTCCTTCTAACTCAATGAAATAGGAAAGATATCAATCTTTCTTATAATTTCAAAGTGTATATCAAGAGCATTTCCCACTGAAAATTTTTATATATCAACTTTATATTTTTGATATCAAGTTCAACTTCAAGATTAAACATGAATTTATAAAGAAGAAATAATTTTCCTTTCTAACAAGATGTCTCATAGAATGTGTCATAATAAATACTATATTTGTTTAATTTTTTGAAATTCTGTAATTAGAAACCATTTACCAAAACTATCAACTAAGGTTTCTGTAATTTTCAAGCTGTGCTGGCTGACCGGGTGTGTATCACACATAGGGGCTTAATCTATGGAGCTAGATGACTAAAAATTTAAATATTTACCCCTTGTTATGTATAGGGGTTGTTTTTTTTTTGTTTTAGAAAATTTCCCCTGAATAGGTTTTCTGTAGTGGATGAGTACAATTTGTGATGCAAGTTCATGCTAAATTGATCCCTTACTTTGTGTCCAACAGCATTCATGCTTGTTTTTTTGAAACTCAGAATTTTTCTAGCAATCACTGTCCAGCAAAAGGCAAGAGAAGTAACTTATTCAGCGATTCACTCAATTTCCAAATTTTTCAATTTGTCACCATTAATATGGCATGCTGCCAAAAGAAATAGGTCATGTGACAATTTCTATTGAGTGACTAACCAGACCTATTTTTGAGTCTTTATCATGTCCAGGAGACAAAGAAGAAAAGTGAATACATTATGTAACTTTTTCTATTTATATGTCTTCATTACCCCATGAAATTGTGTATGTTTTGAGATAAAAGAGAATTGAAAATGCCAAAAGACTTCATCTATGTTGTGCGATTTTTTAAAAAATTATTCTTTACTTTGACAATAATCTCCATTTGCCGCTATTTGATTGGTCTCCTAATAGGGTACTTCACACACATACATTTGCAACTGAATCTGTGTATATCTTTATGTAACATAGACGTTTTTCTCTCTTTTATGTGTGTGATATAGCTTAGTGTTTACTAAATTTACTATTGTGTGATATCCCGAGAATAGGGGCAAAATCACTACTGTACCAAAATCACTACAGTACCAGTGGTCTGACGAACTAATTTGCTATTTATATTTATCATTCCACACTTAGAACCCTTAAGTCTTTGAACACGTGCGGCTGCTTACACATAACAAACATTGATATGTTCCATCGCCCCAGGAATCTGGACTCATTGACCCTAATTTGATCTGGGAACATTGATCAGACACTGCACACATTATATTTGATGTTTGTCTGCCGATGCGAGCTTTCATGTTCTCGCAATGGTGTCCCTCTGTCTCTCATGTGACTCTAGGATAATTATCTAATACAGTGCACATTAAATAGGTTCTTGGTGTCATTGTGATAGGAGTTGTGCATGTGTGTGTGTGTGGGGGGGGGTTTAGAGGATTAATATCTCTCTCTCTCTCAAGAGGGAGAGGGGTGTCATTTGTACCAATTGAGTGAAAGTATTAATGAATAATTGTATACATGCATAAAGGCATGCCTCCAGAAGCATACACACAGATATCAATATACATATTTGTGTACATACATTGGGGGAACCAGGTGCACAGTGAGTCAGAAAAAAATTGATTGTAGATTGGAACCAATTTTATTCTCATATTTGGGCACACTCTACAGAGATAGCCAAGTAGACTTTCACAAAATAAAATGGCTGATGCATTGACTTGAGAAGAGGAAGTAGCAGCCGTCCAGTTGTTCATTTGCATTTGTAAGAAATCATAATGATCCACTGTGTCCCATGATCCACTGTGCCCTTGTTTTCCTTACATATATAAGCATGAACATATGCACGCAACCAATTTCATAAATACATTTCTATATTGATGTTCATGAAAATCCAAGTGCACTAGAGGAAAAAGTTGACCTTTGCACATGACAGTAAGTTGAATCTTACTTGCATCTATCTCAGAGAAGCTATGCATATATATATATATATATATATATATATATATATATATATGTATATATATATATACGCAGCTTTGCTCATACCAACTGAGCTAACAACACTCTGGCAAGTCAGGAGTCTGAGAGGCAGGCATCTCACTCATTGCTCTATGAAGGTTCCATTGAACTTCAGAAAATTATTGGCAACCAGGATATTCATATGGGAACGTGAAAATTCATAAACTCAGTTCTCCTCTATGATATCACAAGTCCCCACTCCCATATACCAGTTATCCAAAACCTTAAATCGAAAGCACCATATTCACCCAGAAAATATAGTGCAAATCCCTACGAATATTGCATTCGAACAAACCTATCAACAAAATTATAGTTTCACTAGCCGTAGAAAGCCTATTCATCAATGTCTCCGTTGTACAAACCATTGATATAATAATACAGAATACTTATAATCATACCTCTCTTGCTCCTCTAGAGATAGAAATCTGATATACTTCGAAAACTCTTGTTTACATACACTGTACAAGTTCCATTCAACAGCCACAATGGCCACATATACACTCAAGCCAATGACATAGCTATGGGATCTCCTCTTGGGCCCTCTTTTAGGAATTACTGTATGACTAATCTTGAGAATAAAATTTTCAACAATATCGATAAACCCATCACGTAAGATACATCGATGACATCTTTGTATTAGCCAGAAATTGAGAAGAGATAGAAAGTTTAGAGGTGATCTTTAAAAGTAGTTTCAGTCCTTCACTTCACTTATGAACTTGGCATCAATAACAGAATCCCTCTCCTGGATGTTATAGTTGATTCCAACAGCTATGATCTGAGAATTATGGTCCAACAGCCATTATTTGTCTATTCCTTGTGGACAGCACAAGAATTTTGCATAATACTTACTCCAAGAAGAAACTTCAAATAATATATATATATAATAATAATATATATATATATATATATATATATATATATATATATACGTACATGCACACACACATACAAAAATCTCTTCAAATTTGGCTTTAAGCAGAGTTAAGAAAAACTACTTATCTCCAGCACTTTTTTTCATTCCTATAGAAGAGAGAAGTTTTCAGTGAGGTTTAAAATCTGACTGCTAATAATCATTTGACGTATTGTTCTTTGGAAAAGCATACTCTTGAAAACTCCTTCCATTACAAAAAGGGAACTTGAAAATGTTGCACTCATAAGTCATGCTGTTTAAGATTAAATTCAATTGTTTATTCCCTATAGCAAGAATGTCAGTGTTATTTATGTATGGTTTTATTTATTTTCACTGAAACTTTCTACCTAATTAGAGTTTTTTTTTCGCTGTTTTCTACCTTGGTAATTATTCATTCATTGCCGCATCAGAATAACTAAAGATAATGAAAAAAACTTATGAAAGAGTTTGAATCACATACATTCAGGGTTCTCACCTGTAAGAGAAAACAATAGATCTCTCAAGGTCGGGGAATTGTCAGGGAGTTTTGTAAAATTGCCAAAATTGTTCGAAATGTCAGGGAATTTTGAATATTATCATGGAGAAATCAAGTATCCCCCCACCCAATATAAAAAATTAAGAAAATTAGAAGGGGATTGAGTGGCCCAGGAGAGTTACTACCCAATCATGGGAAAAAAGTCTCATTTTGGGGGATACGTAAAAGGAAAAAAAAATAATGCTGTATTGTAGCTTTGTTTTTTTATTTGCACATATTTTGCTGAATTACACACTGATGACATATTTTTGATGTGTTATTTTTTTCATATATTCGAATCAAATACCCCTACGTTGACTTGAGAGATGTATGTGCATATATATATATATATATATATATATATATATATATAAATACACACGAGAGATGTATGTGCATATATATATATATATATATATATATATATATATATACACACGAGCGATGTATGTGCATATATATATATATATATATATATATATATATGTATATATATAAATACACACAAGCGATGTATGTGCATATATATATATAAATACACACGAGAGATGTACGTGCATGTATATATATATATATATATACACACGAGAGATGTATGTGCATATATATATATAAATACACACGAGAGATGTATGTGCATATATATATATAAATACACACGAGAGATGTATGTGCATGTATATATATATATATATATACACATACACACGAGAGATGTATGTGCATGTATATATATATATATATATATATATATATATATACACATACACACGAGAGATGTATGTGCAATATATATATATATATATATATATATATATATATATATATATATATACACACACGTATTGAAAATATGCATATGCATCATTATGAATACATACGTTTATAGTTATACACTGGCATATAGATTGTTCCTTCATACTTAATAATTGTCAGAAGTTACTTACAGGCACAAATTTCTACTAAATTTCCCCAATTATATCCATTTCATACATATATCCATGTTCTTTTTTTCTCCTTTGCTGTTTTTAAGAGATAAATAAAGACATTAACATATGTAACAAGTCTGGTTGCTGCAGGGTTAAACTCCACTCCTATTTCTATTCTGACTGAAGATGATGACTGCAAATTTTGTACTACATCTATAATTAATGAAAAAAACTATGAAAATGTTATTTTTCAGTGTAAATATATTTATCTATAAGAATGAAATAAGCCGTTGTGTATCTGTAGGATGAATCTATGTGTAAGTCTTGTCAGTTAGGCTCAGTCGGTAAGAGGGTCAGCTACCAATCGCTTGGTCATGATTTCAAATCATGGTAGCGAAATGTTCATTTCACAAATGTATTTATTTATTAGAATGAAAGAAGCCCTTGCACATTTGTTACATGAATTTCGGCAAATGTGTAAGATTTGGCAATTTCACTCAGTCAGTAAGAGAGCCACCTACCAATCAGTTGGTCGTGACTTCTGATCACAATAGGGGAATGTTAATTTTACATATTGGTTTGGTTTGAAGTGATGTGAACGACAAACAGTGAAGAGTTTACTCCCCTAAATTTGGTGAGGATTGTTCGAGTTTTTTTTTTTTGATAGGAAAACAAAGTCAACTCCATACTTGGACTGGAGTTTGACAATTTTTGTCTCCTGCTGTTGATTCGTTGATTCTGTGCTTTGAGCAATATCAAGTGCACTTATACACTGCATTTGGATAGAATGCCTCTGGCTAGAACTTAAGAGATTTTCATTGAAAATGATTTCTTTTATCATTTTTTCAACAATACGAATTACTGATATTGGTAAAAGAGACAGCAAGTCTAATTCAAACAAAACCTGAAAGGCATCAACCTTCATATTTTTTTCTTTTTAACACTTAAGCTTACTTTCTGTATGTAAATGTATCCATGTTGCATTCATTTATTCGTGGACATTTCTATTTACGTAAGTTCATCACTTGATGTAGATGTATTTTTTTTGTCTACTTACATATCCAGTAATGTTTTATCTATTTACACGTATTTGTTCTTGAATGTAGTACATTCAAGTACAATTTTTTTTATATACATTGTATAACCCTTATAGCATTTCATCTTCTTGAGATTACAAGTAACATATTGATTGGAAAATGTGAATGAAAAGGATCTTTTCTTGAAACAATAGTACCAGTGGTGTGAAGAATCCTTAATATTTAGGAAACACAGAGTAACAGCTTTGCTACTGAGTTTGACACTCTGGGAAAACATCAGGACCCAGAACGGCATTGGTTATTTGATTAATTGAAACCAAACTATGAAAAGTATGTTTTTTTTTCTGTCATGACAATTTTTTTAATTCTATTTCTAATATTACTCAACAGTTATGGTCTTGAAAAACAGCTATAACAATTAAATATGATTTGGCACGATTTGGTTTCTAGAGTGAGGGTTATCTTTACAGACATGATTTTGAAATCACCAAAAACCAACAGTGAACCACTTTGGTACTGAAACCCAATAAATTCAACATTCTGACTATTTAAGTGATATCTTTGTTAGATGTGCACCCCTACACCTCCAGCTTGCAATCTCTTCAAGCTTTGATGATTCAGTTCCACTACCATTATTGCAATTTCATGATTCTTCTGATGTAGAAAAAAATATTTTCTTTTCAAGTAATTTGTCAGTGCATTCAGAGTTTGTTGGTACACATCACTGCTTTCCAATAAAGTCACTGACCTGAGTCAGTTCCTAGAGATATGTTTGCAATTTCAGCCAGCCTGGTGAACCATTGACAGGACAGTATTGTTGAGGGCAGATATATATATATATATATATATATGTGTATGTGTATGTGTGTGTGTGTGTGTGTGTACTCTATGGTTACTTTTGCTATTCACTCATAGCAATATAAAAGAGAAATTTCCACTTGCTTGAGTTAACATATTGGTTGAGCCCCCTTCTCAAGATCTCTATAAGCAGATCATCTGCATTCAAAGGTTAGACTGGGCTTTAAATTTTTGGACCTGTATCAATCATTTCTCATAAAGCTGTTCTGTATTAATAAAGTTATGAGAGTAAATAGAATTTTGTTAATCCTTCTGAAAGTAAGGTTCATTGTTCCAAGATAATAATGAAGCTTCTCTGTTTGATTTCCTATTCATTGAATTAGAAACTGTCAACCAAAACAACCAACATAGGTTTCTTCAGCTTTTAAGTTGGTCTGGCTGGTTGGCTGGTATACTGGCTGTACCAATAGAGCTGAAGGAATGAAAATTCAAATATTTACTCCTTATGTCAAGAAAAAACATTAAGTAAGGATTGGGGGGGGGGGTAAGTGGCCTATTTGCGATGTAAGTTTATGCTAAATTGATCCCATAGTTTGTGTCTGGCAACATTCATGTTTATTTTTTAGTGGTCACTGTCCAACAAAATGTGCGAGAAGTAACTTAATCATTTATCACCTTTTTCCAATTTTTGAATTGATCATTCCCAACACGACATGCATGTAAAAGACGTTAGTCCTATGACGGTTTCTATTGAGTGATTTACCAGACCCATCACTACTTCTAATGTGTATGTCTATTAATAAATAAGAGATAACTAAGCCAATTTTTAATGTAGATTCATTAGAAATAGATTGATTTCTTTTCCTGCTGACATCCATGTCTTAAATATCTGGAATAACCATTTTTGTATATATCTGTCAAGATTCAGATGGTCATATCTTTCATCCTTATTCCATTAAATGTTTTTAAAAAAAACAGATGCTACCCTTGGATATTATTTAAGAGCTGAGAAAGATTCTGCTGGGGATTTTTTCAAATATATTCTAACAAATAAGTCTCAGTCCATTTTTTCCTTTTTTTTTTTTTCAAAATATACCATTTATGTCTAAGTTGATAGCTGGTGTGACAGCATTTTGCTGCTATTATCTTGGTAATGTTGTTATAGAAAAAGTGCCTTGCCCAAATGCTCGCTCATCTACTCTCTTCCTCATCAATCATAATGGCATGCCCGTAGCATTTTCATCGAGGTATCTGCCTATGGGACAAAGTACAGGAATATGGATTCATACCTTTCCCCAAGGACATAAGTATGAAGTAGAAGGCAAGCAGCCTCAGCTGAAATTCAAATTCGTTTTGCCAAGTTAATTGCTTTCATGCTAACTCCTCCACCACCACCACCACCACCACCGCCATTTTCTGTGTGTGAAAGATCATCATCAGTCTTTTAGCGTCTGTTGTTGGACATAGACCTTCCCTAAGATTCACCAGACCTCTCTGTCATGTGTGTCGCGGAGCCAATACTTTCAGAACCTGTCTAGTTTGTCCTATCATCTTATATTCTGCAGGCAGCCATTTCACATGTGATCTCTGGGGATCTGCCATTCTTGCAACATGACCAGCCCATTGACATTTGAGTTTTTCTATGGATCCTATGATATCTCAGACTCTTATTTTTTCCCGAATATATCGTGTTGTCTTATGTTCTCTCCATGTAATGTTAAGCATGATTCTTTCATATGCATGTTGCATGCTTCTCAGTTTGAGGTTTTGAGGTTTCTTATACTGTAGTCCCTCAAATTTTGCGGACTTCATTATTTGCAGAATTGTTTTCGTAGGTAAGGAGAAGCTACTCACACAGACTTTTTAGAAAAAAAGCAACTTGTTTCAATGGAGAAAAATTCAGTTTACAACAATATTTCAAAAGGGATTGAGAGGCGAAATGGGCAGGCAAAAATCAAAATGTATTTTCCAAAGGATAACAGTAACACCCTGGAGTTCTGCTACCCTCACCTCTCCCACTCCTATGCTCCAAAGACTGCCCTTTCTTTCTCATGCACACTTTTTGTTTCTTTTTAAGCCTTCAACATCCTGTTTTGAAAACATAATTAAAAAAAGAAATTTACTTATAATTACTAGACAGTAATAATTTTTACACATATTAAAGATAGGACCATTCAAAAGTAAATTCTATTTAACTTTCTCTGTTAATTTTACAGACTCCGTACGATTTTTTACTTTAGGAATTTTTAAAAAAACCTGGAAAATGAAGTAAAATACTGCTGGTCTTTACAACTGTTTATTTCTATGAGTCAAGTTTAATCTAATGCTATTTTCTGTTAAAAGGAAATTATTTAACATGAATTTTTCTACAGAGATTTTTTTTAAATATTTGATGATCTAGTTTACTTTGCTTTTTTTCTATTGTTTCACAGTGGATGATAAAGTTTTTCTTTGATTCTTCATAGGATGAATAGAAAAAATATCATTTTCAAAAATACAGACTAAGATACATTTTTATGTATTTTTTTCTTGTTTTTTCATTGGGTGATGTGCAATCCTCCATCCAAGTAATGATAGATTTATCCAAGCTGATAAAAAAGATATTTTTGATTGTTTTCTCACACAGAGAGTCTGGATATTTATGGACAATTCAGCTGAATAAAGATGGAACTAATTATTTCTGAAGAAGAAACTTGATTGGAATGATAATTTTTTCTTTTAATTACAGATTTGAAATTTCTTTAAATTTTAAAATGGGTGGAAAAAAAATTTTTTAAATGTCGTCTTCTGCAAATAAATGTAAACATTTACTTGAAAACAACTGAATTCTACGTTTTATTTTTATGAAAATCTGTTTTTGTTTTCTTAGAGGCAAAAATTTGGTCTATTTCCTTTCCAGGAAAAAAGCAAGAAAAAACTTGAAAAAAAATTTATCAAGTGTTAATTAAGTTTTTAAAATAGGATGTTGAAGATATTTTGGAAAAAAGTGCCCAGTCTCCTCGTGACTCTTAGAAGCTGACATTGATGTGGGAGTTAAATACTGTACTTATGCATTTCATTATTTTGGTTAATTCTCGCTTTTTGAAAAATATACATGTATATAGAATAGATACTTCTTATTCACATTTGTGCAAGTTGGGCAGGAGGGGGTATGTTGTATGATTTTAGCAGTAGGCTGTCACATACAGACAGACAATCTTCTGGTGAATTATAGTAAGAATATGAATTAAGTGTATTTTATTCTTGAACTGCAAAAATGCACTGGAGAATTTCCACGAATGTTCATGTTTTTAAATTTCTTTATTTCTTCTTCATTTTCAGCTTCTGCAGAAGGAAAAAGAAAACAGACTTGGTGCAAAAAGAGATTTCCTGGAAATCAGGAATCACAGTTTTTTTGCTGATGTCAAATGGGACGACTTATATGCCAAACGCATTGAGCCCCCTTACAATCCAAATGTGGTGGGTATCCAAATTATCATTCTATGGAGTTTCTCTCTGATTGCTTGTCTTTTCCAAACAGTTTCCTTAGGAGGTTCAAATGATGACCTTTCCCATGTTTTTTTTGGGGGGGGGGCTTAAGTGGGGAGATGAACTTCCTACCCTGTACTTAGCATACTGAATACATTAACATACTAGTAAAATACAGTATTTATAAAAATGAAATCACTGAGATGTCAAGTGACAAAAACAAATCTCAGTTAGAGACTACATACATACATACATACGTATATACACAAGATGATTATGCAATCTCATTGATATTCGACCATTAAAATTAATTTTAAACTATACATGTTGAACAGATTATCAATTTACAAAAAAGCGATTTTCTAGGGTAAATTAAAATTGGAAAAATGTAATAAAGATTTTCAATTTCAAAGTTCATTTACTCACTATGAAAAACATCAAATTAATGATTTTGCATGTGTGTGATATTAATGATACATTTGCTTATTATCGGTGGCGGCCTGAGCTTAAAATTCTCACTGAGGGAAAACATATAAAACTGACCACCTAATCCCAGAATTTAGTTGATCTTGTGTATATGTACGGTCACAAAATCATTCATTTATGGTCCCTAAATCCACATCTTATTAAAATCACATCTTAATTTAATATCTTACTTATATCTTTGCACGAACCTCAAAGGCTTATGAACAGCAATGAATCGTTAAATGAATGGCTTCTTTATAACTTTGAATCGAACAATGGGACAGATTATATGAAAACTAGAATATACCCATCATGTTGGCACTGAGGAGCTTACAGTTATTTTGATAAGTAATCTCTTTTTAATTACCCAAGTATCCTAAATTCAAGTTTTTTTCAAGTCTCAACTCAGGCTGTTTTAAAAGGTGATCAGACATTAAGTCTTGAGAGTTTCTATGATGTAATCTTCATTGTTATATCATAATAGGAAGGTAAATTAACCACTGAGATGCACAAGCCCAAACAGATGTGACTCCTGGAAGTAAAAAAATTTTCTCCCTTGATTTTGACCCATAAAATTGGAGAGAGAAAAATTACCCCTTGATTTTGAACCCCTAAAAGTGAAAAAAAAATTCCACTTGATTCAAACCCTTTGATTTGAAAATAAATGTTACTTTTTGATTTGGACACCTAAAATGAAAAAAAAGATTTCTCTTCAATTTTGACCCTTTAAATTGAAAAAGTTCCTCTCTTATTTTGATACATAAAAGTGAAAGTTCCCCTTGATTTTTACCTCTTCGGGTGAAAAAATCTTCTCCTCAATTTCAACCCATAGAAGTGGGGGAAAAAAAATCTCCTCCTCTCATTATGACCCCTAAAAGTGAAAATGAATCTTCTTTCGATTTTGTCCCTATAAATTTCAAAAAAAAACTTCCCCTCAATTTTTTTCTCCTAAAATTGAAATAGAAATCTTTTCCCTCGGTTTTGACACCTGAGAGTGAAAGAAAAATAAAATTTCCTTGGATTTTGACCCCTAAAAGTGAGGATGGGGGCAATTCTACTTTTTTATGACACCTTGAAATGAAAATAAATGTTCTCTCTTGATTTTGACCCCTAAAAGTGAAAAAAAGTTCCCCTTTTATATTGACTCCTAATATCAAATTCTAATATAATTTTTTTCTAGGACTGTTTCTGGTTTGCGTATATCCCATTGACTTGTATGGTCAAATACTAGTCATTTGCACAATTCCCCGTGGATCATCTATTCCTCCCCAGTCATGTTCATTTTTCTACTCCTGTGCCAACTTATTGCATTTGCTTATTACATGATTGATTGTCTCACATATACTGCATTTGCTATTCTCCTTTGTCCTTTCTATCTGGGCCTGTTCTTGTAGAATAGTTCTGGGCTGCCATTCATTGGGATTCAGTTTCTAAATTTGAATTCCCTCTTTGCAAACATGTCATCTCATCTGCAATTCTTATTGTTTGTCTCTTGAAATGTCAAGATTAATTGACAGCGAATCTCTTCAATACTCTAGCCACTTGTGCCATCATCAGGATTGTCTCAGTTCATCATCATCATCATCATCGTAAATTCTCCCTCCTATTTTTTTCTTAAATTATTTTCTATTCTATTCCACAGAGTGGACAACTTGATTTAAAGAATTTTGATCCAGAATTTGTAAAAGAACCTGTCCCCGGTAAGTATTCCGCAGCTGTTAGAGTGTTGATGTTATTTTCCATCCCACTTTGGTTCAAGTAGCAAATATCCATATTCTGAATTTTTTTTATTTCATGAATTATACAGACTAGTGACTTCATCTGTATTGTTTTTACTATGTTACCACTGATGTGTACCTTGGCTTTTTTCAGTAAGTTGCAACTTGCAATCCTTGAATATCAGCTATTATTCATAAGTAAATGTATACGTTTTAATCTTGTCACCTCCTCAATCGGAACAATTTACAGATCTTTGCAGCCAAACATCAGTCTTTGACAGAAAAAAAGATAAGTTTGACAAAAAAGAAGCCTATGTGTGGAAAATACCAGTGTACATGCCAATCTTAGTGCATTATTATCTTTTTTGATTCACTTCTTCAATTCTCTTGGGCACAGCTCCTCACATGGTATTTAATCTATGTATGCATAATTTTTCCATATATAGTCTGCTATGTTAGATTACTTAGTTTTCCTTCACATTGTAGCTTTTCAAAGCTCTTCAAGTCCAACCTTTATTGAGTGCCTTGCCTTTTTTGTGAGTTTGTATAAGACAAACATAATGAATACAAAACTTACAGATAAATTTTCAATTAAAAAAAATGTGGTGCTAACTATTCCTATTTCATTGTACAATGCGAATTCTTTGAAAATATGATGAAAGAAGTTGTTTTAGGCATATAAATATTTCATCATATCAAGTTGAGCTAAATAATATCCAGGTTATTTTCTATTTCCAAAACAATCGAGCCTCAGGAAAATTATTATAGTCAAGTTTTCTAATAAGGTGTGCTGTTAGAGAATGTTTTCTTGTAGAAAAATATTTTTCATACTTTTCTATAGAGTACACAGTTGAATGGTTATATTCAGATTGAAATTCTCTACTGCCCAAACACTTATTTTTTTATTCATCTCCTTTATGTCGGGTCGGACAAAGCCATCCCTGTTTGGACATCATATATCTTATTATTCTCCTCACCTCTGTCTCTGGCTAATCAGTAATTGAGTTTATCTAGGTTGTTTTTCAATTTTACTGGCTGACTTGTTCTTGGCCTTTCTCTTATCTCATTTATGTTTGAAATACAATTTAATTGCTTTGTCAGGGTGGTTGAACTTGATGTACTGTCTAAGACCGTGGCCCAGGAATTTCCATCTCGCTCTCCTGATGATTTATGATACAAATTCTTCACTGCATATTTTATATGGATCTCCTTGGATATTTTCTCCTTATGTTGAGAAGCCCTCTCAAGTGTTTTCTTAGGAAGGCATCTATTCTGACTTCTTCTGTGTTGGTTTAGCCCAAAGTATTACTGTTGTAAAGCAGGATTTGTTCAATGAGGATTCTATATAATTTTTGTCTTACTTTCAGTTTTATTTTGTCTTCTGTGAAAACTTTATCAATAAAATCGATTCCATTTCGTATAAGAAACTGTTTTTCAATCAGCCTTAACCAAGGGGAGGTCAATCCAATCTCCTGATGAGATATCTATTGGCATCAAAATACCATATAAAGAACTTTTTTCCCCAAGTCTTTTTTGTTTTTTTCACTTTGACAAAAAGATTGAAACTCTGCTTTTGCTATAAACAGTCATCAAGCACTTTTACAGATTATTCTTACAAAATTACCATGGAGACACACTTCCAGGATCTGACAGTTACTTATTCCAAATATATATATATATATATATATATATATATATATATATATATATATATATATATATGTATATATATATATTTACACACACACTGTATTTTGTTTGTTAGTTAGTGCCTCTTCTCCGCAAAAACTTCAAGGCTGGTTGACCTGATATTTGGCATGGAGAATCAATAAGAAACCACTTCCCACATAGAGTAACCATCAAGGTCATAGAGGTCATTCTATAGCTCATCTTCTGAACATTGGGGAAAAATTTTTTTTTACGATTTTTATCATTCGTTCTTATCACGAATGGGACACATTTTTCTTTCTATGAAGTCAGTTCTTGAACAAGTTCTGGTGTTGTATTATTTTATTTTTTGTTTTTTTTGGCAATGAAACAGTTGATCGCATAAGTACAAGTAACAGATGGTTGTTTTTGTTTCCCCCCCTCTATCTCTCTTTTCTCAATGACAGAAACTGATAGGAAAGTGAAGATAGCGGAGGTGTGAAGCATAGGAACACATGACTGTGTTACTGCTAAATCAGGTCATTTTAGTGATAGAATTTAAAGTCATTATTCTACTACTTTTTCTTGTATGAAGTATTGTGAACCATCATTATCAATTTTTTCTACTATTTACTCTTAGTTTTCAGTTGATTTTTTTCCAATCGTAACTAGAGGAAGGCCATGTATCTATGATTGTGAGGAGACAGTGCAGATAGGAAGTAAAGATTTACGTCTTTGTATGATTAATATTCTTCCATTTGTTGTGGAAAAAGGTTTTTAAAAATGTGATGTCTATTTTGAAGCTCTGTTTCCATAATGGGCAATACTAGAATCTCTGCTGGTTATATGATTATAAATTATTGAATATTATATTGAAACTCTTACTTGAAATGATCTTCCGTCATTACACAGCTAATATATCACTTGGCCTTGATTCTTACTGTAGCTCCATTTTCTTTAATTATTTATTCTATCTGCGTTGTTGGGGCCAAGTGATATATTAACCATGTAATGACAGGAAATCATCTCTAATGAGAGTTTCAATATAGTATATTTATAACCATTCTGTCAGATCATGTATCCATTTCTTGATAACATTTATATATATATGTATGTATATATATGTATATATGTATATATGTATATATATATATATATATATATATATGTATATATATATATATATATATATATATGCACACACACACATATATACTCCTTTGTTACAAATAACTGTTCTTCACTTGAAAAAGAAAAGATATTCATGAGTTATAAGCTGATTAAGTGTGCTTACATTTGGGGGAAAATTATGTGCATGTAGTTTTCCTATCCATATCGTCTGTTAAATGGTCCATTGATTATTGCAATTTCAGTTTTTAGTATATACTTTGCTTCTGCTCCATGATACCTACACTGGTCTCAAAGGATTTTTTCTGACCAATTTCTCACATATAGAGAAAACTAGGCTTTACCCTTGGAAAAAAACATTGCCTGCAAGATTCAATCTTATGAAAAAATAATTAAAGCCCAAGTATCTTTCATAGTTTAAATTTAGTTAGACTATTTTTTTTTTTCAGGATCCAGGAAACTTAAAAATTTAGATCATACAAATTCTTCTTAAAAGCCTTTCCTGGAAACTTTAAATTGTGTGCAAATTATTCATACAACCAAAACAATAAATACAATTCCTTCACTCTCTGTTATGATAATACTTTGTCTTCACATTATCTAAAATAAAGTGGCATCAAATTTCCTTACAACTCCAGCATTTTCCTTAGTATTTGAACAATGTTTATCAACCCTCAGGCCTACATGATTTTTATCTCCCTTTAATCAACATTCTTGTTAATGTCTTTCTTTGTAAGGACTTTGAGAACTTTGCTTCTAAGCTAGCAACTAAGGTGACGACATTCACTCTTATTAAAGTTTCTCAAGTTCTTGAGCTAAACACTTGTTATTCTTATCAGTGATATTTTTCTCCTTATAAACATTATGCTGACACTTATTTTCATTGCTATCAATTTTTTTTTTTTTTTTTTTTTTTTTTTTCCTTGTAGGATCTGTTGGCCGCTCAGCTGAGTGCAACAAGGTTATTAGTGCCAGTGTCCGTGAAGCTGATGGAGTCTTTGAGGGATTTTCCTATGTGCCCCCAGCTGAAGATGCTTTCAATTGAAGAATCCCTCTTTCTCTCTTTAAAGGAAGAAAGAAAGAAAGAAAGAAAAGAAGCCAGGAAGGAAGAAATACGGTCTTTGGGCAGTCATGTAAAAAAAAAAATAAATGTTTTGGTTCCTGCTTGGGACTGTGCATTGTCAGGGAAAAAGGGGTTTAGAAAAAATATAACCCTTTTGTATATGTACAGTATGTGTTTGTGTGTGTGTGTGTGTGTTGTCAGTTGGGTGCGTGATCAATGTGGTTGGGGTGGGGTCGAGGAAAATGTCAGGGGATTGTGGTGGAGATGACATCTGTTACAACTGCCGCATTTTTTGGAGTTATACTACGAGTACCTGCAAAGTGTGATTTATCAATTATAAGAGTCAACAAGATTAAAATAGCCTATGATAAGCAAAGCAAAAGCCTATGATAAGCAAACCATGACAGCTCTTATCCTGCAGTACATTTTTGGTCTTCGAATAAAAAAAGAAAGAAAGAGAAAAAAAAAAAGAACTTGCTATCCGTCATTCCCATCACCCACACATTACTCACCCCCAACCCATCCCTCCCGGAGAACTTTTTGTCCTTTTTCTACCCTGGCCTCTATCAGTCAAATCCCACTCAAGCTCTGTTTACACTGTTCTTACCTAATCATATTGCATTGGTGCTGGAAAACAAAAAAAACAAAAAAAGAGAGGTTGAAAATGAACTGCATGAATAAGACTGGCAAGAAATTAGAAAACATTCTAATTCTGGAATGATTTATACTTGGCAAAAAAAATTCTTTGCTCAATTGTTTTTCTCTGATTTTGGAATAAGGAGTTACTAGACATTTTTAAATATGGTCTTTTGGATTGTACACTTATTTTTAAGTGAAGTTTACAACATTTGAAATTGTAATCTTTGAATTGTTTTCATTGTTTATAATGTGACATATAAAGATTGTAAATTTCTTGCTAAGTGAAATGTGTGGATTACTAATGAAGATGTTGTGTGTTTCAAATTCTGTTTGAAGATGTTAGCTTTACTAACAGTTGGATAACTCCTTATCTCATAACAACAAGAAAAAATTGTGTACTTATAATAAGTGGTGTAGAACTGCAGTGTACATTCAATATACAATAGTTGTTGTTTTGTTTTTTTTTCTTAAGGACGAGAATAAGAACAAATCAGTTATTAGTGGCATGTTTCAGTTACTTTTCTTTTTTGAAAAATGAAGAAATTTAGGTAGAAAAATGCCTCAGCTTTTATATTCATGATAGACAATATGGTTCATATTTATTATAATAGGCCCTTTGGTAGGAAAAAAAAGGGTTAGGTCAAACAGGTTTCTCTACATTAACTGCATAACACATATCCATTCCTTTATAAATGAATGTTTCATTTTTTGTGCACGTGTAAAATTTCTTCAACTGTGACACAAATACTACATCTTCTAAATAAGTTACAGGTGACATTTGTTCTGTTACTTAACCAATTGCTATAAATATAGATGATCTAGATACAAGCCTCAGAACAGTTGTATGAATCTTTGGCAAGTATTTGATTCTCAGTAAACTCTCGACTTATTCAAACTCTTATTACTATTATATAAAAGCTTATAAAATCACTGATTCCTTGAGGCTCAGTAGCTATTATTTTCATCATTACATTATGACAGTATTACTACTGATTATGTTTTTTTTGTTTCTATCTTAGAACCTATTCCTCCATATTAGACTGACACTGAGTTTTGTAATCAAGACAGTATTAAATTTTGATTACTATCATTCAATTAGCTCAGCCTAATCATAAATTTACCTGATTGGAGAAGAAAATGAATTATACAAAAAATTGAGCAAGTAGAAGAAAAATGTTTTTAAAGAGTTTTAGAAAAATATTAAGATATTTTTTTTGTCTTTCCGTACACTTCACCTAACCTTTATGAAATAAAAATAACATTGATATTCATTTTAGTGAGTGCCTACATTTCTTTGTCTGACCTGAAATCACTTACTGATAACCAAAGTCTAAATTTTTAAAACATTTTTTTTTACTTGAATTTTTAAACTAAAAATCTTCACATTGACTTTCTTTTCAGTGAAAAGAAAAAAAAGCTTTCACATTTGCTATTTGTTCTTTCTCAGGTTCCTTGTTTTGTGATAGACATTGGTTTTAGTGTTATTACAACAATATTGCTAACATTGATATTAATTATTGATTATTATTTTTTTAATCTCCATCCCCTTTCTCCTCCATTTTCTCTTTGCTGCTGTTTGTACTGCCTATCTAGAAATTTCAAAAAGCCAAAAGGAATAATTAAATTAAATTGCAGATATACATATATGAATGCGTGTATTAGTGTTGATGAGTGTATTTGGTCGGGATTGGCTGTGTTAATTCTAAGATACATTCAAAAAAATTATGAATTGAATGATTATGTAAATGTTATTAAAAAAAAAAAGAAACTGTACCCCCACTATTGGTCACCCTAAATTGTAGACATTGTAATCATTGTAAACCAAGACTTGTAAAATGTACAAAAAGGTAAAAAAAAAAAAAAATTATGAATGAGAAAGAATGAAGCAACAAGTTCGTGACTGGGAATATTTTTCACCAAAATGTTGATTCATTCAACTGGTAAGTGGCAAAACTTTGGAAGAATTGTTGACTGCTATTATATGACTCTAATGACCAAGTTTTATTTTTCATAAATATTTGTTTTTCTTTTCTTCCGAGATTCTTTGTACGTGTGCATGTGTTGTTTTAGTTTTCAAGATTTAAATCACCCTGTGGGAACTGTGTGGTGAATGTCATTGCTCATCTGGTAAAAATGTGTTGTTTTTGTTTTTTTTTTGTTTTTTTTAAAAAAAAGATATATCTATATTTACATGTAATCTGTTTGACTCAGATTTGAGCCTAGGAGCGGGCATCTAGATCTTGGACATGTCTTTCACAACTCCTGCCCATTGTGGTCAGTCCATTCACTAACTTGTAAAATCTGCGATTCCAATGTGGTAATATACACGTGCATGTATATATATAATATATATATATGTATATGAAATATATAATATATATCCACCCACAAACAATGAATTGTGATTCTGTATACTGGTCTTTGCTGAATTCGAGAGGGGAGTAGAAAAAACGAAGAAATACTTTTTTTCTACAAAAAAAAAAAAAAAAAATTAGAAAATATCTTTAGAAAAATACATTCAATATCTTTGTTCACATACATCTTCTCAGTATGTACACATATAGAGAGATTCATACAAAAGAAAAAACAGAAGAATTAATGGACAAGATATCTTTTAGTATTTTAGTTTAGGGGATATTTTTTTAAATGAAATTTTCTATCCATATATTTCTTTTTCACATCCTATTTTACTCCAGCCATAGGTCCACAAGTAAAATACATGATTTCTTTCTCTTTAAATTGACTCTTGTGACTGCAGGCCCAGTTAGTACCATCCCACAACTCCGATATCTTCTCCTTAATTATTGTCTTCCATATAAACCTTTAATCTTTCCCCAAATCCAAAATCTCCCATCCCTAATCTTAACCTTAAATACCTTTAAATGTTGGCATATAATACTCGTTTTGGAAATGACCAAGAAATACCCACCTATAAATTTTGTAACTATTGATTATATTAGTAAATTTAAAGAAAAAAAAAAAGTCATTTGATTTTCTTAGTCTTTATGGAATATATTGCTTTTTATTTTGAATGAAGTTTTTTTTTTGTTTTTTTTTTTTTGCTTGAATTTTTTAATGAAAATGTGATTTTTACTCCAATGCATACTGTGCAGAATAAACCTGCAAATTTGTATCATTGAAAAATCCTGCACAACTTCTTCAAAGGAATATTCTCTGGTAAATTTTTTTCTTTTCAACTTTTCCCAGAAACATAAGATCTCTAAGGATTGGTTTGTAAATTTAATGATAAATGAAGAAAACTAGTTAGTAAGCATCAACTTGTTACTTATGAACTGATTTCAAATTTCTTCGACAAAATCTAAACTTGTGTTGTTTTTTTTACTGCTAAATCACATGGTTGCATATTTCCTTTAAATTTCAAAAATCTATATGAATGAGAAATCAGTTAACCCTCTAAAAATTACTCATGAAAAATACATTACTATCATTTTTATTCTGTTTCACAATATAGATCTCTGTCTCCAATGAAGGCATTGAATTTATAACTTCACACTATTTTGCAAGGTAGATTTTTTTTTCTTCATAGTTATGATTGAAGGCTAAATGATTTTTGTGATTGCCTGGTTATTATTTCATGAGCAAGTTTATGATTTTCCGTATATAAATATCCAGAAAATTATGAAAAAGAATACAACTGTTTTCCATTATATTTCAACTGGTAAGTAGGTCTATTGGTTGAATTTGAACGTAACTGAAAAAAAGCTTCAACTAGTTTCAGAGAAATTGAAAAACAAAATAGATTCAATTGCAATCATATATCCTAAATATTAATTGTATTTTTTTGCTAACTGAAAATATTTAAATCCCAACCCCTACTTATTGTGTTAGATGAAATGTATCCATTTTTTCCCCCCAATGTTATTTTCCTGATCAGAAGCCATAGAGAAATCAGTTTTATCATTAAATATCTTTTTCTTTACATTGAAAACTACACACAAAAATTGAATTCTCTCCTAAGCAACTAACATCTTTTTTCTTTCAATTTCTTATCTAATCTCTTCAAAGGAATAAAGTATGATTTATCTCTTATTTTTCCATCATAAGAATAATCTTTTATTCCTTTTCAAATCAGTTTATACCTCAAAATGAAATAAATCAGTCTGACATGCAAATTTTTGTCTGGTTGGTATGAAGCATGTTTCTTATATTTTGTCTATATTTACATATACACACATGTGCTTTTTTTTTTATCTTACAAGTTTTGTACTCTTGTTTTTCTTGCAGAGCATTAAATGGATTGATTCTAGATATAAAAATTATTTGTGGATTAAACACCTTGTAATACTTTGCATAAAATACATACATAAGTGACCAAACATTTTTCAGTTTTTTCTTACATGACATAATCTTCTTTCTTATTTCTTTTTCAAACTGATCCTGTGTTCATTATCAGAATAATATTGAAACTACAATTATTGAGTGATTGTTTCATCAAACTCTCAACCTTTTCTACAGAAATGTTAAATTCTTATTCGTTTTTTTTAGCATTTTAATAAATAAGTATTACCCTCCCTGTGTGTTTTGAAGACAGTTTTATAACTTTAGGAAAAAAGTAAAATTTAAATTGGCTGTTGTTATTATTGTTAAAACAATTTTCTAATAAGTGAAGAGAGTGCATTAAAGACCCAAATAATTGATATAAACTCACCTTAATGCTTAATTCTTTAGAAAAAGATATGCTCTAGTAGTTATGTTTTTATTTAGATATCATCTGTTTGTAAATAAGAAATGGTTTAATCTTGGTGAAATGACGGTGCCAGTAGATTTCGTGATTTAATTTAGACCATCATCCTCATATTTATCGCTGATGCACTCTCCAGTCATCATCAGACTGTGTGGATTAATTATCTGATTATTCAAATCTGGGATCAGATTTTAAAATGAAGCTCTTAGAAAAAGGAGAAAGAAAAATGTTTACACTGAAAGCTTGGAGACATTTGGTAAATTCTCCATTTGTTTTTTCTCAGAAAGTGGATAGAAAACACATCAATCAAAACAACTCAATTGAAAAGTTGTTATGATGGTGGCCAGAGTATGAACATCTGAAATATTGGGAAAAAAAGTGCTACACTGAGGATATTAGTCAGCAAAAAAATGTTACGAAGGAAAGTGTGAAAAAAAAAATAGTGATTTATCAGTCATTGTGATTTCGATGAAATGGCAAGCATACTTGAAATGCCTCCCCAACACTTGTTATAAATTTAAAATGAAGTCAGCTATTGTCTTTATTTGGTTTGCTGCCTTCTAAAATGGTTATTATGCGTGTTCTTTTCGTGAAAAAAAAAGATATATGTTCTTTCAGTGGAATAAAATGAAGGATTGTGCTTGTTTTAAGTGGTAAAGAGGAATTTCCTATTTCCCGGTTTGCTGAATTTGATGATGAAAGTGAGAGAAAAATGTCTATTTTCTTAGAATGTGTGGTTGGGATGTTTTTTTTCTCTTTGGCCAACAAAGTACATACAAATGTATTAAGTAATTCCACTATTTTTCAAGTGCAGTTATATTCAACCCAAACTTTCAGATTTTGTTTATAACCTTTTGCTATAATATCTCATTGTTGTTTGTTTGTTCAAGAATCATGAATCTGGATTTTGTGAATGAAATTGAATCCCACCCCTTTGTTGATTTGTTTATAAATTTGATATACATTTCTATATCAAAACAAGTTATCAAAGAAATAATTGTTTATCTTTTGGTTAATCAAAAATCATACTAAAATCTTTCAATAGCTTTCAGCTGTGTGAAGCAGAAAAAACTAAGCACAAAGAGCTTTCTTGGAAATCATTTTCTTTGTATTGTACAACACAATTTGTATCTATATTTTAGTATCCATTTTTTATCATGATGAATTTGTATAGATACTAAAGACATGAGTCCTTTAAATTCTTGTAAGTTTCAGTGTATCCCATCATGCCCGCACTTAATGTAAATTTTTTGGACCATTTTATTATTTTTTTTAAAACTATTTTGACTTTTTACTATTTTTTTTTTCCTATCTGCTAAAGCCCGCCCCATTTCTTTTTCTTAACTGCTGCCATAGATTTATGCATCTTGCAAAAAAGTCCCAAACCCATTTTATTTATTCAAGGCCATGTGTCAGCTTATCTATAACTATTTTCAGGTGGTATTATTTTTACTACTACTGCTACTACTACTATAATCTATTTTACATTGTACAATCATTTTACACTCTACCATTTTTAAATCAATTAAAGTTTTTTAGGATAATAAGGAGAAAAGCAAACTTGGTTTTTCCTGATTGCTAATTTAGCAAGTTGTATTTTTCTTCAAAAAACCTCAGTGCATTGTCTCTGATTCTAGAAATAATAATTGATTTATGTGCATGAACCAATAACAGACCTATAGGCCGCCATAATGACAATGTGTTAACTGAACATGCTCATTAAGGCTTTTTCTTGTTGAAGGTTGAGATTTCTGTTGTATTTTTTTTAGCTTCAGAATAGCTGTCTAAACTTTCATTCAATATTGAGTATATTTATGGACTTTAATAATGTGCAAAGGCTAAATAAATGAATATACACTAGAAATGTTAATATACAGTAATATGGTGGACTTGAGTATTCATTATTTTAAAATTAATAAAATGGCTACCAATTTCCTGCAGTTCATTTTCCTAAAAATACAATTGTGTATAACACTTTTCTTTTTATTCTAAACCAACCCCTATTTAAAAAAGGAAATGTTCACACCTATTCAATTTCTTCAGGTTCTGAGAATCTACTAAACTTTAAAAAATGTGTATTATAAAAATGTTCGTTTGGGGTAAAAAAAAATGATATAATGCTGATATTTAATCACTGAGTGGATTCTCTGGGCTTAAGTGCTGTGCAGAATGTCATTAAATGTTCTGTAGTAAATATTTAGTTGGCTGGCAGAGTGAGAAGGAATGGGAAAGTAGCAAACGACAAATCCCTATTGTATTGACAATCTAGATACCATTATTGACATCAAATACTTTGCCCCCCCATCTATCACTTCACACCTGAACTTTAAATTGGTTCTGGTAATCAAATGGAAAGAATTAATTTGGAGGATGGGAGAGGGGAAGAGGGCGGAATTCTTCAAGGACGAGGAATGAAGATTTATAAAAGATTGGTTTCCGGCATTACTCAAGTCAATTGGATAGAATTTAAATATAATGTAAATACATTCCAGGTTATACCACAGTTTATTTGGGTCTCTACGACTATGATATCGATGACCCCCTCTTTTCCTTGCTGTCAAGTTCATGCACAAAAAGAATAATTTGATTAATTTTATTTCTTACTTTACAATAAAATATAAAAATCGTGAAAAAAAAAAAATAATCTCAAAAAATGATTTAAAAAATTAAAACAGGAGAATTACATATTTTTTTTTTTTTTTAAACTTTCTTCTACCTACATTTCTATTTCAAAAAAAATTTTTAGCAGATGCTCCCAACCTCTGTAAGGCATGAAACAGTGTTTGTGAAAAAACCATGAACAAACTGATAATCTGTTAGAATGAAAGGACAACATGCTAAAGTATAACTAATCGTATTGTTACATATTTGGTGTGTATGTATGTATAATGTGTACTTGTACTTATGGCGCCACTAAGTGATAAGGCTATACTGTGTGGCCAGTGCGTGGTTGAAAAGGGTTCTAACTTCTGATTAAATAAAATCAATTATTAAGTTTAATAATGAAACAACAATAATGATTCTAATTACAATTCTATTAATTATTTTAGCCAGATCTTTTTCTTTGATATTTTCCAATAACTGTGATAAATATCAAATCACCAAGCTCTTTAAGAAATAACCTGTGATCTCAATTATCCTTGTTTTTCTCTTTCTCAATAAAAATGATGTTTCTTCTGAACTCTTGGCTTTCTCTTCTTTTATCTGCACATTCAACTTGACCTTTTTTAAGCCTTTACCTAAGTCTTCTTTTGAGTTTCTTCTAAGGATAAAATGCTGTTTTCATTTCGAGTAAATTACATCTTATTTGTGGGGTTTCAGGGAGGATGAGGGGGTTGATAGCATATGAATACTGAAGTGAAGTTGACTAAATTAAAGTTTTATAAGTTGTTAACAAAAGAGTTCATTCTTCTTTGGCTGTGTTGAAGTATTAAATAATCAATTTTTTCCAAACAAGTACGGACAAGTGCCAACATCACTTTAATAAAACTGATACTATATTTCGTGGTATCAATGATGATACATTTTTTCTCAAAAAAAACCTTGCATCTTCAATACCAAATATTGCATTCCGCACAAGCCCATGCCTATTTCTAAAAAACTTCTGCTGTACTTTTTTCAAAGATTAGCTGGACAAATTCAGGGTGTCTTGTGTATCAGGAAATTTTTTGTTTTTTCTTATTGTTTCTCTAAAATGTCGCAAAAATCCAATCACCTGGAAGAATTTTTTTTTTCAATTTTGTCAACTTTTTGTGCTTATGAATATGCATATAGACAGTGAAATAGTAATTTTCTACTATCTGCTTTGAATAAAAACTGTTTCGACCAAGCATTGACGTAATAATAACACCAATATTTTCAGCTGCACTGAATCTCTGGCAAAAATGTTTGAGACACTTATTTCTTTGTTATTATTTCCTAATAAAAGTATTAAAAAATTTAGTTTTAACTGAACTTGCTTATAAAGCCAGTCATGTAATCTTCTGAAGAATACCATTGTTTTAAATACAACTGGCTTAGACATGATGCCAAACCAGACATTTTTTTTCCCCTTTTTTATGATCATCAGTGAATTTTTAACAAAATTTTTCATGTGTGATCAACAAATAATTTCTATGGAGATAAAAAGACTGCTCATATGTCAGAAGGATATTTCATTTAGAATAATACTATGGTAAATATGTGGTTTTTCTTATATTTATATCCAATATGAAGACAACAGATGTTTGTTTCTGTTTTTTATGGACTTCCAAATGGTTGCACCCTATAATAGTAACTTGACCCCATGATGAACATGGGGTTGATGTTGATGACTTTTGGTGATCTCTATAGGTAAATGTTATTTTCAAATCTAAGGGAGACGGCTGCACCCTACCAACTGCAAATATGTGTACTCGGATACCTTGATCCTAGGATGAACATATGATAGGTGATGATGACCTCTAAAGGTCAATTTAAGGTCAGGTCAAGTTTGGCATTTTAAAATCCAACAAAGACTGCTGCAGATTTGTGTGCAAGGGTTACTTGACCCCTAGGATGAACATATGACAGGTGACAATGACCTTTGGTGACTTCTAATAGTTAATTATGGGTCAGGTCAACTTTCGTATTTTTGAATTCTGTTGGGATGGCTGCACCCTACAGACTGCCAATTTTTGTACATGGCATAATTTGACCCCGGGTTGAACATAGGATAGGTGGTGAAGATCAATCTTGCAAGAGGTCAGTTTTGACATATGTTCTGGTTTAATTGAGGCTGTCAAATCGAAGATTGAAATAAAAGCAAATTTGTGCAATTTCGTTGCATGAGTTCAGAATGGGGTGTAAATCAAAGGAAACTGATCGTAAAATCAACCAAGTATTTGGCTAAGGGACCATCAATCAACATACAGCTCAACATTGGTTCCAAAAATTTCAAAAGGGTGATGAGAACCTTGGATGTGAACATCTTTCTGTGATTGACAATATCCAATTGAGGGCCATAATTAAGGTGGGCACGTGCAAAACACCTTATAAGTTTGCAGTGGAACTAAACGTTGACCATTCAATAATCATTGGACATTTGCACCAAATTGAAAAAGCAAAAAAAGCTTGCATGTTGCATGAATGACCTGGCCGGAAATTGAACAAACTAGGCTATGAAACTCTACCTCACTTTAGCTTATTCACCAGACCTCTCTTCTATCAACTAACACTTTTTCAAGCATTTTGACCACTTCCTGTAAGAGAAGGTCTCCAACAACTGGGCAGCAGCTGAAAACACCTTTGAAGAATTCATTGGTTACAAGCCCCCAGAATTCTATGCTTCCAGGATAAATGGACTTGCTTCTAGGTGGCGAAAATGTGTAGATTCTGAAGATTCTTGTTTCAGTTAACCTTCATTCTAAGCTGAGATAGACTGCTTAAAAGTCGTTGATGAAAAACTGCTATTATGTTTCCACCAACCCAATAGTATGCGTGAGCAGAGTAGGTGTGAAAAAACTTATATTGCAGCTTGTGTTGTGAATTCACACCTTAATGGGGCACACTTCTTTTATATGCCTCATGCCAGATTAAGCTTAAACATAACAATTTATTAAATTCTCTTTCCATGGACACTTGTATTTTATGGTTAATGTATTAAGCAATTCAGCTTTAATAAATAGTACTGTTTTTATTGTCAAAGCATTAAATAAATATTTTCAGCAGAAAAATGATTTCCTTTTATGACTTGGAAAGAATCTACATTAAACAGCAGAAGCTTATAACTTTTTAGTTCTGATATATATATATATATGTTAAGAAATAGGGGTCCTGTTATTACTTCATCCTGGTAGATATGAGCTTATTTAAATAGCAGTTTCTCTTCTGAATAGATATGCTTATATCAGTATGTTTCAGCATGTCATCGGCTGGTGTGTCAGGGCAAGGTGACACGCGCACTCATTTCATCAATTAGCTAAGACGTTTCAGCATCCTATAGAGGAAGGAGGTGCCATTGTCTGCAAATCTGATTATGTTTTTATGTCTTGAATGTTTCAGAAGCAGCTATCGGTCGATGGAATTAATTTAATCTAATGAATGAATTTTGCATGGATGTTGGTCACATGACATTGTCTAACCAACCAGAGACATCAATTTCCTAAGGGTTAAGAGGAATTTCAAGTTTAGGCAGTCGGAAACAGCTATTCAAGAAGCAACACACTGATGTCCATAGCTTCATACACAAGTAGGTGTTGCATTGACCAAGAGAAGAGGGGGAGACTTTGGTTGCAGAGAAAGAGAAAGTCAAATAAACTTAATGAACTCCCTAATTCTATTTACTTAATCATCTTGACTAGTAAGAGAGTCAACGCTGCATGAAGTCGATAGAATAGTTCATTATCTTACGATACAATGACTTTGATTGAATTTATTCCTGGGTATATACAAACATCTCATTTTGGCAACAGGAAGAACGGCATTTGCAATACAGTTATGGAGCGTGGACCAAAAACCCCAGGTATATGCATTTCTGCCTTATCTATTCCTCTCCTATCCTAGAGTCTTTCATTCTCAACTCAAACATTTGGGGTTTTCTGTTGTTCCTTGTTTCTGTTACTCCTTGTTTCTGTTAATCCATTCTGGACATAAGTTAGAAACCGTTCAGACTTTTCTTTGAGAGTACGCATTTTTTTAACTTTTTTTTTTACACATTTTTTCAACTTCTCAACAGACTAATAATAATACAAATGTACAAAAAGCATTTGAAAAATAGTATCTAACGTTCTTGAAATTTTCTCATGTGTGCTAAATTATTTCGTACTTACAAGCATTGTTCATTCTAACCAGACTAATTGTAGCCCATTGAGGCTATGAAATCTCAAATACAACTAGAGATATCAACATTGGGCAAGGATTATGATTCATTATAAGCAAGAGAAAATTATTGTAAAGGGAAATAACTGAATATTTTTCTTAATTATCTCCCTTATCTAGAGTCAGTATGAGGAAAGCCAGACAAATAGATATCTTGGAAGATGAGAATTTAGTCAGGAATGATCTGCAAAATACATCTAAATCTGTGTGAGATCAACTAAAGTTTTCAACCTAAAGATAATGGTTGAGTTAGTAAATAAATGAAAGGAATGTCTATGAATAAGATGGGACAACACTATCTTCCTGCGATTTACCTCTGCCAAAAATGTTAGAGAGGTATATGTATTAGGTCATTTCTTTTATATGTTGATGGAGAGAGTATTGATGAGTCATGAATTCATCAAAATGGAATATTTTATATATATATATATATATATATTATATGTCTGTGTGTGTGTGTGTATATGTATATATAACAAGACAATAGACAAGCATGTATCAGATAAGAAAGGTGTTTGAATCTGCATTGTAGTAATGTAAGTGATGACACAGTAAAGGGACATAATTATCACTTAGCATTAGATCTTATCTTTTAGTATAATTAGACGTAGTTAGTATCAGCAGGAGTATCGATATGCTTGAACAACATCTTCCTTAATTGGAAAATCTTTGCTTTTGAGCTGGGAGTAAGGAGAGAAAGCGTGATTACTTGCCTGAGTGTGTTTTTTGTATGAGTTGGGATTTTTTCTTTAAATTTTGAATGGCGCATGGGAAGATAATTCTTTAATTATGGGGGGGGGGGTCCAAACCCATTAGGTTGGGTCTTGTTAGTAAAGTTTGTTTTACATAGTTTTTTTCTCCACTTTCTTTGATTGTTTCTGATTATTTGTTCTTCATTAGGGTTATTTATACTCTTTTGTCATTTTGTGTCGTGGATTGGAGACATTTTTCACATTCTTACCTATTTTTGTGTTTATTCTATCAAACCTTTTAGGCCAGGTCTAGGTTGACGATGTAGTGCTAGTGACAATTGATTTCTTGACTCCATGTGCTTTTTGCTTTTGAAGTGAACCAATGTTTGTCTTCGTCTATCATCTACACTTTTTTAATTCAGTGTGTGAGTAAAGTTTAGGATAGTGCTCAGGCCTCGCAAAGTTTACTGAATATCAATTGAATTTCTTCACAATTTCTTCATTCTAATAAGAGTCTTGCACAATTTTAGTCTTGTCATTGATTGAGGGAATTTTCAGTCTGTTTGGTATTCACGTTGGTTGATATGAACAATGTTTTTAGCTGCTTTTATAATGTAAGCTCATTTTTGATAGCATTAGGAGATTTAATTATAACCTGGTCATTAAGTGGTTCCTACTTTATGGCAGAATTATTCTTTGGTAGGTTCTTTTTAAAATAAGATTCCAAAGTTTTATGTCTCGTAGGATTAGAATCTGTCCTGCTGGGAACATTTTGAGATTTAGAGACTGAAACAGACTTGGCAGTTTCGGGAGTATTTGATGAATTTGAGTGATCAGTTTAAAAGTTCTTTGGATTAAATCAGTTCTTTGCATGTATTTGTATTTAGTATTGGTTGAAATTTTGTATCTTCAACAATGAAGAGTTCAGGAGTTTTACGATTTTTGTGATCTAGAGGAGCTATAGATACTTTCCTTATACTGGAATTCTACTGTTATTATATGCTGACATTTTCACTGAAGTGTTTTTTAGTTTGAGTCTAGGAAACAGATTATAATAATATGAGGTGACATTTATTTCTGCACTCAAGTCTATTTTAAACTTGTGTTTCAAATTTGCTGTCCATTTTTTTTTTTTTTTTTTTGAATGTCTATCATTAGTTACTGTATGGATCTAGTGCGATGGACATTTTATCTACAAGTGTGGACCTTTGAAATTGATTGTAAAAGTACGCTTTATCCAATTCACTTTCTGAAGAAATTTGAATTTTATGCACCAATCCTTTTGACTTTCTGAGTTTGGAATAATGTCCTTTTTTATTATTTATTAAATTTATTACCGTTTCTGTTAAATGCTGGACAATCATTTCTTTGGTGACAACCACCACAAAATTTGCATGGGTGAATATAGTTGTGAGTTTTGGTAGGACTTTTATTATCAGCTCCTCATTGGTAATTTTTTTAAATTTCTAGCACCTTAGTGTCTGTATCTATTGCTCTTATGTCCATATTTTGAACTTCTGCTGCGGCAGCTAAAATTTTAGACTGACATCTCATTTCCTCAGTAGATTGCCTTGCCATTATGACTTTGTCTATATTCAATTCAGGTTCCCGAAGAAGATGCTTTTTAAGATATGAATATGAGACAGGAGATTTTTAATATGACTATCTGAATATCTCTTCCTGAGTTGGCAGTATGAGTTGTCAATCACTTTATCTGGATTGTATCCGTTGTCATTTTTGTCAAAAGAAAAATTTTGCCCCTGTGCAAGTCAAAAGAATCGAAGTGGTAACCCTACCTGGCTAGATTTTCTTAGTGAAAATTCTGATTCTGATTTCTTTAAAGTTCTAGTTAAAAAAAATATCATCCTATTTTCTTTTGGATGATGCATTGTTCAAGATTTCCGATACCATTTTAAATTTTGGTGAGATGTGATTGGATTGAAATGGAAGATAAAGAGAATAGACAAGCGTGTATTTAGTTGAAAAATATTCAAAACTGCATCGTGAGAACGTAAGTGACAACACAGTAAAGGGACATAATCATTGCTAAGCTTAAGTATTATTAGATTTAGTTGGTATCAGCAGCAATTCATTATTGGTATCATAGTTATACAACGGTGTACGTCTGTCAGTCTATCTGTCCACACGTGATGAAATTTTGTGCATTGGTGGAAAATAGACAACAGAAGGGGAGAACTATGCACAATTACTTTCTCTGACAATGGCGTTAGCAGAGATATGCCCTCTCTGAGTGCTTTCTAGTTTATCTAACAAAAACAACAAAAAAGTAAATGAATGTAAATATTCTAAAAATCAACAATAAATAAATGAACATTGTAAACTTGGCACAAAGGGTCGCGAAAATATTTTCTTGCAGTCAGTTTTGTTGATGTTTTTGTATGGAAAACTAAGAGGATAAAATCACAATAAATTGTCAACTTTCAAGAGATCAGTAATTATTTTGCCACTGCTCTCAGTTTTACGAGACTGGAGCAAAAACGTGGCATATATATATGTATATATATATTCCTTTTACAATCGTTCAACTTGAATTTGTTACACTCGTTAATACGAAAAAAACCCGTTATGGGAAGCTGAATTGATTGATCTGGCAAAAAATGTTTGCTCATTTTCATTCGCAATCATTGACTTTTCTTGAAACATAAATATTGATGTACAATATTTACCCAATCGTTCAAAGTTAAAAACCTGAAATTAATGTTCAAAATGACAGCTCATCTTTAAATGTAAACAATTTCAATATCATCTCTAAGTAGAATTAAGGTATGTATTTAAAGCGGGCAACACAATGCTTTATTTAGTTCGAGTATATAGTATGTACAAAAAGAGGACCATAGCTTGCGTGAATTTGAATTTTCTCTGTTATAATTTCTGACGAATCAGAAGTGAGAAATATCGCTGTTCAATCGACAAACAATCCACTAGAGTTCTTTTTAACCATAATTTAACCATCAGTGTTCTTTTTTTGGGCTGGTCCCATTTTTATAGGTAGAGAGAAATTAGCTTCATTTATTAGTATTCAGTTCTTTTCTTTTGAGGTGACACTGCATATATCTCATGTAATTTATAAACTTTCGTATTAGGTGTTTCTAAACTTTTATAATGAACATTCAACTCTGCACTGTCAGTCAGTATTTGGGGGCATATTTGTAAGCAACTGATCAGCTTGACTTCTTGCTACATGCATTTGTGACTGCTGAACTGTTACCTCAGCCAAATGTTTCTTTCACTTAAGGTCAGTTTATTTACTTCTGCTTCACCTATATGTTTTCCAGTGTACGTTTCCTCCTGTTTCCATGCCTTGTATATATTTACTAAGCTTAGTACAACCCTTTGCTGAGACTAATTCTTGATCCCTCCTAAATGTTTTCTTCTCTATCATACTTTCTGTACATAAAATCGATCCTAATAAATCTTGTCTCTAGCCAATCAAATGTCAACGCAGAAAAACTTCATTTTTCAACCAACCACAATATTCACTGCACCGAGCTTGACTTGGGATTCTTTCAATAACTTGCAATATCCAAACTCAAAAGAGATAGTTGGGCCCTGTCACCCACAATTATCTACACACAACTCGCCTACCTCAACAAACTGTTCCTACAGATGGTCTACGACTGTACGAAATACAGTCTGTTCATGACACCAACAATAATCTCCATCCTGCTCACCAATAGAGAGTCCAACGCAATACCCGTCCCCGGCTCGACTTCAAAAATCTTTCTAGTCGTTACAGTGATATACACTTTGAACAACCTTTTATTGTGTCCAAATTGAACAAAAATAAGATTTTATGTTTTCTATTAAGTTCAGAAATACGAAATTTACAATAAATTCGATATGAATGTAGGTCCTTTCACTGAGTTAGAACAAGATAGCTCAAAAATAAGCTTTCAAGGGAAAACTTATGAAATTAACTAAGATAGCCGTTTTTCAGCCCAGATTCTTTTAGCATCTCTGTCTACTACTACGTCCGATCTCTTTGGTATAGAAATAAGAGCGCCAAAGTCCAAACGCACACAGGCCCTGCTACGATATCGCTCTAAAGTATGCTCCCTACTTCATGTTGATGAACATTATTGGATGATTCCTCCTTATCCCAGAATGCTTTTCCCTTATCTCAATAAGCACGCATCTACGGCAAGTCTTTCTTTCCCTCTTTGTGAACCTCTTTGTCCTGTTTAAATACAACATAACGTATTATGGTGGCTACGATAATTAAAATACAAGGACTAATGTTGATCAGAAAGTGATCAGTTCTAATGACAGTCGATTTTAAAAGCAACGGATTTTGCCGCCATTAGCACTGTGTCACTCAATCGGGTAACATAACAGTGAGTACCAATACTTCTCCTGCTCCTACGGTATTGTGAGAATGGCAGAGGTATTTCAGTCACATATATCGCCCCCGAGCAAGCAGGACACTTAATCAAATCCTACGGAAGGACAGAAACAAATGTGGAAAAATTATAGAATCGTGATTAAACTATCAGACCAAAATGAGGGGGGGGGTATCAAACCGCACTATTTCTTCACGCGACCGGGCCAGACGCATTGACAATTTAAAACAGATTTCAGTTTGAATCAAAGGAAACAAAAGACGACATGGTGATAGTCAAATTTGATCGACATTTAATCGAACGGATCAACGAGACCTATAAAAAGTATGTGTTTAATAGAAGAGACCAAGAATCAGGTGAGAGTATCCAACTAAGTGTAATTTCTATAAATGTTTACGTAAGTCTATTTAATCACTGTCCCACCACAGCAATATGTGACACAAGGTCGGGCTTAATGTGGGAAGAAATAGTACCTTACCCCCAAAAAATGGCTCCAGCCGACGCAGTCACCTGCGAAAGCTGGACCGAGTAATAATGGGAGAGCCTAAGGACGAGTCGAAAGGCCTCCCGATGCGCTTAGCAAACGCAGCCTCAGTGTAACCTCATTGGCCAACGTTCGCACCGGCGCACTCGGTCTTTGATACCTTCCACACAATCTCCGGCCCATTCAACGGGCAAGTATCAGTACTGACTCCTCGGTCTATGTCGTGGAACAGATACTACACTTTGATCCCGAAGATAGGGCCAGAAAAAGGTGCCAGGTAAGTAACGTAAATATTTATCCAAATCTTTGCTGTGTGATCACATTGTAGCTGATGACATCATCGCTTTTGGTTCTGGAGACGGCCTTGACCAAGCATTATCAGATCATGATACAAATCTGGAATCTCTACTGCAACGATACTGCGAGAAGGCAGCAAGTTAAACAAAGAAGGGGTAAATGTTAAGAAAATCAGCGATAAGTTCCATGAGGCTACTCGTAACCTGTAATGACCTACTAACAGTTCCTACTAAAATTGACGCAACCACAAAGTTGCAGCTACTTGCTTCAGTCGAAAATGTATAGCGACATTGCAGAACTGTAAATTGCCTCCCAAGATTCCTGCTGCGACTATCCACTGTCAGAGGGCCAATCCTAGAACTGACACACAAAGTTGTTCCTTGGATATGGTTACGTGTACACGGCGTTTGCTGGAATGAAGTGTCACAAAAGTACATACTACGATCCGGAAGAGGCCCTCGTAATTCAGTGTGAATCAAGTTCAGAAGTACTTGAAGCGACTCTTATAAAACAAGGAAATCCTGCAGCGTACTCAAGCAGAGTTCTGACGGATTCACAGAAAAGATAAGCGAAAGAAATACCTGCGATTGTGTGTTCATTGGAAAACTTTCAGCAGTAGACGTTTGTCAGAAAAAAACCAATTCACACTGATCGCAAACCTCTAGAAGAAGTAACGAAGGAACCTTTCGCAAAAGCACCAAAATAAACGTCAAGGGAAGCTACTGCGTCCGCAAAAATATGACATTAGCGTCGTCTATGTCAAAGGAGAACACATGAATATTGCCGACGTGCTTTCGCGATCACATCTGATCTTTTTGTACGGGCGCGTTCTGATACGAACACCATCATACAAGACAAATTGTGTGCGTGCCGATTGCAGTAGCTAGCTTGAACTTTCTGTTTGTGTTAACGTTTTGTCACTTTCACTAAGCCTTGTAAACCTTGTTTTTAGCAGTTTGTTTCTCATGGGTAGTCGTGAGCGAGCGCGGTGATTTTAAAGGAGTTAAGGACGGCTTCCTATTCCTTGGATTGTAGTATTTCTGAAGTTGCGTGGTTGTCTTTATTCTTACGCACGAGCCGTTTTGTACAGCAGATCCAGCTTTGCCATTTTCGTGCTGAGTCTCCAGGGCTTGCCATGAAATGTTCAAAGTCCCAATTTTCTGAAAAGTGCTCGAATGACAATGACGTAAACTGAGGACCGATATCGGAAGTGATCCGACACGGAATAGAACCTCTTACAAAATACGCTTTCATATTGCAGATGACGGTTGAAGTGGTAAAAGTTTGAAAAATAATCGATGGTTATGAAGTATTCGATTCAGACTGGTCAACGCCAAATTTCTGCCTCGGGATGAGTTGAGCTGATCACACACATCATATGAGATTAGGGTTCTTTCAGAGTTGCCAATTTAGACGTGATTTTTCATTTTTTTTTTCTATATTCTGGAAGTCTATCTCAAATTCGAACAAAAAAACCCAGTTCTGTTGGTATCACTGGACTTTGAAACGTGAAAAGAAAAAATTGGGAAAACATCTAAATGTTATCAACAGTGGGCTCACTAATGCGAAAAAGTAAAACAAAGCAAAAAAAAAATCTTAATCGGCAACCCAGGTTGTTCTGTGGCGAAATTGCAGCAGGTTTCACGCGTGGAGATATATTCACGTACATCTGACGACATACCTGGCCAGAAAATACATTATCTGGCGCGCCGTAGGCATCCATCAATACTTCTGAATTGCACGGTTCATACCACTCTGCAGGCAGAGAGGAACGAGTACACAATCGCCTTTAAATACAGCGCCATCTTGGGCAGACATCCCATCACGAATGTGGAAATATGGATGTAATGTAGCTGGAGAATCAGCTTGATCAAGCGGCCAGCCCTGTGTTATACTTTTCCTGGGTTCATCACACACTTCGTCTTGATCCGTTACTCTGCAGATCCATGTTGGCCTTTCATCACGGATCAGGAGGAAGCTGAACATAATAAGTTCTAATTCTGTTTGACAGTTCTTCTCATCTGTCTAGAACTGGGAATAGATCATCACAGGTTACAAGATGCCACTTGAAGCTTATCACTGATTTTCTCAACGATTGTCCCTTCCTTGTTTAACTTGTTCCCTTTTCGCAGAATCGTTGCAGTAGAGTTTTCAGGTTTGTATTATGGTCTGCTGACGCTTGTTCAGAGTATTCTCCTGAACCAAATGGAATGATGTCATCAGCAACTCCGTGCAAACCGTCGAGAGCAAGGAGAAGACATTTCAGAATTTATCAAGATACCGAAATCTTTCGTTGAGCGTCATGTTGGTATAAACTATTCTGTTTGGCCGTTTTCTCACAGAGTTCACAAATATTCAGTGTCACTTAACTGATTTTGTGTTTTTATTTTATTTGTTCATCATGTTTATGATTACTTGTTAATTCTCCGGAAATATCAATGCAAAGTGATTTTCATTGCTACAAAATCTACGTCTTTGACCCCAGACAGAACGAATTTTGATTCGTTTTTCGTGTTTCTTGTCTCAAGATTTACAATTAATTTGTTCAAGCTGTTGAGGGCCTTGACCTTGCACTTTGATCGGGGTTTCTCGTGACTTTTAATCGTGTTCTTTGTCCACTTTTCGAATTCAAATGTAATGTTAAGGTTATAAAAAGTAAAGTCTGTTCCATTTTAATTTGTTCATCTAATTATTGGAAGACTTTCCTTCAAAGGAAAAATTATTATTATTATTATTATTAACTGTCCCCGTTTCTAGTATTTCTGTACACTTTCAATTTAGATACATCTTTCCTTGAAAAAATTGAAGAATAATTTTTTCGAATTTTAACTTCATCGAATTTTACCATTTTTTTGAGAGTACGCACATGAGTCTTCAACCACTCTTAACTCAGAGTTCAAATTGTTTAGCAAATAATTTTTAGTTGCAACATTTTTACAGTATTTCTTCTTAATCACGAGACGAACGTTATAACAATAAATTTCACATGCTTAGTAGGTTCGGGCATTTTTATCAATCTATCGCTTAGTCGACAACAGTCCATTAGCGTTTAATGCTCGTCTGCTAGAGTACTTCCGAAGGAAAAAACGAATGTGAAATCGATAAAATGACTAAAGTTATCAAAGTTTTTCATTCAGCATAAACTGACTGCCCTATACTTATAAACTGACGAATATCGTAAATTACTGGAAGGATTTTTCTTTCAAGTTGAACCAGAAGATGGGTCATGATGTCAGCACTTTGCCACTCCATTGCTGACTGCAATTTCGCACAGTTTGTTAGTCTAAGGTAGCCAGTTTATACTGAATAAAAACTTCTCATAAGTTTTAGTTATTCAATCGATTTCTTATTCGTGCTTTCCCTCAGAAAATTTGAGCTCTAGCACGACAGCGGATAAGCTCTCAAATCATGACCTATAGTGCACTTTTTGAAAAAAAATGTCATTTCTCACATTGTCTGTACATACGCTGACATTTTTTTTTTCAGATGTGGAGGAAAGTCAGATTTGTCCTCTGGGGACAATGTGAGTTCAAATTCAAGATGGACGCCAGTCCACTGGGTATAATATTCAAACGTTTGATTTTGGAATTAAATAGTGCATAAAAACATTTCAAGGTGACATTTCCAATTAAGTTGGTAATGCCCTTTCGTTTGGTGATACTTTTGATATCACTAAATGCAAGGAAATACATTTTGATCAAAGTCAAAGTAAAAAAAAATGTCAATGATACATTTTTCTACATTTAATGCTGGGCAGCTTGAAGATTGTGTTACAAGCAATACATTGCTGAAATATTGAAGTATGTATAAAGCCGATATGAAAAAAAAACCCAACATTTTTCCAACAATGTGATAGGTAATTTACAGATCAGAATATATGACGACATCATTTGGATTATTTTCTTATATTTATCACACAGTCTGGTGCATTTATGTAAAAAACCCTTACCCCCTAAAAAGGGTTTCTCGACAGTTTTATGGTATCAGGTACATTCAATAACATACTAAAAGGCTACCACAGTCTGACAACTGGAAAATGGCCACCAAATATTTTGAATGCACATTACTCGTTCATTATTTACCATAAGCAAGTTTTTCCAACGGCTTTTTTGTATTATCAAGTATGCTTGATAACAAATCAAGTTCAACCACTGTCTTATCACAAGAGAGGTATGGTATTATTTTCAAAGCAGCGACCAAGTTGACGGCTAAATTAATTGGTTTTGAAAAAATCCATCGTTCTTTTTTAGTGGTACCAGGTGAGCTCAATCACATTCTAAAAGTCGACCACAGTTTGACCGCTGGAAAGATTTAATTTTCAAGATGGCCACCAAATCTTTAAAATACCAATACTCATTTATTAATCGACCCAGACAAATTTTTGCAACGGTTTTTGTAGTATCAAATGAGCTTAATAACACATCAAAAGTCTACTACAGCGTGGACACTGGGAATATATAATTTTGAAAATAGTATCCAAGATGGATGCCAAGTCATTAAATATCCATTGCTCGTTCATTATTCTTTCTAGACAAGTACTTCTGGTGTCCAATCCCATGTTTTGGGGATGTTGGATTTCAGTCAGCATATTCAAGTTATAGTGAAGTGATCACAATTACAAGAACAGTTGATGATTTCACATTTACGAGGTAAAATGTAGGGATTCTGACAAATCAAGATTCCGTACCCTTCGAAAATCCGTACACTCAAAAGGAAAATTGAACGAACCAATATGGAGACAGTGTTCATTTTGTGACAATGAGGGACAAGTCATCACAGATACTGTGATCTTATTTTAACTCTCAAGGAAAGAACGGAGAATTGCAGAAACAGACGTTCATTGAAACAGTGGTGTGAAGTTGAAAGTGATATCAAGACCCTGTCATTGGAGCTTCTCTTGCGGCGGTACACCAGGTCACTTCGAGAAGGTAACTACCGGCTGTACTTTGGATCCCTGACACGGATGATACCCTGAATGCTCACCCTGGATCACACTCCCCACTACAAATGGCTCCCCGTACACCCCGTACACATTGTTGCTGAAAAATACCCAGATCTCCAGGTACACAAAATCATCATCATCAGTCTTTTAACGTCCGTCGTTGGAAATAGACCTTCCCCAGGATTCGCCACAATTTTCTATCATGGGCGTCGCAGAGCCAGTATTTCCTGAATTTGTCTAGTTCATCTCGCTATCTTGTGTTCTGTCCGCCTCGGTTTTTCATGTGATCTCTGGGGATCCATGTTGTGAATCGTGATGTCCATCGGTTGTCCTTCATTCTTGCAACATGGCCTGCTCATTGCCATTTGACTTTTTTTAATAGTTTCTATGATGTCACGGACTCCCATTTTTCCCTTATATACTGTGCTGTCTTGTGATCTCTCCATGTAAGGTTGAGCATGATTCTCTCGTGCGCACGCTGCATGCTTCTCAGTTTGTAGGTCTGTCTCTTGGTTAGGTTCCATGTTACAGCTCCATAAGTGACTATCGGGAGAATGCATTGGTTATATGCAATTTCCCGATAGTCACTTTACATCAATCAGCAGTTGGAAAAGCTAAAGAACAAAAAGTTACTCATCCCAAACGCCATTTTGAAACGTGAACTGCTACTCGTCAATCCTACTATAACTGTATCACGGGAATGATCATTTTTGCTGGTACATAGGATTGTGGTACCACTAGAGTTGATTTCACCTACTGCAGTAACTCATGGTGTCACCTTCATGAACCTCCACCCGTTCCAACCATACAGAATCCTTATTCATACTTCCTTGTACTAATCTTACTCGTGAATTAGATCAGAGTTCCTTCCCTTGAACCTCAAGATTGAAATGTTAGATGAATATCAAAAACACGATCCAATTGTACAATAGAGAAGAAATAGGTCCACATACATATAACACAAGAGGTACTTTGAGTGATATTACAGTGTTGAAGAATTTACTCACAGAACAAGGTATTCTGTGAAAGAATGGCAAGTTTATACAAGAGTAAACATCCAAGGAAGTTAAATCATATTGTGTAACTTTCGATATGTAAATGGCAGAGGATAAAGAAGCAGTTCACAGTTGCATGCTTTAGTGGGTGAATTAAATACGCCAGACTATCTCTCATAGGGAATGGAGGCTAATAAAATACATATTCTTTCGCTCGTACGAATGGCTATTTAGATAAATTAACATCGGAGAAACAGAATAATGAATGGGTTTTGTTCTGGGGTAAGAAGACCGATAAATACTACAAAGCAATGTAATTTACATCTATCTAATGAGAATAAGTTCCTTTGTGAGATAGGTCGTATCAGGTGAACTGAAAAATGAAGTTTTATACAAAATATTCTTGAAATCTAAGTAGGCTTCAGGTGGCGTTTCGAACCAAGGGAGAAGTCGGCTTTTGTAATCCACGGGCATCAAACACTGACATCACAATATTTGTCGTTTAGGATAGTAAAAACTGTTGTAAGAGTACTTTAAATTTTCAAGCGTAGACTTGTTGGGACACCATATATAGTTTTAAAATGCTTGAATATAGTATTTCATAGATTATATGAATACAAACAACACAACTGTTTTGTAATATCTTTATTCGTGCAACATTATTAGTTACAACATTAGTAATTAAATGGAAGCCTTTTATTTTCTCCTTATTTTCTTTCTTATTCAATTCTCAAACAAGTCATTGATGTTATTTTACAGATACTCATTACTACAATATTAAGCCTAAAACGCCTGAGTTTTTGATAATGAAATCAACAGCAGCATCGAAATTAACAGTGCGTGCAGCAAGAACAATGCACAAATATTGATCCCCGCACACAACTGGTTACACCCGTCACCTGACTCTAAATCAACCTTTAGAGGTCATCAGAGGTCAGTTTCACATACCCTATGTTAATTCTGTGGTCAAATTACTTTTGAACACAAATTCTCAGCCCATATGATGCAGCCGTTTGGGAGTCTATAAAACATAACGTAGTAGACAAAAAAACGTCTTTATAATATTATAAATACATGGGCGGAACTCCCTCTCGGTCTGCGTCTACTTTGGACGATCCTAATCGACAACAAAAAATGTATATCATTGAGAAATGATTTTGGGATCCGACAGAGAAAACTTAGACAGCGTAAATAGAATAATCAATTGAAGAAATTCTATTTACGATATCTATGTCAAGTGACATATTCTCTGTGTTATAACAGGTGATTTCAAATAAAATTTCAAATATTATAGCTCATTCATGATTATATGTATATGGTAATTTTAATGAAATCGTTATTTTTTTTGCTTAACTTCTCAGCAATTGAATGAGTTCTTCACTTGATCCTTGTGTTTCGTCAACCGTTTTAATTATTTCTTTGGCTACGTTAACCGGAAGTGATGCTGTATTAACGATAAATTTTTGTTGAAGATCAGCGTTCGAAAGGGGACGACGCCAATGTCCGTACGGTGTGTTACAGCGGCTCTGAAAGGTTTCTCCGTTATCCAAGGTCACAATGATATGAATGTACATATCGTTGAAACTCGGGTGGTTGTTGGGATGAGTTTTTAACTGAATGCACTGAAGGAGTTGCTGGAGATTTTGCCTTGATCGAGAAGCTGCGTGAAAAGTTTGTGGTGTCACTGAACCATCAAGTAAAGTTGAGGCAATGTTGAACTGAAAGAAAATAAATAGACAATTCTAGAAATGCACTACATCTCTCTGTAATTCTAATACAAAAATTTTAATCTTTTTTCATTATAAAACAGTATGGCTATTAGACATCCTATATTTGGATTCTATGTTTTACCACCCACCTCTCTAACGTTTACACACACACACACACACACACACACACGCGCGCACACACACACGCAGACACTCACATATATATATATATATATATATATATATATATATATATATATATATATATATTGTATCTTTTGATTAGTTATTATTATTAAGAAAGTATCTATGGCTGCTCTAAATCACAAAGCTTCTGTACTCTTCATTGTTGCAGATACAAAATCTCAACCAGAACTAAACACAAATACATGCAAAAAAACTGATTTAATCCAAAGAATTTTTCAAAATTCATCTCTCAGATTTATCAAATACTCCTGAAAATGCTAAGCCTTTTTCATCTCGAAATGTTCCTACCAAAACAGATTCTATCCTCAATCGCAGACAAAATAAGTCATCTTACCAAGTCATCAATCCAGTGTCAGAGAGATAAATCATCTTACAGTAGTGTTTTATTCTCTTTTTTCTTTCTTGCGTGCATTTATTAGTTATTCTGTTGTACGTATTAAATGATTTTTATGTAAATTAAACCAATTTTGAGCTTGTGATGAAGACTTTCATTTCAAAAACCCAGCGTAGGAGTTACGACATTAAAATATATATTTGGCAGTGAACTGGTCTGATCAAACAAACGAGTGTGCGCCACCAAGTGACCACCAAACGTGAGAAAGGGACATACACTACTTTTGAGGCTGCAGACTCCCTATACCAGTTCCGTAAGATTCCCTTCAGAGTGACTAACGGCACGGCCAGTTTCCAAAGAGTTGTGGATGAAATTGTGAAACGGAAAGGTATCCACTATCTATAAACATGCATTGACAACATCCCTATCCGCGGAAGTGATCAAGTTGAGTCCGATAAGAGCCTGAAGAGTTTCATGGATATTGTAGCCAAGTTCGAAAATAAATGCCACTATTCGCTCACCTCAATCTAATTGGCTATTCTATAACTAAAGGTGTGGTGAAGTCTGACCTAGCTTTGCTTAGAGATTTATTAGAACTACCTGTCACTCTCAGATGTGAGTTCCTTTCGCTGAATCTCAAATTATTCAAAGAACCTCTCTCTAACAGAAGTCCACCTCTTTCCACTTAATACAGATCAAGTGGCCGCATTCCATTGTTTAAAAAGAGAGATTGCAAATGCCATCCTTTTTCTCTTAAAATGCCAGTCACGTTTTTCCGGTTTTCTCAAAACTATTAGTTGTTTAAATTAAATATTGATGCGTATACATTTGCCCTTCCGCGTTGACTTAATTCATGGATTTATGCAATCTCTTTTCTGAACGTAGGGGAAGATAATGGCGAAAAATTGACTTTTTTCCTCGTGCATGGGAAGTAACTCGTTTCCCTTGTTTTATGAGGTAATAGAGTACCGTCCCTTTATCAAGGAATTCGAAAAAAAATATCCACTAGAACGCTCATTTTTTTTCTTTGGAAACATAAGCATGTTTGAGTTCAAGTTTTTCAAAGGTATCAGATACTTATTTAACCAGTTGTGTAGCCAGGTCGAATTTATAACTCAATTTTCAACCTCTACATACGCACGTCTGCACACACCCAATAGACACATTCTCTTCGCACATACAAAAAATTACTTTTGCAAGGGAAGTAATCCATCTTTCTTGCCTCTTGAGGGAAGAGAGTACCGTCCCTTGTGCAAATGTTCTGTTGTTTTTGTTTTTTTTTTCTACAAAAACGCTTCTTTTTTTTTTCTTTAGAAACACAAGCTTAAGCCAATTGGAGTGTATGTTTCCAAATTTCGCCAAGGCCTATTTAACCAGCTATGTAGCCTGGTTGAATTTACAAATCCTCTAATACCTATAACAAAACACACCACTTAAGAAAATGCCGTCAAAAGTGAGTAATTTTTTTTTTCTATATAAAACTATTTCTCCAACCCACGAAAAAAAAAACCTGTTAAAACTAAAATAATTTCGAGATTGAGTGACTGTACAGCGATGGTAGATATGAAATATCAATATTCAATGTAGATAACTGATTTCACTTGATGTGAATTCACTAGTAATGTAATAATGTAATTTGATTGACATAGCTAATGCGTTATTCTTTCTACGTCAACTAAAACTGCGTATATAACAACGCAGCAACTCTTTCTTATTTATCTAAAAGTATTACGAAACTAAATATGAAACTAATATACTAAATACGAAACTACATGGCTTTAAATGCAAAATTAGCAAAGCTGTCCTACATCTTCTGACGTCACTTCATTTCCGCCCCTATTGAAAAAACATCCATTTATCAGTGCTCACTTGCCAATGGCAAGCCTAACGTACGCTGGTAGTACTGAAGCCTCGAAGTGCCCAATCGGTCATCTTTCTTTTCTGTGAATTATATCATGTTCACCCTGAAAAAAAAGAAGAGGCAAAAATGCAAATAGTTTTTCTTTTGGGACTTCTTAATTCCTTACTTCTACACCATACGCTTTCGACAGACATATTTTGTTTGTGCGTATATTATACCTTGAGAGCCAATAGTGGTTCTAAAATTCAAGCTTTCGACAGATATATTTGTTTTGTGTGTATTTAGCCCAAAGAGTTCTGTTCATCTTTTCTGCGTCTTTGTACTGAATCCTCGTTCTCCACTACAACTTGGCATTCTAAGAACTAGAACTAGCAGAACACTCAGTATCTCAATTTTTATCCGCTGAAAAAAATATAGAAACGCCTTTACACAACGCTACGTCACATTCCCTATCTATTCCTGTTAGTTAGAGACTGATAACTAATTCCTTTCCGTACATCTGATAAATAAGTATTTCTCTCTATCCTCCGTATAATTAATAACTTAGCAATTATGCCGGTTGATACAATCGCATCAAATGTTTAATGTTCTCCATTTAAACAGCAAAAACGTATGTCCTCAGCCGGTATTTGCGTCTGTAATTAAACGTTTCTATGTTTGTTTGAAACATTTTCAATTATTTGCATCTTTTGTCATATGAACCTTCTGCTTTAATTTTCATATGTAATTGAAGTTTCTTCAATTGTATTTGATTTTGTCTGAACGCACATCTTAACATTAATATGACTGAATATCATGTTGATACATGCGTTTTCATTCAATCCCAAATAGCTTCTGTCAGAGCGTATTTACTCTCCAAAACAAAATGGCTACTTCCGTCTTCTTCAACTCTCTCCGTGACGTCACAGGGATAGGCAGCAATTCTAGCCGCGTGGGCTGAATTCAATCCCCTTCATCGTTCATATAGTTCATTCTTTTTGTGTTTGGCCTTATTACAAATATGATAACCTGTTATGATACAGAACATTAAATCTGCATCTAAACTGGTAACTCTAATGTTTGCGGAACAGTTAATTGTCCTACAACGTTATGACGTTATGCGTTTTACGATATTTAGGTTTTGAATTTAAAATTTCCTTTAGACCTGTATCGACGGTTGTTTTAAGCAAGTAGGAAACGTAGAAAACCATAAAAACTTAGTTCCTTGACTCCCAGATAATAATCAATAACATCAGTGGATCAGCTATAAAACAATGCCTTTTATGAAAGAATCAAACAATACTAATTATACTTACTTGGAACGAATGACGCGCTTCGTGCTCGGATGTTGGTAATGGTCTGTTGATGTATTTGGATTCTGGTGCAATGATCAATATTTTTTTGACCTGACTGAAATGTAGCTGCTGATTGTAAGCATCTTTTATCATCTTCAGAACATCAATGGCAGCTTCAATTGCCCAGTGCATTCCCAAATGAGCAGGAAACCTTTTTATAGCTACATCCTGGTTATGAAGAATGTAGTCACTCTGATTAACTCCGGTTTTGTCAAAAATAATTTCCGGTCTGTAATCTTCAAAGAAAGCTCCAAATCCAGACGGGATTCCAATAATATCTTCATTACCTTCCATACCTATTGAAAATCGATAAATTAAATCCCTGAGGTAAAGATCAAATCATCTAAACTTGAGGTTCTAAACCTGGAGTAAAATTATACCCATTGAGTATCACCTATCCAGGGAGTATATTTGCTGGTTCTTGATTTGTACATTTTTTACAAAATCATGATTCAATAGATAACATTGTATGTGCGATTGTTATTTAAACTTAAAATAATAGAGTTAAAAACGATTCAATCATAAATATCACTCAAAAATTGTAAGACAGCTGAAGAAATTGTAAATTAGCTTCGAGTAAATTTTGTAAAAGGCTGTTGTTATTTTGATCTTGTTTATTGTGAATACATTTTTCAAAAATTTGTAAGATAATTTTGTCTGAAACTGCTGTCATTATTCTTAAAAAGAATATTGCTGTCATATAGACGTCAAGTCTTTATATAATCAACAGTGAGAAAAAAAGGAGAGGTTCATTTTTTATTGTAACACATAGACAGTAAGCTTTCTTTGTAACTGTTGTTATTTGAAAACTTGCAGAATGACCACGGATTGACGGACCAGCGATCTGTATATAAACTGAAAACCATTTTCACTTTTAAAGAGCTAAAAACTGAACAAAATTTGACCAGAGATTGAGTTCAATCGTTTGCTTGACATTGGAAAACAGAGATCTTATTTCTCTAGTGCTGTGTTCTGCTATGGAACATGAGATTAAAACCTTTGTAGGGTCACAGCGAAAAGGAATTTAGAAAAGTCGAATTGGATATAAAGATTACCTTTGATACCTATATTCAAAAGAAAATCTCATAATTGTAAGTGAGGGGTCGAAATTGCACTGGTGTTAGAAGCCTGTTAACCTTGACAATATTTTAGGGGGAAAATTTGAGCTTAGGTGGTGCTTTTGGCATACCGAGTGTAGAAATTATTTCGAAAATGAATTCAATCATTTCATAAGGAAGGAACAATTTGAATTAAGGTTTGAATTGTAATTCTTTACCTTTAAACAATATAATTATTCTTCAATATAAACACTTTAAATGGATGATGGATTTACCAAAATGGTTAGAAACTAACGATTGAATTAGACTCAAAGCACCGATTTTCACTTGATTGGTATCAGAGACAGGTTTGATACCCATTATTAACTAAAGAGAAAACCTGCATATTAAAACAAAAAACCAAGCCCTTCAATTCTGTAGTCATTTTGATATCCGTAAAATATGCGATATATTTCGGAACTTTTCAGTTCCAGAAATCTCTCTTTGCCGATAGCCAATTGCATAAGAATATTTCCTAGTCGTTAAGTAAAGCAATATTTTAAGAACAAGTATGAAACCATGAATTGCATTACCCTTTACCCTATTTTTAATGAAAAATTAGTAATTACCTCTTTCCGCCATTAATGCAGCCTCTAGTCCAAAACGAGCAGATTTACCAGCATGCAGTGGTTTCGTTTTAGTTCCAGCGTTTGCCATTGGTGCCCCTGCAAAAGATGCTGCAATGGCCAGAGCATGGCTAGTTTGGTGGGCATTGAGACCAAGCAGACGAGAACAAGCAGCAGCAGATCCCATAACGCCAACAACTGCGGGTGGATGAAATCTACAAAAGAAAATAGAGTCAAACATTTGCTACAAGAGCGAGAGACTGCTTGTCGAATGTCCACCATGATTTGAAATCGTAGTTTATCGCACGTTTTACAGTAGTGTGGCAGATTTAATTACAAAACCTATTTCAAGATGTTGTAAAAAGTAATTTTCCGGTAGAAGGTAAACAGAACATAACTCTTCTAGTCCCTACTAAGGATTATGGAAGGGTAACAGATTTCTTAGGTGAGACGGGACTAGATGGCATATTTCTCACATAGCTGTAACTTCGTATGAAATCAATTCATTAAACGCAAATACAACCAAAATTTACTTGGTGAAAGAGACTGCTTTCGGATAGAACATTCAAATCTTTAAAAAATTGTCAAGTTTATTACATTATCATTTAAACATTCGGAAACAAGTGCACCAACCTACTCTATGAGGTGTGAGAGCTGATACAACGATGGTGCAACTTAGTTCTCTTGCTAGTATATATATATATATATATATATATATATATATATATATATATATATATATATTGTTATAATTGACAAATAAATTTCTTTAAAGCAGACAGAATTATAAACAGTAATAGAAAATGTATTCGAGATTTCAGGAATGACCACCTGGTGTAATCATAAATCAAATGAGATTCGACCTCAATTATTCATTGTAATAAGGAGAAAGATGGAGAAAAGAACACTCAAAAAAGAATGATGACACGAAACGGGATTTTATCGACACCCTTCTCCCAATAAAATGGAAATAGATATCAAAACAAAATCAGTGGTAAATCTTAGCCACCAAACAGCAACTTATTAATTTGATTCCTTATGCAAATTAGAATAATCAAGAGTCGAATTCAGAATCATCAGGTGTACTGTTTTGACAAACAAAGTAATCTCTGTTGTTTTCTGAAACGCACTCAACGCGTGTCTCCATCTTACAATATGTGCAATTTACCCAATTCTCACCAGGCCTTGAATTGGAATGAAGTATCATCGTCTGTGGATTCATGTTATAAGTTTTCCTTTTTCTTTTGTTTCTGGCTTCTTTTCCATTTTTCTCTGAATACTTTTTGACTTGTTTGAAGATTCTCTCGTTATTTTGCAATCTTTTATTTTTTTTTCATCTGCCTCAACTGCGCACGATTCCACCGTACCAAGTAGCCCGACACGCCATGCACCAACCAGCCCCAAACGTAAGGTTCGTTATTTTTTTACATTCTATCAAGAAAAAGGTTCAAACAGAAGATGCAAGAAAGGTATATACACACAAACAAACACACACACACACATATATATTGTTTATTGCCGCTTATCGTAGACATAAACTGCAATATCACCAACAGCACATTTTAGCATGAACTGGTCATACGTTTGTCAAAGTGAAAACTCGTTTTTCGAGCAAAACTTTTCATGTTTATAATACATGTGATTCAAACTCAGAAAAGAAATGATGGACAATTGCTGCCATCAAATAATGGAAACAAAAATCAAAGCACAATTTACCAACCCAGCCCAGCCTCCCATACATATTTGTGCCACATATAAGCAAACTATCTATGGGTTTAATTGTCTATAACTCATAGAAGAAATTTTATCATATGGAAAATTTGCACTAAAAGAGCTTACAAAAGCATGAACAATTTTCATTTCTAATTGACTACAATTAGTTAGAAGAACGATCCAAAGAGAAGAAAGTCATGATAGGCCCTAATTACCCAAACAGGACGAATGAAAAAAGCGACGTTATTCCTCGCTAATAACAGCGTACCGGCTAATATATCATTCTGATGATATCTTTGTACCCCACACCTAGAAGTATACCCTTCCCATTTCCGTCCTCGGAAAATTGGCGCAGGAAGCCCATGGTTCAAGGAGTTTATATTATATTCAACTTAAATCAAGGAAAAGAGTATTATATATATATATATATATATATATATATATATATATATATATATATATATATATATATATATATATATATATATAATTCTTTTTCTAAATAATCAAACAGAATGCCGTAGATTGAATGATGATTTGGCAGTGGTATAGATGATTGGTCTTAGAATGATTGATATTGAACAATAAGAACAAGAGAATCGCATTTTCTGGTAAAAGCAAATAAGATGGAAACAAAAATTCAACCTGAAAATAGTAAATGGTGTCCCTATATTTTCCAAGTACATGACCGATTGTTCACTTGGGAGAGATAGATATACGGTTCTAGTGGAAAGTTTAACCTTTAAGCCGTTAAGATCGGATCGTTTGATTTGGACGGATTTTGACCAATCACCGTATCACGTCCTACGGTCAGCACCTGATTGGTGAATGTTTTGTTCGATCCCTGAGTGCTAATGCCGAAAGGCTTTACAGGCTCAGGTTATTAACTCTTAAAAGTGCTCAGTAATTGAAAAAAAGCAACAGCCTAAAATAAAACACACTTGAAAATGTGTTTTATGTTTACCAAAAAAAAAAAAGCCTTCCGGAAAATTGATTGTACTGATATCGCTAGTCTCAGATGAAAATTGCTTATTTAGATCTGCATGAAGATCTAAATAATAGGAACTTTACCTTTCGGGTATTTCTTTTGATTTATGAGAACATTGCAAAAGAAGTCCTTGCGTCTGAATCCCAACATTGTAAGCAACGAACACATCCTCCAAGCTGGGCCGGTAAGATCCAGTCATATATTCAGCCAGAGCAAGAACAGCGGGTAACACAGGTCCGCTGGGGTGAGTGGCTGGGTGCCACGTATCGTCGAAGTCCATGGAGTGCACGCTAATGCCATTTAGAAAGGCAGCTAACCCTGGACTTGTTTTCAAGCCCGAACTGCCCCAGACAGCGCAGCAGTTTCCTGTCGACGAAGAGGGAAAAGAAGATGGCAAATGCTGGACATAGTTCATGTGGCCGGCCCATTGAACCATAGTTCCCATGATGTCACCGTGAAATCCCAGAATTCCAACTCCCAAGGTATCAAGCATCATACGTCGGCTTCTCTTCTGTACTACTGGAGACAGGTAATCTTTTGTGGCATTGGAGACGAGAGTCGCTAGCGCCAAAGTAGCGTTAGAGGCCGGCAGGTGAGTACAAGGTGCTGCAAGAAGAGGAAAAAAGACTTTCATCGAGTTTTAATTTCTTGTCAGCGCGTGATATGTATAAACTTTTCGTATTGTAATGCTGAAAAAGAACAACTTTTTTTTTGTCAATTTTTATACCTAGACCCACGACCGTGTGCCATGCAAGCCTCTTTTATTCTGATCTGTGTGTTCGGAATCTTTATCAGATAATTTTAGATTATATATATATATATATATATATATATATATATAGAGAGAGAGAGAGAGAGAGAGAGAGAGAGAGAGAGAGAGAGAGTGTGTGTGTGTGTGTCATCGAACTTTACTGAGTTTTTCCAAAAGCTAACATACACCCACACAAACCAAAAATACATAGGCAAAGCACTCAAAGACCGACAAGGTAACCGGACCTAACAGAGTCAAAAAAAACCCTCAATAGGGAGGGCAAAACCCAGTCAATATGACGTAATTAACAACCAGAGAAAGACCAGATGGACGGAAGAGGAGGAAAAGAGAAAAACTGATCCCAAATTTGAAATATTAAAACAAAACATTCATCCGTCTAATGAATTGCAACATTCAATGAAACTGGAGTAACGAGCATCTTTTATAATTTTTTACATATTTTAATGCAACAAGAACCTAAAAAATTATATGATGAACAGGTATAAAACATGTTGAAATTAAAAGTGGCTTGTGTGATACACGGTTGTGGATACTTAAGGTCTATATATAGAAATTGACCGAAAAGTTGTTCTTTTTCAGCATTACAATACGAATATATATATATATATATATATATATATATATATATATATATATATATATATAAACACGATGTTTGTCCGGCGAATATCCATCCATTTGATATTATATTCACGAAAACATAGCCCACCTACAATGCGGATAAATCTATCTAAAGAAGACAATAAATGTGTTGATAGTATTAAAAAAAATGCGGTTAATTGTTTATTTTTGTTGATAAGTGGTTGCTGCTTCAAACTATCCGCCTCATAGCGACTAAACTGAAAATGTAATTATATGTATATATGTATACACATATATATATATATATATATATATATATATATATATATATATATATATATATATATATACTAAAACTTAACAAGAATTCGTTCGAAAGGAATTTCTCTGAAAATCTTTTTTAATAAGGAGAGAAGGATGCGATGAAATGAAATTTTGTCTGTGATCTATTTTTTACTAGAAGAGGTGGACAAGTTTTTACACTTTTGGGCTTGGTTCATGGCATACTAGACAAAAGAAACGAATGTTTCGGCACTGAGTCAACTGAGAGAGACAATGTGGTAAAAAGTTTGTGTTGCGTCAATCTTCAAGTTTTGTCTTCTTTGAAAATCATTGTTCGAAATCCTGACTCGAGCTCGAAGGCCGATTATCGGCGCTAGTAGGGTATACGCAACGAATTCAATCAGCAAACAGGCCAAATATAATTATACATATACAATAATAACACCCGTCATTTGATTTTTTAGATATAAATCTGATCATTGAAAATGTAAATTTTATATACTATATATCTATGCATATGCAAATTTTATTAATCTTGATGCTGACTCGGCTATACATGCAAATCAACGCAAACGACAGGGCGTTCTGCAGAAAAAGACATATTATTGTTACAATTACCCCTTCACTAAACAAGGTCGCAAGACTTGCAAAGTCCAGAGAATAGACAAAAAACATCAGGTCTTCATATGAGAGAATTATGAGAGAATCTTTGAATAACATCCATTTGGAAGAGCTATCTTTGACCATAAAGATAATGAATTTACTTACGTTTGTCTGATTCGATTGGCTTATCTTCTACTCTATCTGAACTTGAACTGGTGGACACATGATTCCTCCTCCAATGGCGAATAGGGGACGTCTCAGATAATGTGATTGCAGTCAGCCATGGACGGTTCAATCTCTTGGTTAATAAAAAAAATATTACAATAATTAAATTTTAACTTTTGAGGTTATTGCGCATGTAACAGTGTATACAAACGTATTCAAATGCACTTCAATGTAATCTGCAAGTTAAATCGACCCACTTTAAGGTTTCTGATAATATAATTGGTAAACAAAGAGGGAAAAATATGCCATGTAGTGGATGCTGTCCACATAGCGAAACTGAATGAATTAAAAGCTGGATAGATATTTAGACTTTGTTAGAAAACTAAAATTTTGGTACATAAAAGTGATGTTTGTATCCACCATGAGTGAATTCCTAAGACTCAGTCTTCAGCGACAGCCATCAGGCAAATGGTGTAAAAATTCAATACAGGCAAGAAAAGTAAGACCTGCCAAATAGTAGACGTGGCTGTACCTGCAGACAACAGAGTAAAGAGGAAGGAGAGTGAAAAACTGGAAAAATACCAGGATCTAGCGAAATAACTGAAGAAGATGTGGAACATGAAAGCCAGGGTAGTGCCTGTCATGGTGGGTGCACTAGGAACTGTCCAAAAGACACTGAAGGCGAAACTGGAGGAGATCGGGATAAAGGGAAGGACTGAGACTGTACAGACCACAGCACTGCTAGGAACTGTGCGGATAGTGAGGAAAGTGCTAGAAATATAAAGACTGCAACACTAATTGTTAACAGTGACCTAACAGAGGAAGGGAAATGAAAGCGGAAACGTACACCACAGCACTGGCATGATCGTTTAAAGAGAGAAGAGATGTTGGCTGAAAAACTGAGGAGATTTATTGTCATTCAGCCTTCAACAATGACCACTGGGCAGCCGGTGTGAAACTGTAAACTGCAGTATTACTGTGGCCTATGAGAACTAGGAGAGAAGGACTGGAGACTTGAGGAGACTTGCTGTCGCTCAAACTCCTGCGGTAACCACCAGGCAACCGGTGTGAGATTGCAAATAATAATAAAAATGATAATAATAATGATAATGATAATAATAATCGTCATAATAATAATAATGATGATAATGATAATGATCATAATGATAATAATGATAATAATAATGATAGTAATAATAATAGCTACTCAGATGAAAGGTAAATAGAGAAAGATTTGATATTGATAACAGGCCAGAACAACGCCACAAGAACCAATCATAGGCCAGAATAGATAAGACACAGAAGAATACACTATGTGGAGATAGATATGTGACAATCAACCATGTGGTAAGCGAATTAGCGCAGAATGAGTACAAAGACAGACATAACTGAGTGGGGAGGGTGAGCCACTGGGAACTGTTCAAGCAACGGCATTTTGACCATACAAACCTATGATATACGTACAGACCAGAATCTGTCCGAGAAGATGGAACATGAAATGCTCTGGGACTGAAATTTAAATACATCACCCAATACAGATCCGAAGACTAATTTTTTTCATGAACAAAATTAGAAAGTAAGACAAGCAGAAAAATAATAAGGCAAGCAGATGAAGTAGGCAGGAAAACAGTTAGTGCTTTTCCGACAATTTAACGTGAATGATTGGGACACTAGATAAGCCAAGCAACAAGCGTAACAAAAGAGTTTCTAGACTTTTGACTAAAAATACCTTTTCGCCATTAGAAGCTGAAAAATAAGTTGATTTTTCTTCACTAACCTTAAAAATTATCTGCTGCATGGCCATAAATCTATTTCACGAAGGTGGCTTTGGAACACTATCACTTTCGATGCTATGGGTCTGCATTGAGTATGTCCACACCATATTTGCAATTTATATCATAGATTTGAAAGCGGAAATAAGCCAAGTGGATGCGGTCAACAATAAAAGAGAGATTATAAACATAGTCAAGCATTTCATAAAATCTTCCTCGTTCAGAGAAAAAATTGTACCAAGAAATAGAAGAGAACCAGCTTAGTACATGTTTGCATTCCTTCTTGTATTGATGCAACATTTATTTATGAATCTATTTCTGGTCAAGTATTTCTCGCGTAAGGATCGGTCTTTAAATTATGAGTTAAAATATGATACAATTTTTTCACAGAAGTTTTCAGTGTTTTTGTCTATTCTATTCTTATGGAAAATCGGATCAAATTGACAAAAGCTATCTCCAATGTTTTTCATGATACAAGTGTATCTTGATTAGTACAGTTGATTTATTCAAAACTGTCCTGTTCAAGGTCTTATTATAATTTAATATATTTTTTCAGTTTATACTTAATTACATTAATTTGTAAAGCAATACCCTAAGCGTACTACATCAAAACCTGCTCTAATCAAAACCGTAATATTCAGCGTGTGGCGCTCCCTTTACTATTAGTTAAGAATTTAGTACGAAACCCTTCTTTTAGTTAAATATCTAAAACGTCACTTCCGACGACCATTCTGAATAAAACACGTGTTCAGTTGCTCATTTGCCTCGGCACTTCTAGCCAGTTACCCTCTCTCTCTAGGATCGGTATCATTTCACCAGTCTCCCGGTCGATCTGAACCTAACCGTTTTTCCACCCAATGACCAATCTCTGTACTAAACGTTGCCCACTTTAATTCACTGATGTTGAAGTATCTCCCATACACACAGGTAATCAATCGTGTCCTCCCAAATCGCTCCAAACGTGCATACACTCCCGTCTCTCGTGAATTAAATGGCAATGCATTTACTATACAACAGTCACGTTGATCTGTCTTTTAATTCTCCTCACTTCGGGGAGCGCACATGATTAAATTCCATGTGTTCTCTGTGTCTTAAATAGTCCTTCCTATGTGTGTTTTTTTACGTTTGGGAATGCCTTCCCCCATTTGCTCATACGCGATCCCAAATACATCGCCCACAGCTTGGCAGTGCGGCATACACAGTCTCCATAACCATTCCTTGATACACTGCAAGCCTTTCAGATTCATAGCATTTGTCACATCCACCTCATTGATACGCGATTACTACTATTAATCTGCACAAAGTTCCCATCTATTATTTAGAGGCTCCCATCTTCTCTTCTCTCTACAATCGTATCGATCTTTTCTTATATGTATTCCATTTCAGTCCTGTATCATTATAAGTATTATGCATTTCGTGTACGTTTTATTTCTTCGTCTAAACACTTGTATGCGTTTGTTTAATGTACATGTCTACAATTATACTTGGTGTGCATACTCTCCATGCTGCCATGGCAACCATACATCTCCCTTCCTCCTTCAACATCTCCAGTGGCGTATAGAAACTCCTCCGTTAAGGTGGGCAAAGGACTTGATTTGCCCGAATTTTAACATGTTTTCCTCGAATTACACTGATATACCAAAAATCAAAAAATGTTTTGCCCGATTTGGGGAGCAGTTGCCCCCGTCTCCCCACCTCCTGGTTTGTATGCTCAAGTAGAGACCTAGAGTCTGAAATTTACAACAAATAACAAACGAATATCTTGGTTAAAAGTATGATATCTTATAATTTCAACCAAATCCGACGTAATTTCGAGCAGAATTATTATTCTAAATCCAAGTGGTTACTCAAAAAATATAAACTTGTACATAGGAGGCAAAGGGGATTTTACAGACATCGATTGTTATAAAAGATTATGATCCAGAAATGATATCTACGACCTTATAGGATCATAATCTGGGTGCATAACCTGATCAACTAGATATTGGAAATCTATTGGCAGCGGAAATTGTAAATCGGCACCACAGCAGAATATTTGCTTTTCATACCACTGGAGAAAAAAACAAGATTCAGACATATCATAGGTCATATGAACCATTAAAAAACTCAAATGACAATGGGCTGGTCATATTGCAAGAATGTCAGACAACCGCTGGACATCACGACTCACAATTTGGATCCCTATCAATATACCTATATGCGAAAGTGTGACCGGCAAAATATAAGATTGCATGTCTAGACAAGTTCAGAAAGTGTAGGCTTCGTGACACCCATGAGAGAGAGGTCTCGTGAATCTTGAGGGAGATCTCTGTCTAACGAAGGGCGCTAAAAAACTGATGATGATTCCGTCTGCAGGTTGAATCAAACTAAGTTAAACTTCTGTGAGTATAAATATTGAGTTATTCCTTGCAAATTGATAACCTGTCTATTATTCATGCAATTTATTGTCTCTGTTTTTTTTTTAATGGAAATGGCCTATTCTGATAATTAGAGAAACAAGATTCCTAGCAGCAAAACACTTATTTCACTAATTATAGGCCAGACTCTGATCTTCCAAATTATCAACCTTAAATAGACACAGAATTTACAGAGGTTGAACACAAAATATTTGACCAGAACTAGAAAACACATAATCTACACTGGATATTTTCTGGCACATTTTTTTTGTCCATCGTAGTGCTGTAGCTGTTATTTTGAGTAAATTTATTAATTTGGTAATACAGTGGTTGTTTTAAAATGATTTTCTGAGTCACTGCTGGTGTAACTGCTCCAAAGTGTTCCACGGCACAGCTACCTACTGCATTTGGTTACCAGTCCCTGGTTATGGCACCGTGTGTAGCATTGCACTGGAACAGTCCCTCTGACAACCTTTGGCACATCTACGAGTGAGACTGACAATTCATTCTCTCGTCGCTATTCTTTTCCTCTTTCTCTTGTGTGCCTTTCCTCTCATTCGTTCCCAATTCTCCCTCTTGTCTACGTACCGTTTGTCCAGATTCTGCCTCACTCATCAGTCAATTGTGTGTCACTCATCTGTCAGTTGTATGTCACTCATCAGCCAATTTGGTCTAACTCATCAGCTAATTGTTTTTCACTAATCTACTAATCCTGTCTCACTGTCTGCCAATTGTTTCTCATTTGCCAATTATGTCTCACTCATAAGCCAATTCCATCTTTCATCTGCCAACTATCTCACTCATCTACCAATTATGTTCCTGACGCCTGCCTATTGTGTCTCCCATTTGTCTATTTTGTTTCTCATCTGCCACTCTGTCAGAATCCTCACCTGTGCCTTTCAAATCTCATGTCCCTATTCTGTTGCACTCACCTACCAATTGTTTCACTGATCTGCCGATTCTGTCTTGCCCATCTGCAAATACTGTCTCCTGCCAATTCTGTCTCAGTCACTTGCCAATTGTGTCTCTCTACGTCTATTTTGTCTCCCGTCTGCCAATAGTCATACTCACCCGCTAATTGTGTCATCGATGGGATTCTCACCAAACTCTCCAAGTGCAGATATGTCCAGACCCATGCCGCTTTGTATATCGAAATATAGATAACTAGCGGTATCTCTACCACTAAGACTGAAAACAAGGGAATGGCATGACACCAAGATTGTCCCAATGCCACAATCATTTCATAGATAGGCAGGTATGAATTCTAAGCTATTTCACTCGCAGCTTTGGTAGATCTCTGAAGAGCGTTGTACCATAGTATAAGCATATGGTAATGGTGTTGGTGTCATTGGCGTGGATGAAAACTGTGTGAATTCCTTCATCCTGGATATTGTAGAGGGTGTGGAGTATTATCCCAAGATCAGTTGCCTGCTGAGTGGATTCCAGAGCAGGAATATCCTAAATAGACTATTCTGAAAGCGTCACGCTCTCCGTCTCTTCTGGGGAGAGATGAGTTAGGCCAACAGTAGATTCAAGTTGCCCATTCTCACACGATATTTTACTGAGCAAGCTCAGTAGATTAGCTTTGTTAGCTGACACTACAAAAAAAAACTCCTGCGGATCAAGAGTTATGCACTATTCGCAGACTTCATATACTCTGGCTGGTTTTGTTTGCTTTTGTTTGTTTTTTACTTGTCTCCCCTTTAAGACTAGGTGAGAGGGAGAACTTCTCATCGCATGTCATGTTTGTCTAGGGATAGTTTCCACAACTGCAACTAATGGAGCTGGTATTAGTGAAATTTACACGTGTGCTAAAACTACTATTTCACAGAGAGTGTCACACTGTTCAGACCCACACTGAAGGTTTCCAGTAGCTAGTTGACCGGGTTGTGTACCCTAGGTTGGGACCCTTGAAGGTCCTGGATATCATTTATGGGTACAAACCTTTAATAACGTTCTAAGTTAGATTTTTAAAAAGAGGAAGGTTTGGCCCCTAGGTATTGTGTAAGATGATAGGTTGGTATCTATCCGACTGAGCCAATCTGACAAGTCTTATCAACAAAATTTATCCTTCAGTTACGCAAAGGCTTATTTCGTTCCATTTAAACTCAAAAAAAAATTTATACAATGTTTATTATATATATATATATATATATATATATATATATATATATATATATATATATATATATATAAGACATAAGTTGCCGTAATCGTCTTCAGTCGAGAGAGAAGTAGGAGTGGATTTCTGCCCTGCAGCAGCCAGGCTTGGTCTAAATCCTCTTTTCTTTCTTTTCTTTCTTTTTGTTCTTGTTTTTGTTCCAATAACATCGAAAATGGTGATTTCCACCATTACTAAACATTTCTCAAAACCAGTAAAAATACCCATTGCTTTGTTAACGATATACTTAAGAGTGGAAATCTAAAAATACGGCAGTATTTGAAGAAAGCCATTGGATTGTAAGGGACAGCAAAGCCATGTTTAATAGAAAAAAATCATCCTTATTTTCGTAGTTCTTAACAAACCTAGACCATTGTCTTCATTTGGGTAAAGGATGAAATTTATCTGCACACCTCATGGAATATGATAATATGGTTGTTGTTCTTGTTAACAAAATTCTTGTATTCATTTTGTATTAAAATTTGAAATGATTAAAAAGTTTAGACGCACATTTTTTGGCCTTGGGTTTGATTTTGATTAGATTGCATAAAGTGGGTTTGGATCATAATCCCTAACCCTGAAATTCCAAAGGATCAGAATCTATGGAAAGCATAATCTAGACAGGTCAAAATCCTGTAAATATAAAACTATTCAATCTTATACAATCAATTTTAATCAATTTAGATTTAAATTTAATCAATTTTTGTATCATTATAAAGAAGAAGAATTGGAGACAAATCTGATGTAAAAAATTATTTTTCTTCCATTATATACCACGAGGTTCAAAGTTGTTCGGCTCGATATTTATTGAGATGCCATGATTAGTATAAGCGGGGGTTCTTGATTAAAGAAATATTTCCACTTTTCATCTCTAGTAAACTTTTCATAATTAATTTAACGAATGAAAGAGTAAATACCGAAAGTTTTTTTTTTCAAATCGATTTGGGATTTGAACAAAAAAAAAACTTTAGAACTGTTCCCTTTTTATTTTGATTAGTTTTTTTTTCATTTTTAAAGATGGACACACAGACGGACGGACACTTTGCTTTTTATTATGTAGATCAACATTTTAGCTGATCAGCCGTAAACAACTTTCAACTGTTTGACCGTTTATCGGGTATTTAATTGCTTCGGTGCGTGGACAAATGCAACGCAAGATCAGGTTAAATGTAGGGACCCACATGTAAACGTGTGGGTAAAGGCGTCCATGTTGGTAAATTGCCTAATACCACCGGATCTAGCAGCGGGCGTTAGGACCTACCCTGGTCCGTTAATGCAATGAGGAGGTTCTGCTTGGGAGACAGATTCTCGGAGACGAGGCACGTTTTATTTGTGCCATGTCTCATCCGAAGGCGAGACACAAAAAACTGATTTCAGTATATAGCCGCTCCACACGAGGGTAGAATGTGACACAAGGTCGGTTTAATGTGGAATCCCACATACGTGTGTGCGGCTGGAAACAAAAATGACAAGTTCTGCAGCCAGTGTCATGAAGGTGGCACACACACACACACTCACACACACACACACACACACACACACACTCCCTTTGCTGTGGTGTGTCTCGCCCCAGGACGGTACCTTACTGATCTCGGATAAAGATTTTTAAAGTTTGGAGGCGCTTCAATTCTTTCTGTTGACTAATTTTCTATCTAATGATAATCGCAGATTTTGCAAGTAGACTTACTGGTAAGAACCATGACTATGATTGTAATCTCTGACCACTGAGTAAGAAACGTTTGCTCCAATTTCCAAGATATACGTGCAAGTGCATTTCCTTCCAACAGTTTTAAACCACGTTGAATGTCTCACAAACTTCCTTATTAAAAACAAATATTCAAAACTTCATCTCTCAAGGGTGGGGTCTGCCAGGAAAGTAATTTTCCATGATGCTATAAGGGATGGCTAGCTTGGCGATAATTTTTGACCGAATATCCGTGCGTAGTCTTTTGGAGTTTTGTGTCGTACGTGATTTGTTCAGCTGTAAGAAGCTTTATATAGAGTTTCCATCCTCAGTCTGAGACATCGCGGAAATGATCAACGTGTACATGTACAATCAACCAAGTAGATGTATTGCATACATACATATGTTCAGCAGCACGCACACTTCTGTATATATATATATATATATATATATATATATATATATATATATATATATATATATATATATATAGATATAGAGAGAGAGAGAGAGAGAGAGAGAGAGATAAGCTGAATAGAAATGAGAAGAGATTGGGAAAGATAAGTAATGTGTGAATGAGTGTACAGGAAGAGGGCGTATAAAAGAAATGAAGAAAATCACTCTCTGCCGATTCCGCGCACACACACACACACACACATATATATATATATATATATATATATATATATATATATATATATATATATATATATATATATATATATATGGGATACATGAGTTCAGTTTGAAGCATATAGGCTCCAGCGAAGACAGCAATCAAACATAAGCAAGAGACGAGTTGGAATTGTTTTTTAATTTTAAATTTTTATCATGACATCTAACGATGAAAAAGCGAAAATCTGGTCGGGCAATTTTCTGAGAAACGGATATATTGCCAGAATAGACGCACTGGACAGCCGGGAATCAGCACAATTGAAAGAAAATTTTGATCAGTTGGAAAAGGACATAGGTAAAATGACTACGGGAGCCATTTTTTTCTGAACTGCTTTCTTTTTGTAATATCTGATCGGTTCGGGGCATATCGTTATCACTAGAACTGCATGAGTATTTCATGAATTTAAAAAGAAATGTATGTATCCTTCAGGTGATCTTCTTTCTACCTCGTGTCCCAACGTTTACGGATATTTTAGCATTTTGCCAGCATGTGGGACCAAAATAATTCTTGTCAACATTAGTATCAACACCTTCATACAATATAGGACTTTTTATTATAAATATAGGACCTTAATACCTATACTTGGTATCAAAAACGGTATTATCAACTTTTGTGTACGACAAGTTTAATTTCTTGCAGTTGGTCTGTTTCTGCCGAAATTATTTTTCTTGTGTATTTAAAGTTACTTTAGGAAATTACCAAAAGCCGAGCAGTTTTGGATGATTGGCTAGTTATACATTTTTGTATCGTGTCCGTTTGATGATTCAGGGGGAAGTTTTTTTCATGTTCAACATTCAGAATCGTTCGGAACTATCTTGGAAACCTACCACACTGCAAAACGTTATTAATTCTTATAACTGTTACTAGTGACGAAAATATCAGAACACTGGTTTTCCTCAAATCAGAGTCACACACATCACATATATATATATATATATATATATATATATATATATATATATATATATATATATATATATATATGAGAGAGTGAAATAGGGGGAGAGAGAGAGTTTGACTGCAAAAAGTTTCAAACCGTTTATAGTGATATATATATATATATATATATATATATATATATATATATATATATATAAGATTGTATCTATGTGTAAATGCCACAAACAAGCAAATCCATGCACGACCAAACATTAATTGCAATGATAACGATATCATTATTCTTTTCAGGAAAACTGAATTCCCAGTATTCTCTACATAATGTCCACATGAAACTTCCATGGGTAATGAAATTGGCCACCCATCCAAACGTCCTGCACCCTCTACGGGCGATTTTAGGTAATGACATCATTCTTCTCGATTCCCGTTTCATCTGTAAATATCCTGAAAAGGAAAATGGTCGTACAGATGGAGCTAAACAATACGTGGCTTGGCATCAAGATGTCAGGTGAGAAATAACTCTTCATATTTGATTTCGTTTTAGCTTTTACTCATGGTCTTAGGCTCTTTCTAAATTTTCCTAACCAGAAGGCATGAACGTCATGCACAATCTTTTTCCTGTGACAGAAGCGTGCACTTTTGAATTTCAATAAAAAACACAGCTATCTTCAGAATCTGAAATCTTTTGAGCGCGAGATAATTTCCTTTGAGCGCTTCTTGCAAAAAGTACGTGCGCGCACAGCTTAGCGTCCCTCCAATAACCAATTAAGGCGACCGCTTTTCATAAAGAACTAGGGTCATCAAAATGGCGTCTTTTCTAGTTACCAACTCTTTCACCTGTAAACTGCATTTTAAAATATCTTTGACTAATTCTTATTCTTTTGAACTGATCTCGTTTTTTTGTCTTTAAAAGGTGAAAAGTGCACAGTTGATCAGATTCGTTCGTTATAGACTCTGAGAACATTTTTTAAAAATCAGGCTCTACTGCGATGCAATAAATGTATTTGCATTTTCTTGAATATCAATTTTCCATAGGAACTTCAGAAACGTATTAGTTAACAGAAAGTATACTGCTTCTTGCAAACAAGATTATTCTTTCGTTACATCCATCTGAAAAAAAAATCAGCCTATGTATTTCTTTAATAAGCGATCACAGGAAATGATGAAATATTCCCGAGAAATGTCTGCAAGTTTTTTCGAGCAAAATCATGAAATAGATCTCGTGTCTCAATGCTTCCTTTCGTTTAATTTTCTTCTTTACTGGTTGGCTTGACGAACACAAATACGTCATGGTTTTATGATACTACTTATATACACTTTTCGTCCCCCAGTGGTCTTAAAAGGGTCACTGAGCTATAATATCACAACTAACGATCCATTAACGACACATAGACGTGGCTGCAACTATAACATACACAAGCGTTTAGATGATATTTGCGTCAGATATAAGATGAGGGGTAAGATTTCAAACTGGTAGTTCAATATCAATTCTTTATTTCCATTAATTGAAAATAGAAGCCAACAATGAACTGATGCAATTTTATCTTCTACAGGTATTGGGGTGTTGATGGCGATGTGGTGACTGCTTGGCTGGCAGTTGACAAAGCCGACCTTCAAAATGGGTGTATGCAGGTTATTCCAGGTATGTCCGTTTAAATAATATCAATACGCTTTGAGAGAGAATTGAAATCTTTTGATTGCGGTTGCATTGGTTTCTTCTAGAATTGTTTTTCATGCAAATCGAAAGAAACCATGATTTCTGAAGAGGGCTTCCCACTAATCGAAAAGAAAAGAAAACAAAAAAACAAAACAAAAAAAAACACTGATTCACGTAGCTCACATCTATTTTATTTCGTCAAGCTCACAATACGTATCTTTCATCATGGTCTGTTCATCGATATCTTTCCTAATCTCTCTGTGTTAAACTATCTGGCTCAGTTCGTATCTTAATTCTACCTATTAGAACCTATTTGGTGGATGAGATAACAGGTGTTTGAAAACATGAAACCATTTTCTCGAACAATATCCAAAAAATTGATATCGTATGATATATATATATACATATATATGTTCACACATATATATATACATACATATACATGTACACACACACATATATACATATATATATATATATATATAGAGAGAGAGAGAGAGAGAGAGAGATACATACATACATACATACATACATACATACATACATACATACATATACATATACATGTACACACTCACACACACACATATGTGTGTGTGCGATTGGATTGGATAAAACCGACATAATAAGAGATAACGTGGAAACCTAGTTTTATCTAAAATAAAGCATTCTTATTTTTGTGTCGCATTTCACTTGACGGAACAAGCTTCTTCAGTCAAAGAATGGAGGAAAAGGGGGTTGGGTTTCAACTTCTCTATGAGGGAATGGCCGTCCCTATTGTTATCGCGCGGGGAGAGGCAAAGTAGGTGTGTATGTACAGATGCGCAAGTGAGTGAATGTATGCCTCATTCAGATGGTATTTCCATGTGTTCATGTACGCTTGTTTGTGTTCACTCGCTACGCCGAAACACAGTTCATTGACAGCAGTTCCGCCACGCAGCCGATTCGTAGAAAACCTGTTTGACGAAGTGATGTTCTGTTGACTTGGTTTTTCGCTGACTGCCGTTTAGTCGAATACTTTTCCCTTACCATTTAGAGTTAAAAAACGAAGAAAAAAAAGTGAACTCTATGTAGAATAATTTTATTTAACACCTAAGAAAAAATTGGAAAACAGGATGATGAGACATATATCATAAAATTAATTTTTTGCAAATTTCCGAGAAATCATCGAGCAAACGTCGACACCCTATTAAAAAAAAAAAAACGTGATAAAAATTGAAAAAGATTACTTCTTGAGTTTTTTTTCTTGAATTTGCAACAAAGAAAGAAATCCAAATTCCAGCTAAGAGAAACGAAAAAACAATTTTCACGAGTCATAAAGTAGAATATCGCGATGTTTCGAAGTAATTTTTTTATTTATTTTCTTTTATTATTGGCAACATTTAACTTATATACACTGTAGTTGAAAAGTTGACAAATAAAACTTTTATACGCAAGTTTTTTTTCATCAGGTGTAGATATTGTCGATTTTTTTTTATAATTACGTTGACTAATCGGAACGAAAACACAAACACACATAGCACGTATATTTTAGTTCGTTAAACTCACTTCTTTGCAAGTTTTCCCGTGGCGGTTATATGCCAAATACCTTGTAAAAACTGCCCCAAAATATAAAACGGAGAAACTTCAACACCCAGATGCTTTGGTCTGTCATCGAAACATGGGTCATAATTTCGATCTAAATCAAGCTAGGACGATCAAGCATATTCTCCACAAAAAGCCATGCCAGATCATCGATTCTGCAATGATCGCCATGAACCGTGCGGTGCAGCAACAACCAGGGTTTTGCAACATCTTTAATAGCAAGACAAAGCTCACCAAGCACAGAACCAATAGACATCCCCTAAAATGCAGGTTCCTACATGCTATCTAAATACCTGAAAAGCACTTACGATGTGATACACACCACTGACAAAGACAAACGCCTACTTTCATATACACCAAACGACACACTCACACAACCACATTTTCCACCTAAAAGCAAGGACGCACACCCACTCAAATGAACACATATACAAATACTATCCTAATGACACACATTAGCTCACTTTTTGAACGAAGAATGTGTCACTTGGCCTAAACAGCGTAAAAAGAATAAACAATTAAAGAAAATGGGTCTATTGCGATCGATAGGCAACCACTTATATGTAGCGTCGCTCCTTCCGTTAGGCTGAGCAGTCCGGTAGGAAGGCGAAGGCCCAAATAACAGCTTTTCCACTCCATTCTCATCTTGTTCATTCACTGTCCACATCTGCATTATTGTTTCTCAACGCAGATAAGTATATCATTTGGAAATGGATAGATATTTTGACAGAATATTTATGAATGCTATAACTGAAATTACCTGTCGTTATTACACGGAGAATGTGTCAGTGTAAATAGAATAAACTATCAAAGAAATTAGGGCTGCAGTAGAGATCGAACCTGTGACCAATAGATAGCCACTTTAACAACGCCGCTCTTTCCATTGAGCGAAACACACTCTTCTTCGTGTCTCCCCGGACAATAATCATAATTCTCTTCTCATTCTTCCCCCTCTTCTACATTTTTACCAACCTCACTCAAGGACAATCATTCCCTCACAGATGAATTGAAACTCGAACTGCTTTCTCCTCCTTCTTAACCCATGCTTTTAGTATTTCCATTAGATTTTTCTTAGTCCAAACAAGCTTGCACCATCTAGTGAAACAACAAAAATTGGAATAAAGATCATTTTAAATTAAATCTGGTTTATACATCATCTCTTATCATATCAGATATATCCTTCGAAATCGTGCATATATATATATATATATATATATATATATATATATATAAAAAACTGATATTAAAACAGGTTTCCTCCCCTATCCGAAATGCAGTTACCATTAAGGGCGGGAGTGATTAGGCATGTACAGAAAATAACCACCTCCTAAGCCAACCTGACTCAATGTCTCAGATTGAGGTTCATTGTGTACTGTGGCCGATATTTGCTCAACTACCTTAGACTCGCATATCTTATTGTAGCATATAGTTCTTTCTAGGCACAAAAACAATGTACATGCCCACTCAAAACCTATGCGCTCTTTCAAAATTTGAGTCACTGGTTTTCTCATCCAAAGTTATTTTTTGAATTTTCCCATTTAAATTTTCATTGCTTCTATGCTTCACACTATTTGGCCTAATAGGACCACTCTACTTTCAAATAGGGATGAGACCTGTATATATAATGGCTAGACTTCAAAATAAAGATTCAAGAGGGTTTCCCATGTGAAGTCCACAAAGGATGGGCAGATTTTCCAATAGCTGTTGCAGGATAAGGTCTGATAACCAGAGGAAGCTCCAGTTTTGGGGTGCTGCCTCTCGTCTTTTGCTCTAGATCAGCGGCTTACTCAAGGTTGCCTGGAAGACTTATGAGTGCTGCCTAATTAGATAGGTTTTTTTTTTTTGTTTTGTATTTTTTCAATTTGGAAATCACTCCCAAACTTGAAAAATGAAGAAGAAAATAAAAAATCTAAATCAGCAACAATCGACTCGCAAATTTTGAAAAATGAAAAATTTTAAAAAGTTAGATTGTCGCCACAAGTCCCTGTCTGCAACCTATGTTATCCATCTGTAGTAGTTGATTTCACAAGAGATGAGGGTAGTCTTTAAGAAGTCTTGTTTTTGTTTCTGTTTCTTTTCTGTGTTCACCCTCCTCCACCAGCCAGAAGTTAATTTGCCAAACAGGAGGGTTTTCTATCCTAGCCACATGACCCGCCTATTGCAAATGAGCCTTTTGTAGCATTGACCAACTTGAAGACTGGTATTTGTGATGACATTACTTCAGTGTACATTCAATCAACATACGTTCGGAGCGCGGATTGTGCTGGTATATGACCCAAGATTCTGCTCCATAAAAAATGGTAGTCAGACATGTTTGTGCAGTCCACTGAAAACTTGTCTATCTCTTTAGCTTGCCTGGTGTTGTAGGATATAACGCAACTTTGGTAGGTGAACTTCTGCTACTTCCAGCTTTATCGGGTCAGTAGAAATGGTAGGTGTGTAGTACTTCTGTTTAGATGCTGGTTGGTGGAGGATGACTGTTTTCTTCAGGCTGTCTTCCAAGCTGAAATGTGTGGGCAAAAATGAAAGGGAAAAAATAAAAGTGTATTTATCATTTGATAAAAACCAGGGTTGCCAATTCAGATGGGATTTTTCAAATTTTTGATTCTGGGAGTCACTCTCGAACTAGAAAAATTCAAAAAAGTGAAAAATGAAAAATTTTTCATTGGCAAGCCTGTTAGAGACACATATATTTATACACTATATTTTCTTTTAGTGGAATACAAATATTTCTTACTTTTGGCATTTTTCAAAGGTTCTCACCGGAATGGGGTCCTAAAACATGACACTGCTGAACAGAAAGGTAATCTGCTAACTTCCAACCAGGAGATCTCCACCTCGCTGTTTGACCTGAGCAAAGCAGAGGCATGTCCATTGGAACCAGGCCAAATGTCACTCCACCATGGCCTCACCGTACATGGAAGTGAACCTAATCTCTCTGATAGACGGCGTTGCGGTTATGTCATTCGCTATGTGGGTACCAATTCCCGACCGAGTGAAAATGATCCGGATCGGCCCCGAACATTTCCGGCGACTGTATTAGTCTCTGGGAAAGACAATTATCACCATTTTCCTGATTATTCTCCGAAATGGTTTTCCCGAAATATCTAAGCATTTAATATGATGAATATTAATAATGAAAAAAGTAAGGGACATAATTTCTAATGCATTAGTACATATAGTACTCACATAGATATACAATTAACATACAAAAACCATTCAGTATGTCTGTTGGTTCTACAAACTACACTATACAAGTGATACATCTTACATTTAAAAGAAAAATCAAGTAATTTGTAGTATTTTTCCATTTCAGATAAGCTTGAAAAATGCCAAAGAATTATCAAATTATGTTTTTTTTACATCAATAATTCTTGAATTTTATGTCAAAGGATTGTGTTAAATATTTGTACTATGGGAAATAAAATGAGATTCCATTTTCTATTTGGATATTAATTTTATAGATTGATTATTGGTGACTTGTTGTGATATTGATAATGCATTATTGCATTGTGATAAAATAATCTGTTTCGACTAGATAGAAGACTGTAACATAAATGTAGTGAGTAGAATATTTTTGCACCTTCCCAACTATTAAGCTGATATTGCACAGTAACAAAATATGGTTTTCATCATGCTTTGAGCAAATGTATAAAGAATTGAAACATATGGAATTTGCCTTATTACTTCGGCTATCAAAGTTGAAAGCAATATATATATTCACTCATGTCTGTCCGTGTCCACACAATATCTGTAAAGGTTCTCAATGGATTTCAAAATAATTTCATGGGAAGTTGATCTATGGGCAAAGGGAGAATAGATCAAATTTTGATCCAGAAAATATTTTTCGATTGAGAGATATTCTCATATGTGAAGAAAATAGTCAAAAATAAAGGAAATCACCAATGTTTTTCTTTTTGTCCACATGATACTTTCAAAAGTTCTCAATGAATTTCAATGAAATTTTGTGGAAGGGTGCATCATAGGCTGAGGAAGAATTGATTGAATTTAGAGGGAAAAAAGAGTTTGTTTTCTTTTGATTGAGAGATATTTTCCTCTGCCAACAAAGCTGGAGGGGGTATATCTATTCACTCATGTTTATCTCTATCAACTCATGTCTCCAGAAGTTATCAATGAAATTTTGTGGAAGTCCAGGCCACTGACCAAGAGAGCATTGAATAAATTTGGAGATGTATCCAGGAATTTTTCCAATCAAGTGATATTATTTCATGTATCAAGACAATTGGGGATAAAATAGCAATTGAGTAATTAATGCTGGAACACCCGGTCAAGAAACTGATACTGACATGTTCATTTGCCATTAAAGCAGAAAAGGTTGGACATTTAGGACACTTATACACTACAGGGTTGCATGTCACTCAAACATTTCCTCCATAGTTATTTGATTTTAGATGCCTTCTTACTGTTGATATCTAGACTCGGCCATTTTTTTAGATCCCTTTCTCTTGCTGGTCTGGTTCACTCAAGCCATGAGGATCCTTTTCCGAACAAATATTTCAGATGAATATGTAAATATATGAGAGCATATACAAAATATTTCTCTCATTATATATTTGTTGATCAACTGATTCTAAGAATTCGGTCACGATTTTCATTGTCAGTTTTCTTATATTTCCAAAAACGAATCAAGCATTGATTCAAGGGAAGTAACAAATACATGAATTTGAGGAATTAGTGTCCTTAGTTCAAAAATCCCAGCACTGGTGATCAAGACCAAAACTCGTTTAAGATATCTGGCAATGGGACAGAACATGAGGAAGTAGATTCATGCCTTTCCCAACGGAATTGATATTGATTGAATATTTAAAGAATCCAGAAAATTAAAATCAAAACATATGGAGGAAAAAAAAAATTGCTATCACCCCTAATTTTACACAGCACAGCCTTATAGGTCTCCAAAATCACAAATTAATGCTTTATTTCTCTTGGCTTTTTCTCAAAGTCTAAGTGAGCAAAACAGAAATTCTGAATAGAGGCTATTCTGAATAATGCATGCATATGCTACTTTAGTAGATGTTACATTATACCCGAAAGTATAGAACAATTCAATACTTCAACAATGCAAGCCACCAGAGTATTGAAGGGAAAAAGCTGGTGAAATTTGGTCATTAACTTTTCCCTCCTATCACATTACAATGCATTAGTGATTAAATCAAATATTGTTATATCAAAAGACAAAAGAAATGGAAACTAAAGAAGAAAAAAAAGACATTCTACAAGAACGGAAAGGAAAAAAATGTTTTATTCATCATTTAGGCAGTTGTTTCTAATTTACACTTTGTGAATGTATCTTCTATTTCAAGATCTTCAACCAGTATTTCCAGTAATAACACGTCGTTGTCATTCTCTGCATGAAAATGGTGCAAACACCACCAATATACACAGTGTGGTTTATTCCTATTTTCATTCTTTTTTTGCTCATAAAATGTAGCAATAGTCCAATGTTTCAATTGGTATAAAGAACTTTCAATGTAAATCCAAACTGACACCCACACATGCACACTTTAAAAAAAGAAAAAAAAAAAAAGATGAATAAAAATCAAATCAAAAATATCAGTTATGCCACAAAACAAACCTTGGAACCCTGCAGTAATGGTGATGGCAAAATAGATTTCAATATAATCTAATATGAGGGTAGAATCTGTTAATAAAAACATAAACTCTACCAAATGGAATAAATGATAAATAAATGAAAAATACTAAATTTTCAGTTCCCATCAAAAGCCTAAATTTCAAACTCCCTATTTTCTTAATACAAATCATAAAAGTAGCAATGCTATTTGAGAAAATATGGTTTTTTAATTGTATGAAATATACATCAATAATAAAGAAAAAAGTGTTAAGCAATAATCACTATTCAAAACAGATTGTTCAGTGCAAAATCTTCATTAATTTTGTAAAGACTTTTTACTAACATTGAGTCTAATACTCAATAAAAACAATCTCTGGTAAAAAAAAAAAAAAGTTTAAAAGATAAAAAGTAGGAAAAAACTCCATATTACCAATTTTTACTTGTCTTTACCTGGAACAAACTCTAGAGAAAAATATGTATTTTTAATCATATATGTGGATATAGAGTTTGAGCAGAAAAAAAAAAATAAATAAATAAAAAACTTACTAATGCCTATTTGAATGAGTGCTTCAAATTAACTCAAGAATACTGAAGTGTGAATGAAATTAAGCTGTCACAGGAAACCTACTAAAAATATCAAATTTCACTGATGATACATTTAACAATATTGAGAATAAATGTAACTTCAGACTTCATTGATCCACTCAAATTACTTGAACACAGTAACTATGGAATATTCAACATACAGTTACAGACAACAATTAAAGGTTATCTAAGAATTAAAAATAGTGTTTTCTTCTCTTGGAAAGGTCATATTGAGCAATGTGAATCACCGGGTATAAAAACCAAAATCACAAGTAAAAGGGAGCAGAGTACTGATATTCGCCTCATCTACTATTTTTAAAACTTCCATTTTTGAAATTTACCTATCTTATGAAAAAACTAAAAGATTTTGAAACATTCTGATTGTAAATCAATGGAAAATGAAATTCCTCTAACATATTCTTCAAATAAAATATTCTTCAAAGAAAATCAAAGGATCTTCAGGAATTTTCAATCAATAATTCAAAATGTCTTGTCTGGTAGATGAGGGAATCAAGTAGCTATTTTGGCTTCTTCCAAGGGAAAAAAAAGGAGAAATCAAGCAGAACAACGGAAACCAATTTCATACATCAAGATTAAATTGTACCAATATAAGAGAACAAAGACAAAGTTTTAATGATATTTCTTGGACATGTTTGATACATCCAATTGTAATGCAAGAAGACAAAGGCCCTCTAATTAGAATGCAGTAAGGAAATGGTGAATACAGTGGCAATACAAAACTTTAGTTTTTATGCATTCCAATGGTAAAAACACTTTTCAGTCGGGAAAAGAAAAATTATAGGAAACTTAAGGACTCTGTGTGTAGGTGTGTGCATTTTCGATATAATCATCTCATTAAATGAATTTTCAAGTTATGAGACTCAAATGATTTCCAATATACAAAATAAAATAATGGCTAAAGTTTGATTCCCAAAATTTCAGTGAAGACATTTGACAAAATTTTGATTTTAATGAGTAATACTAAAAAATTGTTGGATGTATTTTTGATAATTATCATTTTTTAGAGAATTATTTTCTCAAAAATTTTAAAACCAAGTAAAGTTATGTGAAGAAGTAATGGTTTAAATGCTCAACTAACCATGAATTAGAAGTAATTTTCATTTATCAAGAGTAAATATGATTTATAATGGTTAGGTAGCATCATATAATAATAGAAAAAGAAAAGTGTTTCATATATATCAAGTCCTGAAATTTCAATAGCTCCACCATTACTAAGATAGTGAATTTTTGACATTAAATAGCATGGACAGAAGAATCACACTAATTCTACAAATATACTTCAAATAGCAATCAAAGTTCATTGCAATTATTTCTTGAAAATTGGATGCAATGACCTGTAGGTTTGAATAATCAAATAATTCAAGAATTTATCCAAAGTTTGAAAAACCATTCAAATGCACTAAAAAGTAATGTGATATGTCAATTTCAAATTAAGACAATCAAATCAAGAGCAATTTCAACAATTAAAAAAATTAAGTTTATTCCTATATATACATATACATATATATATGTATATTCATACTATGCATATATATACATATGTATATTATACATATATAGGAATACATCATTCATCAATTACGGAGGCTATAAATACAGCATTTAGCATTTCACAAAATTTTACAAAAACTTAAATTGAAATAAGCGTAGAAATTAAATCAAGAAGATTGAAAGTAAAAAAAAAAATCTAAAATTCATAGTATTTTCAATCTGAAATGAAAATCTTGAACCAATTTTAAAATTGATATAGATTAATGCATAATTTTTTTTACTACTTCAAAATGTAAGCACGAAAAGTAGCAACCAAATGTCAATCTAGAGAATAGAACAGGTATTCATTTGAAAAAGAATTTCTAGTATCACATATTAACAGGAGTTAGGGGCAAAAATATCAGATTTTTATAACTGAGCCAAGCATAGATTTTTAGCAGATTTCAGTTTTACAAGCAAGTTATTCCTTTGTAATGAAAGCATAGAGAAAAGACATTCCCAAAGCATGCTTGGTACACTGTAAAATTGGGAGGAATTGTATAAAATAGTGATAAACCATGACAAAGTATATAGGAAAGTTATAAAATGATGACAGGAGTGGTGGTGGTGGTGGTCGTGGTAGCAGTACTACTAGTAGTGCTAGAATTATGAAATATAATAATGAAAGATATAAACAAAAGCATGTCATGAACCTCAATCTATCCCAAAGCATTTCATTAATGAGGTTGCAGCATTAAATACCACCATCCAAAAATATAATTGTTACAAAGAGCAGAGTCCTAAGTGAGATAGAGAAACATTAGAAAAGAAGTTGGAGAGATCATAATTATTGAGGCTGCTCATAAAACAGAGAGAATATTCAGATGTATTATTGAAACCAAAACTATTTTCCATCATCTCTTATTTACCTCAGTTATTATTAAAGAGTCTTGGATGAATAAAAAGTAGCTAGAGCAGCTTCAAGAAATTAGTTTTCAGAGTAAGAGGTCAAGTTTCATCATACGGGGGGGGGGGTATCAGGGGCATAAGTTGCATAGGAGTTGAAACATTTCATAGATTTTTTTTCTCATTGTGTTCAGAACAAAATTTGAATTACAATATAAAATTTAAGGTTTAAATTCATTTTTGGAATCAAGTAGGGAAAATTATATCCTTCAAAGGACCCCCTTCTGCTTCCGTGCAAAGTTTTGATCTAATTTCCAGTATCTTGGAATTCAATGGTCTCTTTGTTCACCTGATCTGACCACCTGAGATTTTTTCCTGCAGGGATATCTGATAGAGTGTGCATATCAGTGGCGTATGATGTTTTGTATCTTGGGTGGGCTGTGTCTTATAGATGAACCAAAACGTAAAAATATTTAAGTATTATATGTAAAAAACAATGGACAGTTGAAACCTTTTTTGGCACAATGTAAAGAAGGTGGTCCCAATTGTAGAAATTATAGAATGGAATACAGAATTTAGATTGGACAATAATATCTGCGGATAATGTCCAATCCAAATTTCGTTTTCTTTCCTTAATTCTCTCATTTCATTTTATTTTATTTGTTTTTTGTTATTTGTAACATTGAATGAGTGAGGGTGTGAAACTTTACAATTTACAATTAGGACTACCTTCCACCTTCTCTACATTGTACCACAAAGGATTTTACTGTCTGTTGCTTCTTATAGACATTAAGATATTCTTTGCATTTTTGTGCATCCATAGCATACAGCACACCTAAGATATAAAGCACCATATGCCATTGATGTATACACAGGCCGGTAACTATTCAAGAGCTAAAAAACAATATTGATTAGAGATTCAAGCAATAGCAGAAGAAACTTTGCACCGTGTCTTGAGGAAAAGAAAAAAAAATCACAAAAAAGATCAAGAGTTTTCGAGGAGGCAGAGGGCATTATCTGAAAGACATGATTTTCGATACTTGATTCCAAAAATAAATTTAAACTTTCCTTTTTAAACTATTATTCAAACTTTGTGATTAACACAATTAGAAAAAAAATTGTGCAACGTTCCAACTCATATGCAACTTATGGTCCACCCTGTAGCACAAAAGGCAGAGTCTTGTGCACGAGGTATGTTAGTAATTAGATACATCATACTTGTAAGTACAATTTTATAGTCAAGCAATAGATTTAGAGTAAAAAAAAAATCAAACAGATTCTTGTAAGATCTACCACTACTTCACACACCCTCAAAAGATGAAAAAACTGACTGCAACAAAATCAAAAGCACCTTTTAGCAGTCTGTTTTGCAAAATCCATAATACCTTCGTTGTAGTTATATCTATTCAGGACTAATTTGTAAGTATTTTTATAATTTTAAGGTAAGTTATGTGTTCATCGAGACAAGAGACTTGAATTAAGAAGCCAGCTTTAAAAGAATTACAAGTCTAGATTTATAACCGTTGGGTTTTTTTTTTACATAAAGGCCAGAAATATGTATAGTCCTTCAATGGAGATGTATTCATCAATCAAGTTCATAGTTTCTCAAAACAAATTCTCTAAATAAACCCTACAGTAAGGAATCATTAAATTTGCAAAAAATTACTTTGTTTTTAAAACTAAATTTACTAAGAGATTTAGGATCAACAAAATATGGACATGCATTTAAAACATTAAATATATTGTCGTTTGAATACCAAGTTAAAATTTATAGTAATTATGAGAAAACCCGAAAATGTTCTTTCAAAATTTGTTACTTTCAAGTAACAAATTTCGATTCTGAAGTTGAAATTTCAAAATAAAACAAATTTTCAAATACTACGAATCAACAAAATGTTGGAATTTTCCAGCAGAATAACTGCTAACATGAAGGTGATAGGATATGGGTGAAAGCAAGTTTTTAGTATAACATTTGTGTTTAAAGAGAAGATAAAAAAACTGTTCAGAAAAATCATTAACAGTTGAAAGTTAATGCTTCCAAGTTAAATTTATAGTGTCTCATATTAGGATTGATGAATGATAATAAAAAATCTATTCTTCTGAATCTAATCATTGTTGGTTTGTCAATATGAAAAAAGTGAATCCTTAATAACAAGTTACATCAGGTGAAAAAGATTAAGATCCACTTTATGGATGGATTCTTCATAAGCAAGTGGAGAGAAACACAGCAGGTACACAAATGTGTACAGCCAGATGAAATAGTTGATACATTTGAAAAGGGGACAGCCTTATGTGTACATGTATGAATAAGCATTGGTAGTAATGAGAATCACAATCATTCACAAAAAAAAAAATGGATATGAACAGAGTTATATCAGAAGATGAAAATCATCAAGATGATGCAGTTGATATGAAAAACAAAATGAACAAAAATCCTAAGACCCCAAAGTAATAATATAAAATGCATGCAAATGTGCAATCTTCAAATGATTAGTAACAAAAATAATTGTATGCTTAGTATCTTTATTGTCTTTGTCAGAATGGAAACAGGTTCACAAAATGGAATTATCATACCCATAGAAGCCCTTGCTGGTAAATAAATGAAAGAAAAATATATCAAGCTCTTATATTGAATTTGAATCGAAAAATTAAATATACAAACATATTATATGACAAAGCTTAAAGGGCATTCACGCATAAGGAATGTACAAAGCTGAGCATAAAAGCTTACAATTCTAATCTTCCCAACTTGCTTACAATTTGTAAGAGAGCAAAATAAATTATTATGCAAATGATGAGAAAACACAGAAATATTTGTTTCATTTAGTTCAAATGAAAATCAAGTCAGTAAATAACTAAATCATACTTTTGATGCACACAAACCTTCGAGCAGTACACATTTAGAATTAACCAATTTGATATAAAATATGCTGGTTTTAAGCTAATAAGTTAGTATATTGATTCAGATTTCAACATATGTTAATTTAACTGATGTACTCTTAATTGAATATTGTTGTAAATTCATATAATTCTGGGTCCAATTTTTTAAAAGGTATGTCTTCAAATGCTAACTTTGTAATCAGTTCCCTGGTTATGAACAAACATTTGTCATAAAAATTTCAATTCTTTTAACAAGGACTTATAAAGGCAATATCTTGAACCATTGGTTTTTGTTTTTCACACTCTTATCTGTTGAGTATGGATTACAGAATAGATTTGTGACATTATTATGATTGTCATGAAAAATACATAAATCATCTGACAACTGTCAAACTTATACAGTAAAAGGATTGTCTTGCCCAAGTTTCAAATGGTAAGAAAAACCCAAGCTTGTAAGTTGAACACAACATATTTCTAATATTTATTTCAAGTATTCTAGGTTTTCTTTAGTCTAGATATAATACTAAGTGAATTTTTTCCATTGTGAGATTCATTTTCGATTTTTTATATATTTCCATTATTAGAAGCGCAATTAAAAATCAAAGATAATTCAGGCTTTATGAAAAACTAGTTCCAATAAAAAGATCATAACCAAGAAACTAAAACAAAATCAATAAAAGCATTTAAAAAGTATTTTCTTATAAAACATTCCAAGAGTCTAAAATATATATTTCATAGAGAAAAATATATGAATTTCAAACATTAATATTAAAGTAGCCTTTTGGATAAGACATACAAAAAGAGTAAAAATGAAATATTTTTATACAGGTTTTACAATTTTGAAAGACATGGCCACAAAAGTTACAGCTAGTTGCTTCACAGCACATACCTTGCAAAGTAACGGAAAAATTTCAAATAGTAGAAAGAAAATTGATCCATTCAAAAGTTTAATCCATAACTTTACAACAGCAATGACACACAATGAATATGAATTTAAACTTTACTGATTCGAAGTTGGACCATCAATACAACTGATATGTAAATATAGCAGAATATATTTTTCAGATCAATGAAATCAATATATCTACATGTTGACCATAATGAAAATATGAATAATTTCATTAGAGTACATAAATCTGAAGAAATTTTTTGTATTGCAATTATTTTGTGTAGCTAAGCGCTATCATTTTATTTATCTATTAATTGAAATTAGAATTTCATTCTAAAATCATACCAAATTTATCACTACACCGTTTACAAAATACGGCATTTATAAGATCGATCAAACTATTTTTTTTCGTTAGGTTACTGAGAGTTCTTCCAATTCCGGTTGATTGTACTAAGAACTAAAGATTAAATAAAACCATAAAAATTCAGATGGGTAATTAAAAAGGATACAACAAATAAAATATCTTTCTTAACACTGTCACTTTTGTCAATTTACTTAACACCTAGTGAAATCTTTTCATTAGAAATATTCTCAAAAATGAAAATTCAAATAAATTAATCCTCTGCCACACACAAAGATTCATACAAATGGTCAAGATGAAGAAGGATTTTCCTGCTTATAATGGATTGATCTAAGGGAGCAATGGAATAAGAAAATCCTTGTTGATTGTACAAAACATGAAAGCACAAAAATGGCTAAGTCTCTTTCAACACTATGAATATGCAAACAGATGTATTTGTAGGGGGGGGCTGCAACAGAAATAGACTTTTTTTTGGTCCAAAATGGCAGTTAGAAAAGAGAGAAGAGGAAAGAGCTAAATGGCAGTGAGAAGGTTGAGGGTTAGTACCAGAGAGAGCGGCACATACTGTCATCCCTACGGAACAACTGCATGTGACAACCTCACTTTACAAGTGGTCGGCTTTTTTCATCCTCCACACACATTGTGGCCTTGTACCGTTTCACTTCCTCCATGTACTTTGAGGAGGCATTCATCGAACTGTTGTCGGCTGTATCCTGAAAAACATTGAACTTGGATGTAAGTATTAGAACAGGTTCTCTAGACACAGACACATGGTGTCCCCTAAATTAAAACAGCTTCTTCCCTCATTTTTTGCTTCAAGTCAGCAGCAACAATTGGAGGTGTAACAACATTATTTACAGGGAAGACAAAAGACATTGGTTTTTTTGAGTGTGGGAAGAGAGCAGGAGTATAATGTTTCAGAAAAGTAAACCAATGCCCAGAAAATTCACAAGATGTTTTTTTCTGTTGAACAGGTTATACAGAAGAGCATTCATTGGCTGGAGCTAATTGAATGATTTCAGAACTAACTTCTTACAAAAAGCAAAAATATTCTAGAAAAGAAATTAAGTTATTGTATCACACTGTTTCACTCTTTTATAATGGACTTATATTTCGGCATTAATTACTTTCAAGAGATAGCTTTCACCTATCGTTGATAAAAAAAAGTGTCCACATCAATATACAATTCAGAATATATCTAGATGAAATGAAGACCATTGTAGTAATTAAGTATTATTCAGCTTTAAAATCTAAATGTCCTGCTGGAAAGAATTTCATCTAATTTTTCAGTTATTCTGTCATTTTACATGTACCAAAAATGAAAAAGTTATTCTTTTTTAAACATATACACCAAAAAGAAAAAAAAAAAAAAAAAAAAAAATCAACACTGCAGCACACGCCATAAAACTGAAGAAAGGAAAATCAAATCTGAAATATTTTTGTAGAAGTGTACTTTTAAACAAGTTGTGTATCTCAGTGTATGTTCCATGCAAAAAAGTATACATGGCCATTGTGCGCAAATTAAAACATTGGATAGAAGCAAAAAAGAAATTCTTTTAGACATTGTACCAGTTGCTTTCCCTTGATAGGTCAACAGATCAAAATACGACTCACTTTTTTTAAAAATAATGGCACATTCAGCTATCCAATAAATTAATTAATTTTCCCTGAACTTTGATGAATGGTGGCAAGGAGTAGAAATTTTCATCAGCATCAAATGAACTAAGCAAATCCAGGGATTTTTGTGAATACTTTAGGTTCAATTTTTGAATTCAAGAATTCATGAATACACATATTCAACATGGAGATTGGGAAAAATTTAACTTCATATCAAAAAAATTAATTGATTTATTTTAAATATATAAGTAAAAGTAAAATAAGATAATGAGATAAAACTTCAACTTCATCCCACCAACAGAAAAGAAATGTGAAATTTAAAACAATTTAACCATTGAATCTGAAAATTTCATAACTTGGAAAATCTTGAAAAACATTATATTAATAGTTGGAACTACTTGAATCCGATGGTGAACTTTGGCCAACATGCAGCTAACACCAAAAGTGAAAACATGAATTCTTTTCTACCTTGCTATGAATTGATGAATTAAATCTATTTATATGTGTTTTCAATTATAGCCAGAGGGTCAAAATTTTAGAATATTCACATTTTTAAAACGTTATTCAAAAAAGCAAGATTAAAATTCTAGCCACCAAAAATAATACTTTTTTTTATCACGATGTTTAAAAAAAGTAAAAAGAAATAAATTCATAATAAGGGAAATTTCCAAAATCTTAAATATTTGAAATCTGCCATAACCGAGCTGATCCATTTGGAGGTCTGCCATATTCAAAATAGCATCCACACCTTAGACCAAAACTGTCACTGCTCTCTCGGTCCAGACAAGCATATGTTTACTGTCTCTTTATCTACAAAAACTAGAGAACATGATCAATAACTCCAGGTACTGACATCAACTGGGCTGAGAAAGAATTTCTCTTTCCATTTGAGAGACCAAGCCATGGAATGCTCTCATTGAAGAAACTATTTCCTCTAAATCAATTGATGCATTCAGAAACAATTTAATGAAAGATATTGGAGACTCAAAATTCAACTACCAATTTTCATGTTAACACAGTTCCAACCTGTCTGCTTGGCTGGGCAAGATTGATTGGTGAACCGCGTATGGTTTCAGGACACGATTCACCTGTCATTAAAACCTATCTAAAGGTATGAGAAATAATAAACAAATAATTTACAAGTGGGAAGAAGTAAATTATCCTAGTGCTAATAAAAAAAAATTATGAAATGTTTTTGCATAGTTCACTTTTATCCTGTCAACAACTTGCAAAAATCTTTTGTTACATATGTCACTATCTATTAAATATAAAATCGTTAACTAAGTAATATTTATTCTTTCTTTGCATAAAATCTTTTAACGAGTTACGCTGCATCCTCACTATATACCCTATCGGATGTTACATACAGTTGCTTACAATAGTAAAAATTTCACCCTTATGAATAAAGATTTGATTTGTAATTTAATGTTTTCAAATACAGCAAAAACATGTTTTTACAGAAAGTAAACAGTTTCTATTCCTCACTTTAATGTTTCACGATTTTATTTCACTTTCTGGTCACCAACTTTTAATAAAAATGATCAACAATAATGAATTGGATTCAAATCAAATTTCAAGAGACAATTGAACTGGCTACAAGCAACCTTTCATTGGTTCATTGAAAACTTAATGAAATTTAAGGGGGGGGAAAAAAAATCAAAAAAACCCTTCAGTTCGTGTTGGTCAGTAATTTGAATTAGAATTACTTCTGTAAGATCAGATTGTATGTATTGTTTTATATTGGTGATAATTTTCTCAATGAAAGGTCTCAATTAAATTATTGTTCCCCTGGAGAAGGTGTTATTTCCTCAACATTGAATGAGCAGTTCCCCCTCCCCCTGTCCAATGAGAGCAACTGGTACGTAAGATGGAGAAAACACAAACAAGTAGGAAAAGGATAACAAGGATCCTGCATGCTGTACTTACGGAAGTGTCGCTTCTCAATTTCTTGACTATTCCTGTTTTGAGGGAGCGCCGAAGGTCACTACGCCTTTTCCCTACCTGGGAAAAGAACACTAAATGGGTGAGAAAAATGAATTGGATGGCCATTAGCTCTGTAACTGGATGAACAATTTAGAGGTTAGCATCATGATAACAAAATTAGAGAAATTTTCACCTTGATTGCATCAGATTTTTTAAATAGATAAATAAAACGGCTCTCAAAATATTTTCATTTCCTACAACTTCTTTCAGCATTTTGAAGGTCATACAAAATAGGCAGACTATGCACAAAATAGAATAATGAAAATTTCCCCCCGAGGCCTTTCTTTTCTTCTTACTTACGATGAATAAGAGGCAGATCATGTGCATAGAGAGAAAGTTTCAAGAGAAGATGAGAAGGGAGAAAATATAACCCAAGTACATTGCTACCTTTGGTCCTTCATATTGATCTTTGCTAGTTGATAGAAAAAATCTAGTAACGAAAAAAAAAAAAAAAGGAAAAAAAACTATTCTTGCTACCATCTTCAGATATAGATATGCATACACAGGATTGAGTAGGAAAATATTTAGAAATCTGCAAAATCAACCCCCACCCTTAGAATATGAGGGTTTTTTTGGTTTATAGTTGGTTTGTATTTTTTTGTTGTTATTGTTGTTTTGAGGTTAGTTTGAGGGATTTTTTCTCGGGGTGGGGGGGTAGGTTGTATCATTCATAGAGAGGAGGAGACATAATATGTATCATTCATAGAGAGGGTCTGAGAGTAAGTATTTGCAGTTGAGCGGCATGTATGTAGAAGCAACAAAAAAAAATAAATAAATAAAAAACAATCCAAAATCATAAACATCACAAATTGAACTAGAAAGCACTTATAGAGCGCATACCACTGTCAGGAGGAGTAATTGTGAATGGATCCATCCCAAAATTTAATCAGTTTTTCTGTAGTCTACTGTTCACCCCTTTCACAAGATTTCATTGAAATTCGTTTAGAACTTTTGGTGATATAAGTCTAAACATGAGTGTATGAAATAAGGAAAAAAAAAAAAAAAAAATTCCGGATCTGCTCCAAAATTTGACCACCTCTTCCTTGTCCCATTGCCCACCCATCCACAAAATTTCATGGAAATTCATTAGCTACTTTCAGAGATATCACATGGACATGTAGACGGAAAGACATGACCAAATACATATACCTCTCCAACTTCGTTGACAGAGGTAATTAAACATTATCTGATTTCCATCAATCTATCTATTTCATTGATTCATTTTTCACAGCAATATACCTGGCCTGTGAGGACAGAAATTCAGTCTGGTCAATAATCTATATATTATTTACTCCAGGTTGAGTGAAAGCATGAAAAAAAAAAAAAAAAATTGAATGAAATGATCACAAATTTATTGATTAACAAAAGAAGCAAGGCGCTGTGGCTTAAAGAAATATGAAAAATATAACTGAATCCAATGATAGACTGAACCATTTGCAAGATTCATCTATTTTGGCTTACAGGTGCAGTTTTGTTCAGAAGATCACATGAATCCAGACTTATTAAGTTCTTAAAAACTAAAAGCAGTAAAAATGTACACTTTGATTAATATCAATGGACTTTTTTTTCCATTGGACAGAGCTGTAATGTGAGAGTCTCACATCATATTTCCATCTTTTTACTGTGAATATTAATCAATAAAGAATTGAAATAGGGTGGGATCAGTTGGGATTCTGCACTTTGAAAGAAAGAAAATTCCCAACTTGTGAACTTTAAGAGATATTTTTACAAGCAGAAGAAATCAAACTTGGAATACAAAAGTGTGAATAAGTTACATAACAGACTGGTGAATCAAAATATGAGGTGACTTAGAAATCCAAACCAGAAATTCATAAAAACACATGAAAACATAAAATATAGTATTGCTAAATTTGCTATTTATCTGTTCTAAATCATGCACTTGGCTGATCAAGTGAATATACAAAAAAAGAGAGGGGAGTGAAGGAAAAGTTATTTGGTTCATAAGGTTTGGAGAAAAACACGGCATTTGGGGGAGGAGAGTCAATCCTTAATTTCTGAGAAAAAACATCTGCACACGATGCATTTTTTAAATTTGAATGGGGAATAAACTTGGGCATTTCAAAACTTTCCTTTTTCAAGCATTTTAATCGAAGAGAAAGAAAGAGAAGAAGAAGAAAAAAAAGCAACCAAGCCTCATGAGGTTTGAGTAAGAAACAAAGCAACAACCAGCTACAGAAGTCTTTTTCATGACGGCAAAAATAAACAATTTATCCTCTCATATCGAAAAGTATAAATATATATTCAGGCATTTATCAAATTTCAAATAAGAGGTACACTTTTAACCTATTTCGATAACCAAATAATTGTCAGATGAAAATTTCCAACACAGTAACACAATTATTGCAATAAAATTGACATGGTTACTAGTTTCAGACAATTTTATCAACATGTTGCTTTGTTATCAACAGTCCTTTGGCCTTGATGCTAGGCAGCTAAAAGTTCTGGAGAGATAAAACAAATGAAAAAAAAAAATCAATAAAATGACCAAAACGTACTGAATTTCTTGTTCAGTATGAATTGTCTGTCCTATACTGAGAAACTGTGTGAAATAACCAGACAAATGAAAAAAAGAAACAAGCAAAATTTTACTTATTTAAAATATACGTAGTAAGATTTGTGTCTGGATCGAAAGTTGACTGATGACGTCAACATTTTTCCACTATTTTTAAGGTGTGTGTGTGAGGGGGTCTATATACAATGTAACTATAATACAAAACTGGACAGCTATTGTCAACCATTCGTACAGCTTCAAAGTATATGGTTTTGGTTACTTCTCTAGTGGAGTTGTCATTTATTTCCTGTTCACTAAAATCTAGATAAAAGCACAAATAATTACTTTATTATAAAATTATCATAACAAAATATTTATTTCTAAAATGTTGTGTGAAAAAAAAAAAAGTAAGACGAATGTATCATTGTTTTTTGTTTTCTTTTTATCTAAAAAGATACTTTGAAGATCAAGCCAAAAGTAATTTGGGTTAAGAATCACATAAAGTTGAAAAGAACCTCGTCAGTAATTTTTTGTGCTTTTAATCAATAAAACCCTAACAATTTTTCTGGAATATATTTTATTCACAACATAATAAAAATTGAGTTCCTTGTACGGAAATGGGGCCCCTGAGGTATTTAGTTACTCCCCTTATGAGGCAAAATTCTCATGCCTGAGGCCTGGGATGGGGAGGTGTTGAACCAGTCTGAGCCTATCTAGGCCAGCTCAACTATTAGCCAGCAATTCTTAGCCAACAATTCATCACCATTGATAGCCACATACAATTACTGGCTAAATTTCACTTGACTGGTGTTGCTAACCACGTATCAATTTCAGCCGTATTCCACTGAACTGGTGTTGCTGACCTAACAAGGTCACCAGACAAAAATTTTGGTCTGAGACTGTCCAGAGGTACCAGATGTAAATACCTCCGAAGTCTTTGGATGACAATGATAGACAAGATTTTAATTCATTACAAATGACCTGGCACTAATTCTACATCGTGTGAATTTTTTAGTAAAACACATACATTCAATAAACATTTGCATTTTAATAACATTAATTGTAACTCTTCGTTTTGTTTGCAATGTCCAAACATTCACGAATAGTAAGCAAACAAAAACTATTCCTGAAATTTTTCGCTCCACGTACGTTATGAAGTTAATTAGTGAATTTTTTAATTAAAAAGGTAAAATCAAACATATTCATCAGATACGCAATAAGGATAACGCAATATTGAAATTGAAACACCTTTATTCATTCAAATTTACAAAAAAAAAAAAAAAAAGATAAGAAAAAAAATGATGCGTGAACTTTTGAAGTAAAAACAATGTTTTAAATTCATTTTTTTCCCCTATAGTATTATTTCTGCTACTATTTGTATCTAAACAATTTTAAAATATAAAATATACTGATTTTCATAACTAAACTAAGAAAAAAAATACAATAAAATTCAATACCACGTTTGATTTTCAAAATTTTTTTAGAATGGAGGCATGAGAAAGCTTTAATGATATATTCATAGATTATGAGACCCATAATGAACATTTGTATTGTCACCAATTACTAAGAGTTTTATCATGTCTAGCCAAGGAATTTTGTATCATATCTCAACATGGATTTCTCTTTCATAACATTTCTAATTTGTGATCTTTCTTTCACAATTAAATTATCATATCTTCATTTAAAATACATGTCAGGTTTGTATTTCCTTTGCTTGTAGTCCACTGTTATATTTGACTTAGGAACTTTCAGAAATTAGTCAGTTTTGAAACAAATTAATTTTTGATGTTAAAAGCTATTTTGCACCACAGCATTAATATTTTTTCTTCCATCTTATGTTGAAATATTCTTGGTAAGTGTTGTTTACGTTTTTGTAATCATATTAAAACATTGTGCAGGTATGCATTTTCCTTACTGGTGTATATACTTGTATGAATTTGTAAGGATCAATTCACCTAAATTGTGTAAATACATCTAAATTTATAAGGATTAAATTAATTATTAATCATGGGATTTCACCATTCGTTTGATTCATGTGTGTGTTTACAAAAAATATTAAACCAAACCGTTCTACCTAAAAGACCTACCTCGGCATTTGTTTTTTTAGGTTTTCATTTATTCTCTCAAAAACAAAAACCCGAGAATTAGTCTTCATACTTTTTCTAGATAGTTGCCGAGTGTAATGTATTGAGAGCACCTAAAATTGAATTTTCCCTAAAGAGATTTTACAAGTCTCCATCTTGTCAATATTAACCGTAGCCAGTGATCCAAAAATGACAATAAATGGAATTGAATAAAATAAACATCACTAAAGAAACTCACGGTTTCTTTAGTGATAAAAAGTTACCAGGCTATGAGCCGTTCAGCTATCAATTGTTTATGATGAAATGTGTACTGCTATCAATTGTGAGCTATCACCTGGCGGCTATGAATGTTCCGTAATCCAAATTTCCACACCAGAGCCTAGGTCCAAGGCTTCAAAAAAGCTTCACAAAAGAAGTAACCAAATACCTCGAAGCCTCACTCTGATACAATAGACAGAAAGTAACGGTCTTATTTACTATTATAGTTACATTGTAAATAGAATCCCCCTCGTGAAACACCAAAAACAAGATTTTATAAAATATGATAGAACAACTAAATGCTAAAAGTCAAATAAGTTACTGAAGAAAAAAAGTCTATAACCTTTTCTTAAAAAGGCTAAATTTGTCAAACTTGGCCATATGGCAAAAAAACAGGCACAACATGAACAAGACGATTTGCAAAATGAAAAATGATAATTATTGTTTATAAACAGTTGCAATAATGCACTAAAAATAGGAATTTATTGATATAGTGCAACTAAGTGGGAAAAAGTGTTAAAATTTAAATATGTTGCCAAAGAAAAAAGTCCATAGCCAAATGCTTTCCAGAAATTACCAGGCCAAAGAAAATAGTTCATGGTCAAATATTTTCAAAAAGGCTAGATTTGTCAAATTTGTCCATAATATCGCCAAGTGAGGCACAAGGCACAGAAGGCATTAAAGAAAAAAAAAAAAAAAAAGAGCCCGGTTCTTTCCTATTCGGTAACTTTTTTCTGGAAGAAGACAATGGTACGACTAAATCGAAGATGATAAATAAATTTAAGAATATCAAAAAATCTGTTGAAGACAAAGGAAATATAATCAAGGCAAGTGTAATAATATAACTTGACTTATTGAAAGTAAAATAGAAAAATAGACACTCAATTATATCAGAATTTTTAAAAATTTCTCTTTTATTTGAATTAAAACTAAAAAAAAAAAAGCAAACTTTGAAAGCCTAACTTTTATAAAACTTGTCTTGCTTTTCTACATTAAGTACCTAGGATGCTTAAATTCCACCCCCAAGACAGGGAAGATGTTAAATTCTCCTACACGCGAACCCCTTCGCCCCCAAGCACGCCCCCGTCCCTACCTCCAAATCTATCGATCTTTGAAAGCAAGTAGGGAAGGCCAAAATTGACTAAAACGTCTACGTCTTAACGCCTTTAAATTCATAAGGATTAAATGAAGTATCAGAGACGGGATTACACCATCTCTTGTGGTATATATTTTACAAAATAATCAAAATCCTTGAATAAAATTAGGTATTATGGACACTATTGAATCAAATAAAAGAATTAGAGACTTCTTTTCTTTCTTTTTTTCAAGTTGGAGAATTCCTTCAATTTCTTTCTTTTTAAAAAAATTTTTTTTCATATCGAATCCACCAGGCCACAGGAATTCGGCATCGTTTTTTTGATATGGGCAATCAAAGAGGAAAAACTTCAGAGTGGATCAATCGATTAAGATGGAAAATATTTCACAATATTTCTTGAATGTAACGAAAGCAAAGAACAGATACAACAAAAATGCAAATAACTGAATAAGAAGACATAAAATTGCTGAATTTCTATGATCATAAATAAATAAATCCAATATGTTTATCTTTATCATTCTACTTAATTGCTCAATTCAATAATTCAATATTTTTGTAAAATGAGTAAATTATATTAATAATAAAAGGTGTAATCCCACCTCTAACATTTCATTCAATCCTAAAATTTAGGCGGGCGTATGAAGACGTAGACGTTTTAGTCAATTCTGGCCTTCCATACTTGCTTCCAAAGCTGTATGATGTAGCAGGTGACGATTTTCGAAAGATCGCTAAAAACCTCAATGAAAGTCAAAGAAAATCGTCATCAAAATATCCTAGTCTGACAAGGGAAGTAACCGAATACCTCGAAGCCTCACATCCATACAACGTACCGAAAGAGACGGTTCCGTTTCCCATTGCAATCACATTGTAAATAAAATCACCTCTCGTAAACAGAATATTTGATAATGAAAAATAAAATAAAATCATTGGATGATTTGTAAGCTATCTGATGGATTAAAAGCACACACACACAAAAATACAAAGCAACATCGGGCCTCGGGCGAGCCCCAACCAATACCGGAAAAAAATAGGAAAGCGTACTACGGATGATGAGTGAAACTGGAGGGTCGGAATTTCCTATGACAAAGAAAAGAAAAGATTTAACCAAATCAAAAATTATTATCTTAAGAGAAAGCTAATGACAAGAGCCTCTTTTTCTTTTGGTTAAATAAGATAAGTAGAGATCTGGAATGGATAACTCAAGCTGACCATTTCGCACAATTATTTGATTTATTTTGGTTTCATATTTCAAGTCAGAAGAGCTGAGTACATTCATTACGAACCTTGAGAAAAATAGATTTTTTTTTATTGCGTATAATAATTCGTTCGCTGTACTTCAAATTAAAAGTTCCAACTTGAAGTAAGCTGATATTTAGCAACTTTAACAAGCCGAACAAAATACTATTTTCCAACCCTAAAACCTACAATAAGCTAGTACACAAATAAACATTAAGCAGCATAAAAAGAAAGTTAAATAATTCATACACATAAATTACAATTTGGTGAATTCTTTCTGTTGCCTCATATTGCGAGTACACCTCTAAACTTAAGAAAGCATGGGCAGCTTTTTTTTAGGGGGGGGGGGTAAAAACCAAAATAAAAGGATATGATTCCAATAATAAAAGCAGAAACTATATATACATAAAAATAAAATTTAAAAAAAACGTTTTTTGGTTGAGGGTTCTTAGCACCACGGTATTGAGGAGCAAGAAGGTGCAGTCTTGGTTATATGACCATCTTATCATGAGCACTGATGAATAAAACGAAAAAAAGATCCATGGTTGATTATTTGTGCAGATTTCTTCCCTTCTTTGAACAAAATTAATCCAATTTCTCATTTATTTTCTACGACTGAAAGAGAAGTTGAGTATAAGAAGGACAATAGGAGCTTTCGCAGTATGAGGCGTGCCGGGTGAAAATCATCTAAATTAAAGAGTAGTAAACAAATGCAAGAAAAAAAAAAGGAGCTGTAAGTGCATTTCCCCTCCAACATCAGAAAAATAAACTAAAGAGCGTAAAAATAGATATAATAATCTTAATAATAACAAGCCATCATCATAGAACAGAAAAACCTTACAAGAGGTAATAAGCCCGACTTTAAGGGATTTGTTGTGGCGGTGGTGGTTGTTGTAATGGTGGTGGTTGCTCTAGTGTTATTAATATTTGACAAGTTATCTGACGACAGACCAGCCGAAAGCATTATTTTGTCATTCGATGTTGATGTCAACTCCGTCGTTGTGTTCTTGATATTAGAATTCAAATTATCATCTGCGGAGATTTCAGCTGAGTTGGCCTTCATTTGCTCTTCCATACGTTTCTTGAACATCTCAAGAAAACTACCATCATTTGCAAACTGATTTTTCACCCGTTCCGGGGGATGCTGAAATTTCCGAGCGGGAATATTCCCCGTGTAGGGGAATCTGTCGCCTTCAGCCATGACAACACCCGCTTTTCAGTTGTATATAATAATCTAATTTTTTTTTTTCGTTGTTGTCTTCTTGGATCCACGCTACTAAAACAAACGCACGTTCCGAAGCCTCTCTACACTAAACATAACACCACACACTTTACTACACAATTAGCCAATCGATGTTAGTTTTATTTTGTTTACATGTTTTAATTGACCAATCACCGATCTCGACACATTCAAACGCGTTCTAAGCAACTTTTTGCTATTAATTCAATGAATGGAGTGAAAAAAATATTTTACGTTTACACCATACAAGCTAAAATGTGTACGGCAAGTTATCTTTTCTAAAATTCATGCTGGTACCCATACCGATCGTGTGAAATAAATACATACTTGTTGTGTTCGTGTGCGTGCTTTTCGTCAGTCATACATGTACACAAAAATCAAGAGACAAAATAAAAGTATTGTAGAAGATGAATGGAATATGAAGTAGCAAAAAAAAAAGGTAGCTCGGTTTCAAATTACTGACATAGGGTACCTATGACCATCACTGAAGTGACTGACGGATAGAAGAAAAAAATACCAATTTTGCTTTTTCAGGGCTAGATCTAGCTCCTTTTTGGTGCATTTGGCTCCTCTGAGTCACTGACTGACTGACAAACCGAAACAAAATTTTAGTGGAAAGGGCTGTTAAATGAAAGTGCTAGTTAAGGAAGAGGATGAAAAGGTATCCATGAGATCGAACTAGAGCATCTATGGTCTGACTTTCAGGCTTTTTTTTCTAATTTGGTGAAATAAGTATATCACTTATAGGAAATCTGCTCTTGTTGATGTTATAATAACAGAAATGAGAAAATTCTTCAGAGGTATTTCAAATATTCATGAGCATGGCAAAATGAAACAATCTTGTTTTACGAAGTGTATGCCACTAAAAATACTTACTGTGTTCTCATTTTTTCAGATCATTTTCAACTGTTACATTATGTTTTAGGGATTTAACTATAAAACGGAACTAGACCCTTTTTTTTGTGTTCACATGGTATACTGCCAAGATGAAACATTGTGACTTCATGAGAGAATTTTCATGACTTCACAAGATAAGTTTTTACTGTGATAACATTATTTTTGTAGTTCTCACCCAATCTTATATTCTGGAGCCCTTTTTTTTTCTTCACCTAACTTCATATTCTTAGCACAAATTTTTAGAAGTTTTTTTCTTATTCCTGGGTTGATATTCTGATCACACTTTCTTTGAAAGTTGGGATCAAGACTGGGAGGAACATTTTTTCCCCTTCTAAGGGTCAAAACAGTAAATTTTTTTTTTCACTTACAGGGGTCGGGAAAAATAAGAATTTTAGAGCAGTTTCTCTTATTTATCAATTGTAAATGATTATGATATCAATTCTATTGGGGTCCAATTTACAATGTAAATTAATGTCAAATTGGTCCCTCATTATGAGTCTGACTGCATTCACATTTACATGAAAATTCATTAATAATTCAATTCATCAAATGTCTGTTTGCCCACCTGTCAGTCTGTTCTTACAAAATTCAGGAACCACACAAACATATCCCAGTAAACTTATGTGTGTTTCAATGGAATTCTAGAAGAGGTTTTTAGCAAGTTGATTTTTGAAAATTTCAACTCTTTTTAGACGGGAAGTTCAGTTTATGTTGTAAGTATTTTGCTGAATTGATCCCTTATTTTGCATTCAGTTGCGTTCCTACTTTTCCTTGAAAATTTACAATTACCATATCATCATTATCATCAGTCTTTTGATGTCCGTCATGTAAAAAATTGATCTCATGTAAAAGTCTATCTTCTATCTTTAGCCAAAAATTGGATTTTTCCATGTATCTCATGTAAAAGTTGAACTTAGTTCTTCACAGACGACAGATTGACATTAATGAGTCAAGCTATTATCCTGAACATGAATGTTATGATGAAGATTTGAATTTTCTTATGTTATTACATTCTGATCTATGCAGCAAAACACATGTCCTACTAGATATTTTATTGAAAAGTCATAAATTGTAATCATTAGTCATTATTGTAAACACCAGTAGTGACATTCAATATTGACCTGTATTATCTAGATAAACCATTACCCCTGAATTTCTTAGGGAAATGTTTCATTTCTGCTTTGTCTGCTCGTCAGTCATGTAAACAGTCATGGGTAGCAATGCAGCTAGGTCGAAATTCATAAACATTATATTATTACTGGGTCAGTATATTACTCCATCATTTCTTATATAAGCTAGGCCAATATGTGCTTACTATATTTACTATGACTCTGAATGGGTACTTACGGTATGGGATAGCTTGGTATAGCCTTAAGCTGCACTGGATAAATTAGAAAAGAAAATTTTACACTGATATACTGTACCATAACACACCTGTGATGACTCCAAACATGAATATGAAAATGTTATCATTGGATAGTTGTGATGGAAACACACCCCGCAAGTACCAGTCATGTACACAGTATTGCAGTAAGTAATGATAATATACTGTAATCACGAGCTTCAAATTTGGCCAGTTTGCTAGGTGTAAAAGAGCAAGTGTAAATATAAGAACTAAGTGGATTTGTTTATGTTTTGTTAGTAAAATGTCTGTTTTGATGTGTAAAAACATCAGAATGTAAAAGTTGATCCCATAAATTCAACCTAAATAGTCTAAAAAAAAATTCAAATTTACATAAGTATATATGATACTTCAATTCATCAATATATCTGTCCCTCTGTGTTAGAGTACCTAATAAGGGTGACAAAAGCTATGGATACAAATTTTTCTGTAGTTACTAACGGAACCCTGGAGCTTGTTTTTTGCAAGTTAAATTTCGAAATTTCAAAAGAAGTAATGTGGAATCTGCATTCAGGCTCTCTCCAATAATGATGATTTCCATCCATTCATCTATCCATCTATATAATACTAAAAGTTTGATACTTTTCATCTGTATGTGACCTATGAGTAGCCAAAATAGTGCATCGTAGCAAGAGGTATAGAATTAAGTTACCCTTAAAAAAAAAAAAATGCTTTGATTTCATATTAGGAATTGGCTGGAAATCCTACCAGTGGGGACAAATGTTGATTTGTTCATCTCTTTCTTTGTTCTATAGACTCCTAAATAGTTGCAACCTATGACCATGAAATTTGTGTACATGGATTATTTGACCCTTTAATGAACATATGATATGTAGCATTGATCTTTTGTGACCTTGAAAAGTCAATTTGTGGCCACATCAATTTTGGTATTTTCAAATCTAACTTGGACCAAGGGTTGCGAATTTGAGTACATGGGTAACCACACCTCATGATGAACATAAGATAGGTGGTACTGACCACTTGTGATATTCAAAGGTAAATTTAAGTTCACATCAATTTCAGTATTTTCACACCTCACAGAGAGATGGCTTCAAATTTATGTACAACTTGACTACGGTATGACTACAGAATAGGTTGCACTGACCTCTAAAGGTCAAATTAAAACAGGTCAATTTCCACATTTTCAATCCGACTGATTCCTACTCCTACTGTGATCCCTACTATGGGAGGTTCTTTGTTAGAATTTACTACATGACCATTCAGTATTGATTACTTTTTCCCGGGCTATGCTGGGTACCCCAGCTTATATAACATACATAGATTAATTGTTTGTTTTGTTTTTTGCCAGTGGCTGCAATTCCAAATATGTGACCAATTTTAGCCTGGGTAATGGTTTTACACAGAATGTGATATTTATTTGAACCCTGCTACCTGTATCCCCCATCCACCTGGTTTTCATTTTTAAGAGGTATGAATACGAAAGGTAAGAATTAGCAGTAACAAATTACACACAAGATAAATAAAGGAGGAAAAAAACAATTTTCCAATCATTAAACACTTTCCTTCAGGCATGTAAATCTATGAATATGCTTATTTGCACACACCAGCTACTATATTCAGCATACATGAAATATCTAAACGTATAATAAGCATATATGCTAATTTCTTTTTAGCTGTTTGTACTCACACATCTTTTCAGTCAATTTACCTTCCCATTATGAAATAACATTGAAGAAACTCTCAAGACTTTATGTCTGATCCCTCATTAAAACAGCTTGCGTTGAGACATTTCTTTTTTTGAATAAGAATACTTGAATATTCAAGAATAAATTACCCAATAAAAAACCTTCAAGCTTCTTAGTGCCAATCCATACATGAAAGAAAAACCCTATCATCTTTTATAGGTATATGCTTGTCAATAGATAAAAGGGTTGGGAAAATATCAGATCGTCTGTTGTCATGGCAGTGTATAGATAGGTTACGCAGATGCCAGGTTTACAAAAAAAAAAAAAAAAATCACTGAATTTTGAAAACTGATTATTAATCTGTCTGTTTTGAGGAGAGGGTAGCTAGAAAAAAGTATGACTGCCTTTCGACCGAATTTTACCTCTCTCCTCATCTCTGAACTCAGACTTTATTCCCCAACTCCTGTCAGCCATTAATGTTTGAACATTTTGCATAGACAACTTCATCGAGATTCACTGTTTTTCCTCAACATCAATCCAAAGTTTCTTTTTTTCTAGTTGAAAGAAAACACAACCCTTATATTGTTTGAAATGCATTTATACTAAAAATGTATAATTAGCTTGATGCTCCCTGGTGTTGATCCATATATTAATAAGCCTGTTATTTTTGACAGGTATAAGCTAGTGTATAACAAAATAGAATTAAGAATCAATTAGATTTCACTTACTAAATTTTACCCTCTTGATATTTTGTAATTCATCAATTTTGCTTCAGGCAGCTTAGGGAAGGCACTTGAAAGATGAAAACTCTTTATCTAGAGCTGTGATAAATTGTTCCATAAGGCCCAATCTTATGAGCCTTTGTGGCATCCACACCATTTGGTGGTCAATTGATGGCTCCCGGGTGACATTGTTATTCCTTCATAGAATTCAAGCAGCTATGGTCAGTTCTGTCTTTGGTAGTACACCAAGGTGTCTCTGCTACCTCAAAAGGCAAAGATAGCAGGGAAACTTAGAGACCCGTAAGGAATGCCACCATTTTGAACACTCTACTGACTTCCCAGCTGTATTCATCATACTTCAAGATCATCTTAGCAGAGTATTCTCTGGTTAAAGCCATTGTCTACATCACACCACAGATACTGTAGATCCTGGAGTGCAAGGAGGTCCCCAATAAGCACGCTAGGAAGAAGCATGCACAGCATTGTCACAGTGGTTTAGGGTTTCAATGACAATCACAAATCTGAAAACTATGTTGAACAGTTCCAGATTATGGTGGAGAACTAAGATAAAATGAGGCTATCTCTCAAAGTCCATATCCTTGAAACTCATCTTGATAAATTCAATGAGAACATTGGAGCATATTCTGAGGAGCAAAGCGAGCACCTCCACCAGGATATACCGGACTTTGAAAACAGCTACAAAGGAACATATAATGAGAACATGATGGTAGATTAAATTTGGGGGTCTGGTTCATGAAAGTGAACTACTTGTAAGTCTTTTGTGATCATTTTTGTTTAACATTAGTGCATATATATTTCAATCTCTAGATTCATATGCTATCTTTTTTTATGAAGAAAAATGATGTTTTAATATGCGAGCGAAAGTACCATCATAATTCTGTTAGTGTCCATCATTGGACATAGACCTTTGAAACATTGTACATTTGGAAAAATGTACATTTCAGAATATTGCTGTCCTGGTCACAAAGAGAAAGTTGGAAGGGAATGATAGCCATTTCCTATACTTTTTACACATAAACAATTAGAGAAAAACACTCACTACCCAAGAACAAGTATCACATTGCACAGCGTCATCATACATAGGAACTTTTTATTTCACATATTGATGGATAAACCTGAAGAAAATTGTCTACACCCATTTAAGGGATCAAGCCATTTATTTGATTTTATGAAAATATCCAAGTATTTTGATGGATTCTTGTCTACAGCTATTGAGTATCCCTGTATCAAATGACATCCTATTCTTAACACATAGAGATCTATATCAGAAGAAAGGAAAATCAAAATTTTATGAACAAATAAATAAAGAAAAGTAAGTCAGTCAGGAAATATATTTTATTAAAATTTCAGATTTTTTCTTTATATAATTACCAGTTAAAGAAATAAAGGAGGGAAATGTAATCGATGCAATTTTTCTCCATTAAAAAAAAAAATCAAGTGGTAAATGCAACATTGAAGAAGAAGAAGAAAAAACATCTTTATCCAAAACTGCACATAATCATGTTGTGTATTAATGTGTAGTAACTGGTTAAATTCAATATGATTTGCCCGCTCAGAGAATAAATTATAATTTTCAATTTTACACGTTTCAATTATTTACAGGATAGAATACTTTAGTATCCTTGGTATAAAAAAAAAATAATAATAGATTATATCTCTTGAAATCATCCCACAAAAAAAAATGATTTGAAACACCTTCATAGTCTTATCATAAAGGTGTTCTTAAGCCCAATTTCTCCAAATATATTTGAAATAAATATAATCCTATTTAGTTCTCCATAAATACTTGTATATATGCAAGCAATAAAGAAACTGCTCAAAAAGACAAATCAAGCCTATTTAGAATTGATAGAAGGAGCTAAAAAAAAAAAAAAAATCAAATTGTAGTCCCAAAGAGGAATAATCTTACCATCAGTTCGTTCATTTATGAGAGAAAACAAATAGATATTTAAGATAATACATCAATTATTCATAAAGAGTAGAACATGAGCCAAAAGGTAATCACATGAGATATAAAAGGCTTGTAATATGTACACTGTGAACCTTATCCATCATACAATCTTAAAACAAAGGATGAAAATAACTTCGTTAAACAAAGGGGTGATTAATACTGTTACTATTGAGAGGTTCATGTTTTGAAGATACTAACAAAATAAGCCTTTTTTGTTAATCAGATATTGACTACCTACAAACAAGTTTATTCTTTTAGAGTTATTTCATCCCTTACAAAGACACCATTATCACATTATTTCATATTTCCAAACAAGATGAACCTTTGCATGATTTTTATGAAAATCATTGAAAATTAAAGATGGAAAAATGTATGTGGTTAAAAAGAACTTCTTTACTTCTGGGTGAAATAAACCTAAAGAGATTCTGGCAGAATTTTGATCACAATTATATAGACTGCCTACTAAAAGTGTCATAGTGACCCCCTCCCCCAACCGAAGAAAAGAAAAGAAAAAAAAAAAAATGAGAAACCACAAAAATATTTTTAGTGGATAAACCTTTGCTTGGTTTGTACTAAAGTGAAAACAAAGCATCGTCTCACAGACATTTGTCAAAATAAAACTGTACGATTTACAAACAACAGAAATATGGATTTCTTGTACATAAAAATAATAATTAAAAATGTGGCAAGATTTCAAATATATCCCAAATTCGCTCTTATTTGTGTAATAATACTATAAGAAAGTATTTACTTCACATAATAATTCAAGCAAACATTGTCAATATACTAAAATATGAGAAAACTGATGAAGGAAAATGGTTTTGAGATCTTTGAGTATTGGATACCAATTTATTAATAGCATCCAAAAATCTTACAAAATTATTAGGATGTCTGAAAAATAAAAGCCAATTTCAAATGTCAGTGTTTTAGTCATGAGTAATAAAATCAATAATGTTGTAATTTTTCTAATTTGTAAATATTTTGCAAGAGTGAAGATTGCACTAATCATTGATCTTTTTTCAATATTGAAAGTGCATGTTACTGACACTGATATTTTCAACATGAGTTAGTTGTTGGGTTCAATACCTCTATGTTGTCTGTAATATGAATCAAAGCATGAAAAAAAATCTTCTGGTCATAAAGTTCAATGTTGGTTTCTAAAGATTTCACAAACATATGTGTAGCTTGATTTTATGCATAACAGCCAGGCCATGCAGCTTTTGAAGACCTGACTGAGGCAGCCTACCCACCTGGAAATATTTGTGTATATCCATAGTCATAAGTCTTGATATCCTGTCACACCTTGTTCTCATGCAAATATTTGAAAGAGATAAAAAGAAATTGTTAGATTTAGTCCCCCTCTCAAACTTTATTTTTAGCAAATAGACTTATTCCCCCATCTGGATTACCCCCCCCCTCAGGTTAATTCTCCCCCGGTATGGTACTACTGGTTTAACAAGTCGCTTGTCACATTATACTTAGCCAGACTGTCTGGAAATATCTGTACATCTCTAGTCATAAGTCTTGGTATATTGTCATCTCTTGTTTTTTTCTCAAATATTTGGAAGAGCAAAATAAAAAAATTGCCTTGCTCTCAACCCCACCCCACCACACCCAATGGCTGATTTGGCCACCTTGTGTTTAGCTGATAGCCTTATTTGCCCCTGGATTACCATTCCTCTGCCCCCGGGAAATTTCCTCTAGTTGGGAAACATAGAACACATCACTTGTCACACTATCCTTAGTCTGGCTGGCTGGAAAATTGTCTTGGTATCCTGTCAGGTCATCCCATATGCTCGCTTGGAATATTTGAAAGGGTAAATCTTTTAGAAATCTAAAAACCAGATAAAACAAAAACCGAAAAAAGGCTGGAGAACGTACCGAGCGAAAAATGTCAGAAATAAGACAGATGAAAAGATAACTTGAAAAATTCTCTAAAAGAATGAATAGAAAATACAGAAGACATGATCAGCATAAGTTAACCAAAAAAAACCAACAACAGTTTCACTTTGATCAGAGGAAATTATAAAAGCTCAATAACTAGGGTTATAAAACTATTCTATCTTCTATATACTCCATCAAAAGAGAACCATTTTAATCATTTAGAGAGTGAAAAGATGATTCAAATCTAGATCAAGTGAATATATGCTTTAAAAGTCTTTACCGTCTAAGAACATTATTTCTTTTTTTTTTTTTTGTAACCATATAACAAGTGTGTAAAACCGTATCAAATCTCATGTTTGTTTTTTCAGTGATAATTCTGCTTAGAATATTTTCCTATTGATAAAGCTGTTATTCAAATTGGCTGATTTTTTAAGACAACCTAGTAGTTAAAGAGTTAAACTTATTTTATTGCAAATCAACAGATATCCATCCTTGCACATAGTATAATACTTCAATAATAACTCATATTGGAACTTGAGCCAACATTTAAATCAGAAAATCTGAGACATTCCATCAATCACACAAATTATCTTTTTGGTTACATAGCTGTCTAAACTTGACCACATTTTTACCATTTGTAGTTAAGACTTGACTTGGTTAATACTGAGAGAAAATTATCAAAGTTTCATTTGGGAAAAAAAAAAAAGAACTAGCAAATAGAAGATAAGATTCAGCATGGCTAAAGATATTAAAGACCAATAAAATATGAAGTGAGCCTGATTGTCAGTGAGTTTATCACTGGCTACTTCATTACTGTTTCCTTCTATTCCATGCACAGCTGAATATCATTAAAACAAGCTAAGTTGAACTCATTTCTACCTTGTGGCTCTATAGTTATTTAATGGAAAATTCGAAATTGACAATTATCTAAACCTGCTTCCAGTTTTTTTTTTAAAAAAAGCATATAACTTTCGAGAAGAAAGGAGGAATTATTAAAAGCAAGGTTTTGGATAAGCTGGGATGATATCTCAAAGAAGACTGATTTACCTTCATATAGTAATAAAAAAAAAAAAGAATGAGAAAAGGGCTGATGCTCATTTGGATTTCAATGAATAATAGAATCAAAAGCAATAATGATTAACATGAAGCTAACATTGGTCAAGATCTTTTTAATCCATATAGACAGTAATGATAGACTTGCTGAAGCTGGCTTGTATTTGTAGCTGAAAAAAAAAAAAAAATTAGTATTATCAAATTTGCAATGAAGCAAAGAGGATTAACGTAGTTACTTGCTAGCAATTACTAGTTAAATACAAACAAAATTCTGAATGACAGTCACATGAATATTTATTCATGTAAACTTTAATAATCTTATTTGTTCAGTAAAAAGGAGGAAATTCATATATTTAAATAATAGATCTAGAAAAAACAAAAATTATTTTTACATTCTGAAATAGCATTTATTCATTTACAAATCTGTATACACTAGGCGAAAATAATCATCATTAATTTTTAAGAACTCCCCCAAATACAATATTCCTCATGGAAAATGGTCTTTTTTTACTGCCCATCCATTTTGTTCTGCAAAACTATTACTTCATCATTTTGCAATGCCTGTGTCTAGAGAAAAATTAATAACATTATCCATGGCAGGTGAGTCAGTATCATGAATATTGCCTGAATGAAAGGATCAAGAGTCAGCCAATCATGCTTATAATAATGGGCCTATCATCAGAAACTTTACATTGCATGAATTCAAATCATTTTTCATGCAATAGTTTAATCATTCAAATTCTGTGTCCTATGTAAGTTTTAAAATTCTCATAATGGATTCCCCTACTCGCCGCCAAGTTTGCCAGGAGAAAAATTTCATCAATAAATGTGTGCTTCTAGGTGCCACCAAGTACAATTAACATTTCTTTTGTAGATGACTAAAAACAAACATTATTACCCATTTTGGTGGACCGATATGTATGAAAATATGCATAGGTTTGGGTACAGTGCATCTTGAAAGACTTAACCAGTGATCATTCATAGGCATGAATTAGAAACAACTAGGTTTATATCAATATGAAGAGTCGAGAAATTAACACAATGAGTCAAACATCTTTAAAGAAAGTAGAAATTGAAGAATTTAAAAAAATATTATCTTTATATGATTTTCCATATTATATTTTTCACAAGTTAGCCTCAGAGTTAATGGGAATCAGCTTATCCAAAATTTTAAGGTAATCTAGAAACATTTATATTAAAGTAATAAGTGTTAAGCCCATGAATTTTTGCCCCTTCGAGATCTCAGATTTAATTCAGGCTTACAGACAGAACAAACAATTTTGAAAAATTTCCATACCAATTGTGTCCAGAAACTCAAGTTTAAGACTAGAAAAATGATATTTAATTCTGTGACGTTACGGCAATAAAAAATGTAAAATTCAATCACTTACAATCAATATTTAACTTTTGTAGAATTTCTCTTGTGTGCGGAAGCTTGGACATCACCTCAATTAGGTTAGTGGCTGCCACTTGAGGTAAACGGATATTGTGGTAGAGGTAGATGCGATTGTTGAAAGTGGCATACACAAAGCAAGGCACATTCTTCTGAGGGTTGATGGCATAGAATCCTTTAAAGAAATAGGTTGTTAAGCTAAGAGAAATCAACAAACAAAACTGTTTTGATTTTATGTCATTACTACATTTTGTAAAATATTTATACATGTTGATAACGTTTAGGCGTAGATTGAAAAAGATGTACAAATTTATTTTTTCTTCATTGAAATTATACCAAAATTCTAAAGAGGTACCATTTTGTGCAAGGAAAACAAAATTTTTCGGTTTATTATCAGAGCATGTGTGAAAGACAGAGAAAATAGAGAAAGTGAATAAAACTGAAGTTTTTTTTGTGGCTACAAGCAAGAAGCAATCATAAATCTAATTATATTTTGAATAAAATACAAAAATTTCTTTATTTTGGACAGGGCTAGATTTAGAAAGGGGCAATAGTGTCTAGTTCCTCCTCCATAAAAAATATTACAATTGAAAAATTAGTTTCTTTGATAATAAATCTATAGTTACTGCATCGAATTCATATCATTACAACGCCTTCAATCATTTTACACAGATCAATAAAACTAGTTAGGATATCCTCACTAAAAGAGACAATACAATGCTCCCTTGCCTCAGGGTTGCCAGGAAAATATTGCATAAAATAGCAGGCAGAGTAGCAGATTTTGATTAAAATCTGCCCCAAATAAAATATATGTTTACTAGTTTTCTATAGGTATCAATTTTCTAATAATTTACAAATCATAAGCAATGTTATTTCACATAACTTTTGGAGCTTCAATTTTTTTTTTTTGTGGATGTACTGATTTGATACATGGGATTTTTTAAAAATCCATATATTCTAATCTGGTGTTCACTGATATTAAATGCATGAGATGCCATTAAATCTCCACAGGGGAGTTGTTGAGGGAAGGGGTGGAAGCAATTTCAAGCTAGTAGAAACGGGGCCCAAAAAAGTTCACTGACTGCATTTCTACTAACATTACACAATGAAAAATCTCCCTCAAATCGCTAGCTAGACTATTAAAAGGTCTTCCCATTGACTCTCAGTTGTTATACAATAACACCCCCTACTAACTGATCAAATTCCACCGCTACTAACACATTAACAGTACCAATACTAAAACTTGATTATGTCCCTTTACTCTGACATTACTCACATTTCCCATGATACAGTTTTAAATCTATTCTTAAACTGAACATGTGTCTCTTGTCTTGTCTTTATCTTCCATTATAATCGAATTACGAATCATCAATACTCTGTCCATCAACATATAAAACCTTTGTAGACCCTAAATGGGAATGCATACCTCATATTTGGTGTAAAATTTTGTTGTAAAAATGATAAAGAATGGCAGAGAACAAGCCCTTCTATAGCATTATGATCACATTGTAAATAGAAACCCCCTTGTAAAACATGATTAAATTGTAAATAAGAACCCCCTCGTGGGACCAAGACAATTTTTTTTTCGCAAAACTGATAAATTTTTGGATTGTTCAAACATCTAATGCGCTGAATGCATCAAAATTGAAAGAAAAATTAATTCTAAGTAATCTTTTTTGTGTACGTAAAATGGGGAAATAGCTGATTTCATACTGTACTCTAATTACTAAATGTAGACGACCTTGAAAAAACTAAATGCTGGATCTTGTTTTCACGTGTAGTTTAATATTCAAGGGTTTGCATTCACACAAAATCCAAATTTGGATGCCTTTAGAGGATCATAAAAGATGTCTAAACGAATTTGAAATTTGAATAATAATGGATACATTTTAAAACCATATGCAATGGGGGTAATCCCTACTTATATATAACCAAATTCTGATCCACTCTAAAATGGCTACTGCGATTGTAAATTGGAAACTTCCATACACACGACTTTTGTGCAACATTTTCAACAGCGTGTGAGCAAGTTTGTGGAATTTTACAATTTACAATCAGGGTAGCCATTTTGTAGCTATTTTAAAGCCATTTACATTTTATAGCCAACCAGAATTCAGCCACATCAGTAAGGATTACCAAAATAGGTATGAGAACATATTCTAAGTTTAACATCAAGAATTGTTCCAGCCTCCAGCATGAGTGATCACTTACAATGTACTTCTACCTCTCAACATTCATGATCAGTGATTCCATGATTCTTGCAGACATCTTTGAAGCAAATGTGGGGCTGCCCTTGCTCTCTTCAATTGATATGCTAATTAGGGTCACCAGAGGTCAAAAGGCCACAGAAGTCAGTTTTAACTGAAATTTCCATCCCACTTGGGAAAAAATTCACTCAATGTTTGGAAACTAAAGTTTTTACATTACTGATACATAGAATAATCAAAATGAATCCAATTGAAGATATTTATATGGATTTAGAGCTTCATTTCCCAAAATTCAGTCCAAATGATTTGTTGAAATGAGGCAGTTCTAAAAGTAACGCTTTTGTTTGTTTATAAGCTGAAATCATCCATATAGAGAGAGTCACACAGAAAACTTTTAATCTATTCCTGTACATATTATTATCACCATGGTACTTGCTCAATAGAACCAGGGGGAGTTCTTGCATGGTTTCTCATCCTGCTGACTTTGACATTTGCAAAAGTTCAGGCAAGGGAATCTATGCTTATGGTAGACAGATTTGTCACTGTTACTTTTCACTACAAATTTGCCTTCCTTATTTGCAAGGTGTATTTCTAATGCAGTGTCTGGCAGTTTGCACATATCCTCTGAATACAAGCTGCCCCATTACAGATAAGTGGTAGAATCAACTACTGGAAGACCAAAACAAAATGACCTCTTTCTTCTTGAAAATTCAAAGAGTTAGTGTCGCTCTCTTAAAACTAAAAATATGCTGGTCTACCTGGGATTTTCTTTTGTGTGTGTATATATATATATATATATATATATATATATATATATATGCTCTTCTATAGGAATTGAGCACTCTGATGGATGAGGGATTTCTGTGAAATTTTAATTTATCGCTTAAATTCAGCCTTACTGCCAGTCAAGTTCCGTAGTCCAGAGGTAGGATAGTCTGCCTCGTGGTACTGGATGGGAAAATGGAAAGTCTATAGCCACACTGAAGAGATATAATACATCGAAACAGCTGTCAGTGGATGACACAATAATATATATATATATATATATATATATATATATATATATATATATGTGTGTGTGTGTGTGTGTGTGTGTATTCATAGCAGAGCATTTGTCACAGACCCATGATACTATCTTTATGCTTTTGCCCGGTACAATATGAACTTATTACACTTGAAGTAGTAAAAGCGTACATTTTAAAATCATTTTTCAACAAATTATTTGTGCAGAATTTTGTATAGAAGAAGCCTTGAAACCATATAAATATCTTCAACAGGATGTTTTCTAATTAATCCATGCATCAGTTATGTAAAAACTTTAATTTCCAAACATTGAGTGGATATCCCCTCCTCCCAAGAAAGGTAAAATGATCAGTTACAGCTGATTTCCATGACCTTTTGACCTCTGGTGCCCTGATTAGCATATCAATTTACATGAAATCTATTCTAATTAATAGTTTAATATTTTAATATTTGGTGTTCTGTGGTGTATATTTCTCAAGATATAGAATTTTCTGTCTCCCCTTATCCCTAAATTCTGGTACTCTCTCAGTGGTGGAGGGTGTGGCCCATGACATCATACTGAGGTTAGTGAAATGACACCAAAAGTCTACCCTCACTTTTCTTGCTATGCCATATAGTCTAGTTCATAGATATAGAAAGAAAGAAAGTCTGGGCCTCTCTTATGCATACAGGGAACCCTTCAAACAATGGTCTATAATGGATACATTAATAAAATGGTAGGAAAAATGAGCAAATTTATATTCAGGAAAGATTAAATGAAATATCTTATTCATTCCTTTGTTTCTCTCTGAAGGAAGAGAGAGAGAGAGAGGCATGTACATTTATTAAACTGAGTAAGTGGGGAGAGAGGGAACTCAAAGTAAATGTAAACAACCATCTTTGCCAAAGTCAATCAGCAATATACAATCACATGGCATGTGTATACATACATGCATATATCTCTATACTAATATTTGAGCCTTTTATTTGTTTGTATGTGCCTCTTCTCTGCTAGAATGACAAGGCCTATCAACCTAATATTCTGCATATAGACTAAAAAGAGGTCAACTTCCAACATAGGCTATGTGAAGTTGATCTCAGAGTTCATTTCTAGCCAATCTCTGGCTCTAAACATGGGAAAGAAATGATTTTTATAAAAGTTTCTCCAATAATTCTTCTTACAAATGGCACACACTTTTGTATCCTCTTCCAAGCTTTTTTTCGATACAATTCTATTTTTGTTAATGAGCAACAAGTGTAATTTTCAAATTGAACCAAGAGAGTAGTTTTCATTTTGACATTTAGAAAAAGTAGACAAATTTTGAATATCAAAAACAATTTTACATGAGCCAGCACTCGTCAATTACATTTCAGTTTTTTTTGTCCTCAATATTTCTTTAGCTACATATTTTTACAAAATGAAACTTTTGTCTGGTACATAAGCCATAATATTTCTCAATCATACAGTATTGTATTTATATAAGTTGAAAAACATTTTCTTTAGCAAGATATTTTTACAATATTGTACTTTGGTCTGGTTCAAGGGCTGTAGTTGGTAGTAACTTTATCTCCAATTCAGTCTACCATTTAAAAAGAATACAGTTGTCATATTTTACTATCAATAAACTAACATGTTATCTGGCATTTTGATATTATATCAGAGTTGTGGCTTTTTTGTTCTGGATTTGAGTAAAAATGCTTACATAAAAAACAAAATTAATCAAAGACAGTAAACACAGAAACATTATTTTAAAAATTTACAATGATTCAGACCAACATATCTTACTTACGTAACTAGTTTCACGCAACTTTCAATATGTTTTCAAAAATGGATTATGTACTATTATTTTACACAGCGTAAACAACTTTTTCTCAGACAAAAATATCTGAGTCTAAATTTTGGTTTTTCCTTTTTATACTTTTTTACCTACATCATGTCAGGGATGATTCAAAGATTTTTCACAGGGTGGGATCACAATGAAGAAATTATTTTCTCAAAGTGAATAAATGGAAAAAAATGATTAATTCATTTTCCTATTATTTTTGTTTTAGATCTGCTTCACCTGATTGACCCACAGAAATTCGACTGTTTCCAGATGAGATTATCTTCTTGAGATTTTCTTTATGACGGGGAAGTGGGTGTTTAAACTATTATATCAAATTTAGCCATTATTTTCCATCTGTCTTATGAAGGTAAGACTTCAAATATGCGGGTTATAAGTTTTCATTTTTTTTCCAAATCAAGCAGTTATTCAAAATAATCACTTTTCAAGAGGTAACTATGATTTTATGGGTTGAAAGCAAATATATTTTTTTTCAGCAAATATTTTTTTTTTCAATTTTGATATAAAAATTGTAATTTATTTCAATCTTAAATCAAATCTTTCCGGACAATAACAAGTATCCTTGCTAGTGTGTGTGTGTATGTGTGTATATATATATATATATATATATATATATATATATATATATATATATATGTAGACATACAGAACGTCAACATACTCACATGAACATTTTTATCCTCCATGAGATTCTCTAATTAAACCAACAAAGATGAATACAAGGAAATTGCAAACATGCTTTTCCTTCTTTTTTCATTCTTGATACACGTATATAAATATATATATATATATATATATATATATATATATATATATATATATATATATATATGGAAGTGCAAGTGGCATAGCAGTTAATGATGTGGAGAGTAGAATTGCCGATCCAAGCTCAAAATCTGGTTGAGGCTTTTTATGTTCACAGTACAAATGCTCTCGAGGAAGGTATGAATCCATTTCTGACTCAGCTTTATAGCTTTAGGAAGTAACCAATCTAGGAGATGGACAATTGACCAAAAAATAGTGGCAATACAATCAGAACGGAAGTAATTGGGAAAGGCCTTACTCCTACACTGGACCTAAAATGGCTTATAATGATGTATACATGTGGGTGTGGGCTGACACTGAGTTTGAAAGAAATATTCATTTTTTCCTTTATCGCAAATGACTAATGTTTCCCATCTGTGCTGGGAAGTGAAGTGAGAATTCTTTCAAGATTTTGATAAAGGGCATTTGAAATATGACAATAGAATCTCGCAATGGCTGCGTCAACTTTTAAACTTTTCATAATACCCTCCACAGTTGTCAAACAGAAAACTTACCAGCAGCAAAAGCAGCCACATTTTCTTCAAACTGGAAGCGTACAGCTTCACAACCATGATTTACAATATAAGTCTGGCCATCCCATGAGCAGCACACAACCTCTTCAGTTCCATCACCCTACAGGCATGAAAAGAGAAAAGCATAAATTAAGGTCTTTCATAGAGTTATTGAGTTCTGGATTTTTGAATTAAGAATCATTCAACTTCAATGACCAATTTCTGTCAAGCTGCTTAGCTTGACAATGGCTGCTATTCATAGCTTCATGGGAATACATTATGATAAAGCATTGTAAACATCATTTTAAAAGTTGAAAGATACACTTGTAATTGTATTAACAAAGATGTCATGGATGAAAGACTCAAGTTGCTTAATTAATCATCGAATCAATAAAACATTTTAAACATTTTTTTATGTTGCATTGACAAGAAAAGTGTCCAAAAGGCCTTGCTTAGGGTAACTAAAAATAAACAAAAAAAACAAAAACATACGCTTGAGTAAATGGGTCCATTTGACTAAAATGTTACCCCAGCTAAAATATCAACATGTTTTGTCATTACGTCAGTATACAGAAGATTCATTGAATTCTAAAATTACATTTGTGACAAAAGGAATTCAGGTTCAAATTTCTTAAGACCAATCTCTTCAGCATATCTTTTGAGCTTCTCATAAAATTGGCAAATAAATGGTAACCACATTTGATGATTAGTATTGATTACTATATAAGATTACATTATGTTGAGATTTTGCAAGCGTTTAAGAAGGACATTGGATCACCACCTAGAAAAGAATATAAGTATATGAATCTTTTTTTTTTCAAATAAGAAGTTATGCAATACCAGAATTATGTAAGCATAGAGATTTTTAAATATTAGTTGTACACAATATCAATGTATTTTCTCTTTCCCTTTTCAAATCTTTATCCTTGATGACTAAGAAGCTTTCATTAGGAAGAAATACTTCAACTGGATTGAAAAAATTTTTATGATAACCAATTGAAATAAATACATTGAAATACACCTTGTTATTAAACAAATCATGCAAAATATCATGCATGGAATTAATGAGTTTTTTTTAACAATGAGCAGCTCGAAGAGAAACATTAATTGAATCAATACAGATTTCTGTTGTAGCCCCCTTATACTTTTAATTAGGAATTGAATACAAAACCCTTTTTTTAGCTAGATATTGAAAATATCACTTCCCACAATGACTCCAATAAAAGCCCTGGATGCACAGAGTCAAATGCTCATTAGTGCTGGCACACCTAGCTGGTTATGCTTTTGACCCTGACACTTGTTACCGACAACTCATTCCCTCCTCCCTGAGATCAGTATCATTTCACTGACCTCCCGGCCAATCCTAACCTAATCATTTTTCCACTGTAACTAATCTCTGTACTAAGTTTGCCTATTTCAGTTCACCGAGATTGAGGCATCTCACATACACACAGCTACTTAACCACGTCCTCGCCTCATGCTCCAAACACGTTTACACCTCTCACTCTCATGAATGAAATGGCAATGCCTTTTACAATCTGATGGTCACGACAATCTCCCCTAATTCTCTTTACTTCGGGGGAACACGCATGGATAAAACTCTGCATTCTCTGTCTTTCATGGTCTGTCTGTTGAGTTTCTACCAGCATTGGAGAATAACTCCCAAGTTACCCTCACAGCTTGGCAGTTTGGAACACATATTGAACCTGGTCTCCATAATCATTCCTTGGTATGCTCCCTGCCATATGGATTCAAAAGCAGTTCGGACATCTCCACTCCAACTCTGACGCCTGTACTATCAATGACGGCATAGCTCACACCTTTTGCTATCTCTTTTCATCTCTTTAGGCGATCATTCCTATTAATATTATCATTACATGTATTTTATTGTCATTCGTTATTTATCATCACTGTTCCTGTATTAAATGTATGTTTTTTTGTCCATCCAAATACTAGTATGTATCCTTTTTACTTTGTTTCATCTCCGCGTCTACATTCATACTTGGTGTGCATTCTCTTCATACACCTCCCTTCCTCCTTCCACATCTCCAGTGACGTCGACGCTAATACCAAACCACATGGAAAGAAAATCCTTTGTCTCCAACATCTTCACGCTACCCATTCCTTAATGATAACCACATATGAACCACACATACATCTTATACTATGCTTTAAAAGTGCAGAAAATATTGGTAGAGAATATGCAAATGCATACACAGCTATCAAAAAGTAATTGACCCAGAATTTTAAACTTTGTAGTAAAAAATAATAGAAGACTTGAATTTTTTTTTTGTTTGTATATTCACACGATTGTGCTAAAATCTTCAAGACTGAAGTTATGCTAAATCAAAAACATTCAACTTGTAAAAGTATTTCCAAGGGCAAAATTACCATTTACCTCTATTTACTATATATAGAAAGCCAAACCTTTGAATAAACCTTAATATTATCTTCATTGATAATTTTTTCAGAGAATTACTGAATCTTTCAACCAATTAGTCATAAAAGTAGCAATGGTGAAAACAGTGAGAGAAAAAATGTTGAGCATCTTGGTAAAATTATTAATACATTTGTTGGACAAAATCTGTTCAGGGGAAATTTAGGGATGTCAACACTGTGTACCCAAATACACCAGTATATATATATATATATATATATATATATATATAATACACATACAAAAAAAAAACAAGTGTAGAAACCAACTCCAGGACAAAGGAGTTGGTGGTACAGTGTCAACTAATATCCATGTCACAACAAGAAAAAAGAAAAGCATAAACTCACAGTGACATCAAGTTTGCTCAAAGAAAACAACTGATGATCCACTTGCAAACTCCAGAGTAATAAATTTTGGTCAACAAGCATCAAAGAGCCTACAATGAGAAAACAACATTAAAATTTCAAGACTTCATGGTTTTTTTTTCATCTTGAGTTTTCCATCAATTTTCCTCTTCAAAGAGGCAAGTTTATGATTTCAATTTTTCAACAAAAAAGTTAAAAATAATACATGAATACACTTCAGTTTACCAAAATAATACTTATTATAACAATACAATTATGTACTATAAAATAGTAAGACAAAAAACAATAAATAAAGGTAATATAGATAGATAGAGAAAGCTTTTATGAAGCATTAAGAATGTATAGTACACAAGTATACCAGTAAGTCTACAGCCTGATAATGAAAAAAAAAAAAACGATCTTACCATCATAATCTCCTTTGTTATCATATAGATCAAACATTATGTAACAAAAATGGCAGATACAAATTCATTGATTCACACTTGTAAGTGATAAACATACAATTATGATTATTTAAGTTAAAGTTGAAAGTAATACATTCAAGAAACTTATCAACACCAGATTCTTCTTGACATAAATGGAAAATAAGTATTTGCAGTTTTCCATCCATTTTCTTCTCACAAAAAAATAAAATTCAACAGCACCAAATTTGTTTACATTCTTCAAAGGTTAAGAATTTTACAACTCAGTAACATTGTACCATCAAAAATTCAGGATACTTTTGTTTTCACTTTCAAGAAATCAAAAATATCTATGTTATCTGAAAACAAATTCTATCCTGGATGACAATAATTTTTGTTTTCTCATTTCAACTTTTAAAAGAAAATAAAGCAAATATATTAGAAGATATTAATATTTAACATACTGCTGACCATCATTTGAAAATTCAGCAACATTCTTACACTATCAAAGAGCACATGTCTACCTTTTAATTTATCAAAATATAATTTTTTAAATTCCTTACAGTATTCATAATGTGAGTTTAGATATAAAGAATAATATTAACCTTCAAGTATTAAGACTAATCTTAGATGATCAATATTTTTTTTTTCAACTCTTTTTTTCATATCTATCAACCCTATCATTCTAATTTTAAACAATTCATAAATCAAATCCATGTATCAGAGCAAATAACATTTTATCAATTTACCATATAAAGAATATTTCAAAAAATCTTTGTAATACAACCAAAACTCTGGTTCACCAGTTGATATAGTTTGATGAGAATTGATAGACTTACAAAGATATAAATAGTCAGAAATACAGAAAAGATAAGCAATATGTGAACTGGAAAACTTTTGTTCATTCACCCATTTCAAAAGAAATTTGCTTGGTTCCTGCACATTTCATTGATATTTTGAAAGATATTAGGTAATAGGCATCAGCTATATACATTCAACATGATTATTCTTTGCAGTGGAGGATAGAGGAGATACCACAAAGCCAAGAAAATCATAATTAACTTCCTTTCATTCAAAATTTCTGTATTTTTCGATGTAAAGACATACTATGAATAAATTAAAGAATGTGGAGCTGAAATTCCCCTGTATTTCATATACTTAAGATCAATATGAAATAACCATTTCAATTGTTGTATAGCAAAGTTTAGGAGCTGAATCATTCACCTTATATCTCCTGCGGCTTGTTATCACTCTGAAAATAGGGAGTACATTTTACACACTGAAAAATATAGTGATGGTATAAAAAATTGATTTATCAATAAAATAATGAAAGTGATTCAACCTACATTTAAAAACTAATGTAGATGAGTAAAAAATATTTGATAAAGATAACATCCTTGCTGAGAAATTCTTTAAAATCAATGATAGAAAGAAAGAAAGAAAAATTATAAAGAACATTGCAGAAAAAATTCAAGAAGGGGATTCTCCTCACAAAGAGCGGTCAACAATTAGAACCAATTAATGGATCAAGATCCAGGAATAATCGAAGCTAAAACAGTGAACGATTTTAAAAATAAATATGACTATTATATAACCAACATAAAAAAAATGAATAAAAGACAAATAAGAAAAGAAACAGAAAGCAAATTATAAGCACAAATATATGCAAAAAAATTTTCACTTGTCATATTTCTTATCTCATTTTCTGGTAAAATGATTTAATACAGGTGAAATCTAATTCTTTAGATAATAGTTTATTTTTCTTACTTCATGAAGCAGGTGACTCTCAATCAGGTCTTTGGGATACATTGGATTTAAAGATATTTTAAATGAATATAAATCTTATAGTAACAATTAATATACTATTGGTTACTGTTGAAATTTCTGGAACTGCCCCAAAATGTGATAAATTCTTCTTTACCCCATCAGCTATTCTTCCAGAGATTTTCATTGGAATTCATTGAGAACTTTTGGAGATATTGTGTTGACAAATAGCTATGAAGCTGTTGAGGTAACGGTAAAGATTCATGGATCCGACCCAAAATTTATTCATTTCTTCCTTATCCCATTGCCCGCCCTTCCAAAAAATGTCACTGAAATTTATTGAGAACTTTTGGAAATATCAGGTGGACACAGGTGAATACATATAAAAATCCCAAATTAATTGGCTGAGGTAAATTACAAATATCGGTATTTTAAAAAAGCATGAAACAATCGTGTACTAATCATAGAAGACTATACAAAAATGAATCACCTACCATTCAATGTAGAAAGAGCAAAGTATGTGCCTTTAGATACTTCGCCAAACTTTGAGGGGCAAATTCCACCAAGCATTTCTGTATAAACATTACTATTTCCAGTTTGAGATGTTCCCAATGATTCATACACAACATCTTGCCTACTGAAAGAGAAACCATTTAAAATATTCTTAACAATCAGCTGTCATTTGAGAAAAAAAAAGTGAAAATTCTAGTTTTTATGTAAACTTCAGGTTAAAACAAGCATTCTGTCTGGTCTGATAAAAATCTGCATATAACAACTCAACATATTACAAACCAAATAATTTTAGGGATTTTAGAAGTGTGGGCACACATTGTGTACTTATTTTTATTTATTTGTGAAGATGATAGTGAGGATGATGATGATTAATTTTACTAGTTCAAATAAAATTCAAATGAAAACTTACCTTTCAGCAACTGCATTGTTTTCAGATGGAAGTTGTAGACGAGCATATGTACTTCCTGGTTGGGCCACCAATAACTCAGGCTGATTCTCAGCAGACATGTTCACTGTGATGGAACCAATCTAGCAAAAAAAATCAATTCAATCAAATTGATTTTAGAAATTCTTCATCAGTCTTCATCTCAGGACAACTGAAGAAATCTGTGTGAGTGCGTTGGTGCACGGCAATCACTTAACAAGTTTGATAGTTGCCAGATATATTAGTCAGCACTGAAGGCATGGCTATACCATTTGAAGTTGTTTGGATCAGCAGTTTTTACAAGAAATCTAATAAGAATAAATATTTCTTTAAACGCTACCTTCATTTTGATCATTAAATGAAAACACAAGGATGCTCTGCCTCTCTTAGCGTCACTACTGTAAAATGCTGGCTTTGCATAGGCCATTAAGCAAAAGCACAATGCTCTGCCTCTCTTAGAATTGCTATAATAACATGTCTCTAAAATGATAGCTTCCAGTTAGACATTATTTTCCAACCACTGTGAATTCCATTTTGCTAATGAATCGTTTTTATTCATCTGGCAACTTTCATTTTGAATTTTGAAGTAACTTACAAAATCATATGTATAGGATTTGCGATAATATATAATTATTTACATGATAAAGCAAATTGTTGGAAAATGCCGAGAAACCAGTTCTACAACATTCTATTCCAATGTTTTCTCACTGCTTAAAAAAAGTCCAACACTTTCAAAACATGCACTTTTGGGATTGGTACTGGACTAGTATTTAAAATATACAATTGCCAAAATTTCTAATAACAATTACATTTTTTGAGATTGTAGAAAAAAGTTAAAACATATGCACTCGAAATTTTATAAAATGAATTTGATAATCTAGAGAAAGCTGTTTTTTTTTTTCCAGAAAAGACAATTCCTACATCCTTTTCTTAAGAGTAAGAATAGAGCTACTTTCATTCCTAAATTCATAGAGGAAAATCCAAATCTCCTTATCAAAAAGAATAACTACTGATCAGAGTTACTTCCTTTCCAGCTTTATGTAAATTTTCAAAAACCATTTCTGATTCAATCTGACATAAAATTTAACAAAATTTGTTTCCCCCACCTTATAGCTCTGATGTCAATCAGGAGCAGTATCAACAGGTTACAAAATTTAAAAATTAAAATACACTGAGATTCATGGTAGCAAGCTGACAACTATGTATTTTCCATTCCTTTCAAAACTTTAGTTCACTTCTATCTTAGTCCTCATTTAGGGGATTAAAATGATAAGAATATTCAATATTCAATATTTAAGACCAATTCATGAATTTCAAAAGCTACAGGGCTTGAGCAATGGCAGTGTGATGGTTAGTCAACAATATTATTTAATCTTTTCACTATTACAAAATTGCAAAGAGAACAAATTTCATGGACTTTCAACTTCATGCTTGATCTTCATTCATAAACAAAAAGAAGATATTACGACATATCCATCTACATGATAATTTTAATGACCTCAAAAATAGATTTAATAACTTAAGCATATAGAAAGTTATCGAATGGGTTGTCTTTCGTTAGTTAACCTCCCAATATATATACATATATCATTCATCTGTCAAGTGACACTGACCTGTCCATTTAGCTGCCATTTTCCAATCTGAGTCAAGTGACCAGGGGATTCCTCAGACAACTCAGAAATATCTTCCCATCGGAAAAGTCGGACTGTCCGATCTGAATAACCCACTACTACTTCAATGCGACCATCACCATCTGGAATCGAAAAGAAAAATATCACGCTTTAACATATTGTTTTGAAAAGTGCATTGATAATTTGCAGTTACAAGAACCTTATTTTAGCAACTGCTAGCATAATACTGCTTTTAGGGGGGAGGGCTTATTTCCAAGAGGACACCTGAAATTCAAGTAATTCCTACACAAATGTAGATGGAGATTGCAGATATCACCAGTAACCATTCAATTTTGTAATATTTGTTAACAAATCCCAATGCTTTAACAGGGATAGAAAAATTAAATCAAAAGTTGATTTTTATTTTATATATACTCATTTAGTATTTGTGTTTCAATAAACCCATGGTACTTAGTAGACATGGTAGATGCATAAATGGGGAAGAAGCATTTTGTTTGTTAGTGTGTAATCTAAGCACATGACTCATCACATCTGATAATCTAATTACAATGGCCATCGTTCAAAGTTGACATTCACCTGATATGTTTGTCAGCACAAAAGGCAGAACAGAGTCAAGTTTGAAGTTTTTTGGATCAGTAGTTCTCGAGAAAAATCTAAGGAAAGTTAAAGAGAAGTAAATGAAATATCACAAAGCCGTAGTTTCAGTGATGAACAAATGGTTGGTTTAAGGTGTTTGATTGGAAGTCGATTCTGGTTTTTGTGGCAAAATGTTAACCAGACAAGGTTTTGGGAAGGAACGAAGTTGGAAATATCATTGGTAGACCTGTATTTCAATAGACTGATTTAGTTAAGAAGATGCACTTAACTTGTTTTTTATGTTGCAATCTCTTTGGCACAATGAGTTAAGCAGAAATGAGATAGATGTTAAAACAACCTATTGTCAATTACTCTAGCTTCTTTTATATTTGTGGCTAAAGCTCAGTTCTTATAGGCTTAAAAGCTCTGAAATTCTATCCACTACAAAATTAATTATTTTTTCAGCATAAGTTAATTAAAAAAAAAATATTTGATTCCAAATCTGGGTAAAAAACAACTTTGTGCATCAATCGATCCAGCACGTGTAATATGAAATATTATTAGGTCCTAGGCTGATTACCCTGGTGTATGAATACCTAATTACTCCATTAGATAGCACTTCTAAGGTTCACATTCATAAAACAAAATAGTGCAAAGAGTGGAATATTGGGGGAAAAATGAATAAAAACTCTTAATTTGTTTTTATCATTTTTTTAGGTTTTGATGACATTTTCTTAAATGTGAAAGTCAGGAATAAAAACAAATGAAATTTGATTATATGAATAAACTTGCTTAAAGGCAACCTTTGGTGAACATTAAGCTGAATGTAAAGTCACTTCCTATACATAGAATTCATATTTCACTCTCATTCTAAAGAAGTTCAGCCCTTTCTCCATCTGTATTTTCTCCACTAACTCTTCCTTGCTACTTCCCCCTTATTCTAAAGATATTTATCCCTGTCATCTGTTTTTTTTTTCTCTCTTTTTTCTCTCATTATGGAGACATTCAGCTTTTTCATCCATCTCTTCTTCCCTCTTCATTCTTGTCATTTCCTTATATCTTTTTGCAGCATTCTGTATTTTTATACGATGGGCCGAAAGTAATTTTGTGATTTGGAAAAATCATTTCTCAATGAAGTAAAGTAAAGCAACCAAAATACTTCAAAGCAGTAGTTTCATGTGATAGTAAAGGTCCAGTTAAGGATTATAGCTATTATGTAAATAGATCCCCTTTCCCCATCTAACACACCAAAATTTGGTATTTTGGAAAAATTATTTCTCAGTCAGGTAAAAGGAAATAACTGAAATACTTTGAGACCATAGTTTCCCAGTAAAGTAAGTGTCTAGTTCAGCATTATAGTTACATCATAAATAGAAAACCTCCTAAAACAATCTAACAGTTGCAAATTACCCATATTTACTTTATTCTTCAAGTTAGAGCATTCAACTGTGTAGCATTATCAAAACACTGGATACAATGTGCCATTTTTGCTATGTTATATTAACATACAAACACACCCACAAGTGGGAATTCAATCATCATAATATATATTTAGAGAATATAGAAAAAAAATTGAAAAATACTTACCTACATCAGCTAGGAGCATCAGTTTGCTGTTAGCTGGCAGATACTCTGTATAAGTTGGTCGCAAGGAAGTATGGCTTTCATCCTCATTCTCAGAAACAGGTAACTATAAAAAAACATGTTAATAAACAATTGCAGCTTTTATACAATTTGAAGAAAAAAAACATGTCCATATACAAATTCTATTAGGACAGGGTTTTCAGTGTTTTGTTTGAAGGGGCAGTCTTGTAAATTTTATACACAAGTTGTATTAGATATAATACAGTAGAATAAAGTTCTTCAAAAAAATGTTCACATTTGTATAAAATAATCAAACTAAGGCTCAAAACCAAGGTATTTTCATGTATGATTAAATACGAGCTTTATTTGAAAAAGAAGGACAACAGAATACAAATGATAGAATATTATTGAGTGCTTTTTGTATTTATTAAAAATTATCAATGTACTGCAAACCTTAAAATCTCTGGTTACTTTGCAACAAATTTTCAGCTCCTTCAGATTTTTATTCTTTCTTGTTTACACTAGTTTCAAAAGAATTATTGATTTAATCAGTTTACAAGAACACATAAAAATGATATATGTACACACCACATTTGCAAAGAAAAATGCATAAACATGTTTAATTGAAACATATCTAAGAATCAATCAAATGTTTTTAATGTTTCATCCTATTTAAACCAACAATAATTAAACACAGAATTCCTTGTGGTCTTCAATCAGGCAGCAGTTTACCAATATAAAGGCCTGCCACAAAAACAGTGACTGAACACTGAGTAATTACCAAAAAACTGGGGTCTCGTCATACCTGAAAGTCACTTTATCCACCAAAATATGCATTAATTAATAAGAGAAAGCTGTCTAAAATTCATATCAATTTTCTAAGGTGAGTGTGTGGTTATTTAAACCTACAATAATTAAACACAGAATTCCTTGTGGTCTTCAATCAGGCAGCAGTTTACCAAAAACAGTGACTGAACACTGAGTTATTACCAAAAAACTGGGGTCTCGTCATACCTGAAAATCACTTTATCCACCAAAATATGCATTAATTAATAAGAGAAAGCTGTCTAAAATTCATATCAATTTTCTAAGGTGAGTGTGTGGTTATAAGACAGATCTAAATATAATGGACATAAAATATCTTGGCAAGCAGTTGTATGACTAAGCCCAACCTTCCAGTGCAAATGAAATGAAATCTTTTATCAACTTATTTACTTACCAGTTTAAAATAACAATTAAGACTAGTATAAATCTTTATGGTATCATTTTACTTTGAACTTTAGTAAATGTAATAAAAGGTTGTAAATACGTACCTCATTTGGTTCTGCTTTCACGTCAAAAATATAACACCACCCTTTGGCAGTCAAACACACCAAAAAATTCTGAAATGAAATTGGATTCAGTCAATGAACAAAAAAAAATATAACAAATGAAAGCAAGGAGCAGGCTTTGTTCAAACTTTATCAACAAACAAGTTAATGTCCGTAGACACTTATTTCTCTAAGTACATGGTTCAAAAGTGGCAAGAATCATATTAAAAAATAATGCAGAGAACAACAGCTCCCAACTTTGTTTTATAAAGGAGGTGTCTATTTATCATGTGATTCTGAAGTGGTTACATACAGCTACTATGGTTTAGCTTGTCAATAGTTTTAGAAAAGCTAAGACTGTATAAAACTTAGATCAATATAATCTTGCTCATTACTCTAGGATCACTCTAGAAGCTTATAAAAAAAGTCGTTCTATGTGAACTTTAAGCAATTTTGACAAAGATTCAATATCACACTGAGATGAAAATTTAAACTGTATCTAATTTTTACTTCAAGATATAGGAATAGTTCCTCTCATCTTACTATTGAATAGTTACTGAGTGGTTGTCTGAAGTCCAAGATCAATTATTTTTGTATTCCATGACTTATTTGAACTAATATTCTTATCATTATTGTTGGGTGACACTCAAGGGCTATCAGATACACTATACACTCAGAGAAAGTTCATTTTTTATTTTTGTTGAATGAAGTATTATAAATCATTATTATTAATTTTTTACCACTTCTCATAGCTCAGTTGGTAAGAGCAGCAAGGCATTAAACAGGATTCCTCTGGCATAGGAGGGATGGATGCAAGTTTGAGTCTCTTCAAGACTTTATTTTTGATCAGATAAAAACAAGGATTAAGGTACTAGCCTGATAAATGGCTGTGATCATCAAAAGCCTGAAAACAAGAAAACAAATTAATCTAATGAAAAAGAAACATCAAGATTTACCTTTCCACTATTACAGATGTCACCAACTTTCACACAGGTGATCTGAAAAGAAGGAGCAAATTTATATTTAAGGGAACTTCATAGATTTGTAAAAGGAGTTTTCAGCACTTTATAGATTTGTAAAAGTAGTTTTCAGCACTTTATAGATTTTAAAAGTCTATCAGCAAAATATTCAGACATAAAATGCTTTGTTGATTTCATTGGATATTTTTGTTTTTTAACATGTTTTTGAAAACTTTTTCTTCTATCTTTTATTATGACAGATTTATTTTTAATTGTTTAGAATAGGTTCACGAAAACATTGCTGATATTTTGCAAGGGAGATAACCAGGATAGATGCAGTAGATGAACGTTGATATCACAGATAATTCGGCACAAATCAAAAACTGTTTACTTCATATTTACATGAGTTTGTGAGGAGAAATGGCGTCAGAATTAACAGAAAAGGACTATTCAATAGTTTGTTTTTATGAATTTCTAATGTTATTTTAGAGTTAAAAATAAAAGAAAAATGTTTAATCTTTCTATGTTGTTAATTACAACCCGAACCTTAAATCCCTAAATTATATCCTCTGTAGTTGAATTTAATAAAATATTGTTAAAAATGTTCAGAATTTTCTGCTCTCATTTGTTCCGTAATAGCTCAGCATCAGCTAATGAAGTCTGCACAGAAGTTATCTCCCTTACAAAATATCGATTATAATGTTTTAGTAAACCTATTCCAAACAATTACCAAATTATCAACTTGAGGTGTGTTTATGAATGAATTGTTTAATCTACATTTTCCTACATGATCCAAATTTCCCCAAACCCTTAAAACAGCTTGATATGTATTGAAGTATTTCAGACTAGGAATTAATTTGTATACATTATGTATATCTAACCATGAATTCTGACAACTTCTTTATAATTACATGGAGATCAATACTTTATCAAGTTTCAGGATTATCAAGTTAAAAGATGATACATGTTTACAAAAAATATGAATTTATACAATGATTAAAAAAACAAACAAACAAATGAGAATAAATATTTACCATTCCTAGATCGGAACATTTTTTCCAGGGACTGGACTCTTTTCCTTTGAATACAGACAAGGTACCCTCTATATTTCCAACTGCCAATTCATTACCCTGCAGAACAAAAATCATTAAAAATAAGTATTGGAAAAACATGTGATATAAAAATTATTTTCTTACATCATATAAATATATAATTTGAAATTTGAGTTTATATTTGCCAAGAAAAACATAGAAAATCAATTGGAAAATTTTAGTGCCATATTTACATTCACATTTTGAAAATCTAATGTTTTTTAATGAAACTTTTGGTATTTATTGATTATATAAAAGGTTACCTTGAAAAAAAATTAGGGGAATTTTTTTTTAAATCCGGCAAAAATCAGCATATCATTCAATTTTGATAAAATTCTCATTACCTCTTTATTAAAAGATCAGAAGCCTAAATTGTAATTAATCAAATAAAATTTTAAAATTGCGAAGAAGAAGAATATTTTATTCAATTTTCCCGTCTTTTTAACCCCCAAAGTAAGACTCCCAGTTTGAGCTATTCCAGAGTGCTTTTCTAAAAAAGGTAAACATAGTCAATATCTCGGATGATTTATCTGTTGAATGTGAAAAGTCAATGACAACCTCAACATATAGATAAGAGAAATCATCAAAATGGTAAGAATACTAATATTACCTACGTAGGCATAAACAATTTTGAACAAAAATTTTCGCCATGAAATCGATATCTGTTTTTATGAGCATGATAAAAATTCTTTTAAATCCTTTCTCGATTTTTTTAATGTTTTTCTATAAGTAAATCAGCAAAAAATTCTATCTAAAGTCAATGTTTCCTATATTCTACTCAAGATCAATAATGATGCCATTGTCGATGACAGTAAAAAAATGTTTCAAGAAATATAAAATTTTGTAGTTAAAAAAAAGTTCTCGTCAGATTCAGATGATTTTAGAGGAAATATTTAGTTTTTTCATCGGTCAACTAAACAGCGCTAAAATGTACAATACTTTGTATTAAAAAAAAAACTTGAAAATAAACAAACAAACACTATTACCAAGCACGTTTTCAAGATAGTTATTGATATTCATGATCCAATTTGACACTGTTGACAAGCAGTGAAATTTACAATGTGAAAATGAACCACAGCAGTGGAAAAAACGTTCATTGTCAATCAATTTTTGATTCCTTTAATATTATACACAGTTTGACCCCAACCCCAGTAATCTGTCGCCATACCAGTAAAAGTGTGTGTACATTCTATAGGAGGAACTTTCATAGAAAGAAAGAGAACATCATGTGTCCATCAGCGATCTTCCTTTTCATCTCAGCCAAGTCAAAAAAATAAGGGGAAGCTACTCCAAACTCATAAATAGCAAAAAAAAAATCCATTTAGAAGATTTTATCAATTTCCTTCACTGTTATGGCTTTATTTCACCATAAATTGTTTATATCGGATAACTGAAGCTTCGGGGTGACCTAAACGTGCTTGCATAATAAAAATACACGATAACGGAGACGGAAATCAATAATTAAAACATTTTTGTTTACATATTTTGTAATTGACCGATTGGGAGTAGCTTCCCTTTGTTTCTTGACTTAAACATGAAGCCAAAGATCGCTCATTTTTTTCATTAGTATTGATAATGCATCTACTATATCCCACTAATCATTACAACTGAAGGGGAGAGAGAGAGAGAGAGAGTGTGTGTGTGTGTGTGTATGTGTGTGTGTGTGCAGCGATTACTTGACAACTAGACATTGTACGAAGTTGACATTCGCCAGATATATTAGTCAACACAAAAGGCAGTGCAGTGTGGAGTTTTAAGTAGTTGAGGTGAACAGTTATTTAAACAGCTAATAAAAATGAATTTTTAAAAATTGAAGAAGTATTATCTATCTGAAGAGGAGTAACCGAAATACTTCGACACCAGAGTGTTGTACGATGGACAGAAAATCATTTTAATGACAATTATAGCACCTAAGTCCAACAAACATGCACCATAACTGCTCTTGTGCCAATAATTTTAATATTATTGTTTGGAGTCATTTGAAACTTTTCAGTTTTTAGCAACAGTGCGTTTTAATCATTGTATTTTAGTTTATTTGGATCAATTAGCTTGCCTGAATTGGTGTCTTTTTAAAACATGTTTCGGTCTCAGCACCACGAAAAGAAGGGAAATTGTTCACAATTAACCAAAATACACTTCCAATGAAAGTAAATTGAGTAAACATTTTTTCATCAATAAAACAATTAAAATCATGTTAATAAATTGAGCCGACCACACAATGTGTTATTAGGATATCGTAATAATAATGAAAAAGAAACATGGAATGACAAATTGTTTCTTTGGTTGAAAAAAAATACCTAATTTATTTATAATTTTCGAGAAAAACACTAAATTTATTGATTTATTTTATGAATATATAAATAAAAACAAATAATTTTCTGTATTTTTACTTATTACGTTCATCCACACCGAAGGAAAACACCAACACAGACTTATATTCTCTTCTTACCCCATCATTGTCAACATCTCCAAGTGCAAGGGCATCAGTTAACAAATTCTTTGAGAAATCCAACTCAATTCGTTCAACGAAAGACACAGCCCTCATGATCGAATTTGGTTGCAGCTACTTCATTCATATACAAGTATATCGAATCGGTGTCGAAGCAATTTACACGGTGTACAGTGAAAAGTTTCCTCGTGAATCAGTGGAAGAATATAAGCTTAGCCTCAGTCCAGCGCAAATCAGATTGAGAAGATATGAAAGTGGAAAGAGTGTGTTGAGGCAAATTTCTTCCGAACGGCAAGGGCCAGTCATTCATTCTTGAAATCAGGATTTAAAAATACCGCTGGCATGGTGATAAATACATGCAACTTGATTCTCAACAACAATCACCGAACAGACCCTTGCCCTCGCGGAAGATGCCAATTTCAATGATTTTTGATCGCAAGAACAATTACTTTAATTTGATAGAAAGTCATAAAATCTCCAAGTGCAGATTTGGAGTTGGGTATTATTGCTGTTTACCTCGAGCATCAATTGAACTGCAAAATTTGTATTTGATGGTAGCCATTTCAAATGGCTATAAGTAGCTAGATTCGTCAATAACTGACTCGAAGAACGGTATATTTTGAGCGAAAACAACGTTTTTGAAGAAAGGTATCTGAGAGCTAGAACAAGTTAATTGCTTTTATTTTCATTTTTGTCTTAACATCTGATTAATACGTTGTATAATTATACTTTTTGGAACCTTTAAATGAGTTTTTGAGCGTGACGAGTCGAGAAAACTGTACCCTTTTTCTGGCTTTAAAAATGGCTAAAATTAGCTTCATCCCCAAATAACTGGCTTAAAAAATGGCAACAGTTGGGTAGATTTAAATTTTTCAGATATAGAGAATGAGACAGACTCAAAAGTAAAAGTATATGGAGACTTTATTTGTTAATTAATTCATAAATTAATTAGTATGCTATACATGTTTCAGGAGGAGTTCCCATTTTCAGCGGCATGAGTGTATCTCTCAGTGGTTAAAAGGTTTCTATAGAAAACAAATTTAGCATTAGATGGTTTGCTTTGGAAGCAAAAATGGATATCAAGAAAGAGGATTCCTTGTGGGTCATGATGGTGAGTCCAGACTGTATTTTGTCTCGGGAGAAATCTGTGGTGGTATGGTTGGATATTCTGTTCAAAGTAGTAGCAGCATTTATGGGTATTTTATTGTTTGTGTTGGTCAGAGGGGTTGGGCATTCTTAAGCATCGGTTATCATGGATACTGGGGAGCAGGATAGTAGTTTAGTGTTAGACTGTTTGGGTACTTGGTGAGTTAGGGATGAGGATATCTCAAGTTTTAATCCAGATAGTGGAGTAAGAGTGTCCTTATTATGTGATCGAATATCCTTTCGGAAAAGTATATTCGGTATCCTTTATGGTCATTGTTGATGTTCTGAAAAGTCTGATGGCTTTGAGTTGTATAAATAAAATACCATAGGTATGTGTCTATAGGTAGGTTGTGGAGAATGAGAGTATATGAAAATTAAGGGATGTCTGGGCCAAGGTAAAAGTATAGTCCAACAAATAGTGAATTGGTGAATATACAATAATTAAGAGTGAGAGGATTATGGTGCTTGAGATCGGTGTGATTAGGGTTGTTAAGTTTAGTGTTGAATGCGTTAGGGGAGACAGTTTTATGTTTGTTAATTCACATATCTGCACATGGTTCGAAAATTTTAGTTGTATCGGGAGGTATTTTTTTTTTTACTGGGGGTAGGTTGGGATGATTGGATGAATTAATTTTCTGCCTATAGTCGTTAAGTATATATTTATCATATATACATATAAACATCATATATATATATATATATATACATAATATATATAGTCTCGATTCAACCATTATGTGGAGCCTGAGCAGTTTGTATGTTTTGTATAACCTTGCAAGAAAACTAACCCCCAAAAAATATTGGATTGTACCCAGATGACCAACCAATGGTAAAAAAATAGCATAGCGCAAAAATGCTAAAAATCAGAAAAATAAATCATGAAAAAATTGAACTTTAAAATTGAAAATAAGACCAACATGAAAATTCTACATTTTTAAATGTTACTTTTAATATAAATAATAACACCCATAAGCCACATAGGAAAAAACTCCTGAAATCATATTCATTAAGACAAGGTCTAACTACCAAACAAAATCATTAAAAAGATCCCAATCAATAGAAACTAAGCTAATATACAACTTAAACAAAACAATATCCAACAATATTAGAAAGAAATAAACTAAAGCTTTAAAGGACAGCACTTTCACTGAAACTAACTTTAAATATGATGAAAAGTAAAATCCTATAGAATGAAACATAGCAACTACAAAAAACATAGAGGTAGGAAAATCATCTAGTAAACACCACCATTCAACCTACAAATAAAAACCAGTATAGAGAAAATAATCTTCCAATTAATAGAAAATCACTCCCCACGCCGCAAGCAACCTACTACATAAAATATTAACAAGAAGAAACTGAAAATTAGCTATAGTTGTACGGGTAATTTTAATAAGTTTATAATAAAACATAACAATAAAGTAATTAAAAATAATACTAATGGAGAAAGCATGAATAAACCAGATTGCAATAGTACTAACAGCAGCAGATGCCTTTTGGAAATACCAATTTTTCAAATTAAATATTGTATATCAAGATGAGATATTGTCCCAAGAGAAACCCTTAGAAGTGAAATACTATGTAAGGATATTTAAAACACACTTTAAACTAAAATTAGCCAAGCATATATCATCATTTACAAAAAATACAAGAGCAGTACATTGCTATCCATATATTATTCAAGAAAATATCAAAATACACACTTGCTAGAACATTGAAACTCTGTGTTCATCATCATCATCATCATCATCATTATCATCATCATTATCGTCATCATCATCAGTCTTTTAACGTGCGTCTTTAGACATAGACCTTCCCTAGGATTAGCTACACTTCTCTATCATAAGCATTGCGGAGCCAGTACTTTCTGAATTTTTCTACCTCGTCTCTCCATCTAATATTCTGCCGGCCTCGGATGCGCATGTGATCTCAGGGGATCCATGTCGTGACTTGTGATGTCCATCGGTTGTCCGCCATTCTTGCAACATGGCCAGCCAACTGCCATTTGAGATTTTTAATGGATTCTATAATGTCCCTGACTTTCGTCTTTTCTCAGATGTAGTGTGCTGTCTTGTGGTCTCTCCATGTGAGGCCCAGCATAATTCTTTCATGTGCACGTTGTATGGTTCTCAATTTGTGGATCTGTCTCTTGGTTAGGTTCCATGTTTCAGCTCCATAAGTGACTATTGGAAGGATCCATTGGTTATACACCCTTCTTTTTAGAATTGATGGGATCTTCTTATTTTTGAAGGTTGAGCTTGCTCTGCCAAAGGCTTGCCATCCTAGTGTGATTCTTTGCTTGATTCCCTCTTCATTTGAGGGTCACCTGGAGATTCGTTGTCCTTGGTAGACATAGTGATCTACTTTCTTCAGTTCTGTGTCCTCGATTTTGATCTTAGTGTTTTTATCTCCGATGTGGTTGTTGCCCATGATCTTCGCCTTGCTGAAGTTCATCTATGCCTAAATGAGAAATTTGAAATCCTCACCTTTGCCAATAGAACAAAAAAACAAAAATCTGAATTACTGAATAAAAAAAATGAAGTAGCATTAAAGTGTCAGCACCTCTCAAAATTTTGTATTAAAAAACATAATTTTACACCCCACCTACAGGTATACAAAAATTAACCACCATAGCTATCTTATCAATCTCGTTATCATTAACAATTGTAGTAGCATTATTACTATTAACATTGACATTATTATTATTTTATGACCCCCTGCCATTTCAACAGCAACCCAATTACCTCTTCATAATTATCTTATATACATAGAAACATACCAAACCTAGAATGATTGAACTAACAACTAAGGTCCTGTAAAAGTGAACACCAACACTGGAAAACAGATTTAAGAATAAAATACTCTCAGGGAGAAAACATATCACAAAAAGCTAGTGTTTTAACAATATACTGATAAAGAAAGTACTTACAGTACTTCCTGTTAATTTATAATTCATAACTACCTGCAAGTAAAGTATCTCCATTATGTAAAACAGAAAAACATAACAAACAGTGACCAACAACTAAACAAGAAGAAAAGAGAAAAAGAAAAAATATATGAATAGAATAAGAAGAAAGTTCTCCACCCTAGAAAAATAGACCCCCGCAAATGTCCTAAATAGGAATCTAATATGAATAGAATCATTGCCTGAAGAAACCCAAACAGGGCAGAAACGTAAACGTGTTTGTGTAGCGAATCCTATTTCATCATATATTTTTTTCTTCTCAGTTTCTATTGAACAAACAGAAAACTATTGAAAACAGATTTTATCCTTTGCAGATGTTTAATCATAGTGCTCAATAGAGCTATTAATATATGAAATATAATATTTACAAGGACATGTACCCAATGAATGTAAAAAACATATGCCTCTCGCTCTCATCAGCAACTGGCCGACAGTTGTTTCCTGTGGATTTTGAGAATGATCAGCACCTTAAGATATACAGAATGAAAAGAAGGCAGGATGATCATATGGGTTCCTTTGCTAATCCAAGAGAAGGGGAATAAGTCTAAGAGATTGTTCATATGTATACATAGAAATAAGAACCGTTGGACCTTGGGAAACCTTCAAACCTGATTGGATAATTGTAGAGTATGTTATTTGAAAGTAAATAGGCTGGTTATACTCAGAATCCACAGGAAACAACAGACGGCTGGTTGCTGACTTATATTTAAGAGAACTATTGGGAATGAGACAAACTCAGGTGTAAAAGTATGTGGAGACTTCATTAAATTAATTTATCAATTGACAAATTGATTAATTAGTATGCTATACACAGTTCGGGAAGGGTTACCATCTTCAGTAGCATATGTGTACTTTCTAGTGGTTAAAAGATTAGGTTTCCATGATAAACCAATTCAGCATCAAATGTTTTGCTTTTAAAGCAAAAATAGAAATCCATGGAAGGCCATAGTGGTGAGTCTGGATTGTTTTCTCTCTGTGAAGGAATTTATGATGATTTGATTTGATCTTTTGTTGAAAGTAGTAGCAAGGGTGCTTTATTGGTGATTTTGGTCAAGGGTGGTGGGCATTCTCAAGAACTGGTTGTCATGGTTATTGGGAATCTAAGTTAGAAGAGGTCCTTGTTATGTATGATTGCATATCAGTTGGGAAATGCATGTTCTGCAACTTTAATGGTCATTGTAGATAAAAGTGGGTGTTGGTAATAATAAGGATGAAGCAGGAATCAATGGGAAATCATTCGAGATAAGTTTCTGTATAATATAACATAATTTATAATCATTCTGCCAAATCATATATAACCATTTCTTAATATATAACTGTTGTGTTGAAAGAAACAACTAGACTTAGAATAAATAAGATGAGAATTTTGAGTGAAAACAGTTGACAGGGTCTTTGCATTAATGGTGGCTGTTTAGCTCAATGATAAGAGCAATGAAACAGCTACCCTATCAGTTGCAGGCTCAATTCCTACAGCAGCCCATTTTCTTTAATTGTTTATTCTATTTAGGTTGTCTAGGCCAAGTGATACATTTACTGTGAGATGGGATGATGAGGGTAGATCATTTCAAATAAAAGTTTCCATATAATATAACACTATTTATAATCATTCGGTTGGATCATATATATCCATTTCTTGATACATATGTATATATATATGAGGATTTCATTTCATTTGAAATTGTGACTTCAATAAAGCCGAAAAAACAAAAATTTTTGTATGATAAATTTAATCAACTATTTTTCCTCATTTTCCACAATATATCTATCTATCTATATGTATGTATATATGTATACATATATATATATATATATATATATATATATATATATATATATATCCTAAAAACTCCCACAAAGGCTCCAAAAAGTGATCATCAGATATAAACACAGCAATGAAAATAAAAGCCATTCATTTGTTCTAGTTTTAAGATACTGTTCTTCAAAAATTGTGGCTGTCCTCGCTCTAAAGATACCATTCTTTAAGAGTCATTGAAAAATGTAGCCATTAATAGCCTTTTAAAATGGCTTGAAATGAAAGATTCTATCATTCTCTGAATCATATTGATATAGGATAAAAATTAACTGTATATAGCCAGATATTTTGCTCTCAAAGACAAAATATTGATACAGCTTACATAAAATGTTTTTTTTTAAAATAGAGCGGATGGCTACACTGATGGTTTTGTGTTTTTATAGAGCACATCGTTTTTTCCAGAATCTGGTCATTCCTTTAAGAATTGAGAAATACATAAAAAAAATAGGACTATGACTGATACTGTTGGCCCGACAAGTTGTCATATATCATAAACCTTTCAACTAACTCTGCTTAAATTTATACCATAGATAAAAGAGCAACAAAAATAAAAATTGAAGTCCATCCTAAGTACAACACAAATTCATCTCTATTACGAAATTCAAGTAAATCTAATGGAAATTCTATCATTTACTTCGAAGAACTGACAGATAAGCATTAGATAACTAATCTGCAAGTTGCTTGAACTAATATTAGAAACCATCTACCAAAACTATCAATATAGGTGTCTTCAGTTTTTAAGTGGTTCTGGCAGGCAAAGAGTTAAATTTAAACATTCACTCATTATTATATTTATGAAAAACGTTTTTGTTTTCCTTTTTTGAAAATTTCACCCCAAATGAGGAGGGGCTAATATACAATGTAAGCTCTTGGTAAATTGGTTCCTTATTCTGTGTCTGGCAGTATTTACTCTTGTTTTTAAAATTTGGACTTTTCAGTGATCACTACCCAACAAAATGCAAGAGAAGAAACTGATTAATTGATTGATCCCTCCTTTTTCCAATTTTTTAAATAATTACCCACAACAAGGCATGCTATAAAAAGATGTTGGTCATGTGATAGTTTCCATTGCGTGACTAACCATATCTGTATTAACTCTTTAAATCATTGCGTATTTGTGTGTTTGTTTAAGTGCAGCTCATAAAATCAACACTGCTTGTAGGGATTGCCAATGTCTAGATCTAGACAAATCTATAACAAGAATTCCCTTTTCTACCAGATGAATGATACACCAGAGAAAAACTCAAGAATTCATGAGAAAAGAGTCTGACAGAATAGCATTATGAAAAAATATTTGAAGTGGTTGCCTAAAATAAATAAAATATCTAAAAATAAGAACATCTGTTGATAGAATTTACCCAAAATTTTCACTCACAACACCTAGTGAAAAATCAATCTTCTGAATTTGTATAGTAACTAAGACCAATTGATAATGCTTTTCACAGAAGAGAAAGATGCTCTGAACTCTTCTTCATATAAACCATGCAATTTCAATGAAAATCAATTCTAACATCCTTCACTGTATTTTCTCATTGTCTAAAATGGAAATATTTCAAAACGTACATTACATGGCTTATAACTTGAAATTAGCTCTACGTTATGTGGCAAAATGTTTGAAAAAGATTAAGACAATCCTTTTGTTGCCTGTAATTCATTGTTGTTGTAATTAAAAGAATAAAGAATTTAATAACCCCTTACTCACAGACAAATTGCTCTCTATTATAAGCAACACTGTAAGGGGAAAAAAATCTTTCCAGTCACTTTGGGTCAGACAATTGTTTTTAGACATTGTCATACATAATTAGTAGAACTAACAAATAAGGTCAAAACTGAAAACTGAAGAATTACTGTGATCATAAGCACATGAAGTCTGTCCAGAAAATATCCAGTCATTCAATCTTAATGAAAAAAAAAATAACCTTCCTTAAGCAATGGTGCTTCAGTCTCCTTCAAAGTATTCCCCTTGGGACCTCACATATTTATCCCACCACCCTTTCAACTCTTTAGGAGAGTCTGCAAAGTCATTGTCTATAATTTTGAGAAGAAACATCAACATTCAAAAAATGTTTGGAAAATTGAATTCTTTCTTCTCATTAATTTTATTGTCCCCACAACTATTCTATGGCCTTTCCAGGTGTAATACCTGTAAGGAAAGAGAGGGTCTCTTTTTCTAGAAGTGCAAAGCAAAAAAAAATTAGCTCTCAGAAATTTTAAAGCAATGCATGTAAAATAAGTTATTCAGTAACACATGCAGTTTGGCTTATTCCAAAATATTTAATATAGAGATGTTCTCAATTCCTTTCTTTGTGGGGCAGCAAAAGTTGTAACAGTTTTTGTGTTTTGATGGACAGTGTATGGATGAGTTGAGATTGGATAATGATGGAAGATGAATAAGACTAGAAATAAGCATGAGTTCAGATAGAAGATATGTTTAATACTGTATAATGTATAAGTAAGGGATGTCACAGCCAAGAGACACAATTGTCTTTTTAGACTTTATATACTTAATCGTTGTTAGTAGCAGTAGCATCTTTATTGATTAGTTGGATTATAAATATGATTATGTAACATCCTCTTTCTTGGATAAGTTTCATCTTTGAGCTGGGAGGAAGGGAGAGAGTGTGATCGCATGAGTGAGTGTGTTTTTTATGAGTTGAGAAATTTCTGTTTCTAAATGGTAGGGCAGATAATTTCTTCTTTTATTCTCCTAAACACTTTGGCTGGATCATGTTTATAGAATTTCTTTTGCCCACATTTGTTGTATAAACTTCTTTTCTCAACTTGCCTTGATTGTTTCTTAGTGTTTTTGGTTATAAGTTGTGTATTGGAACAATTATTCTCTTTCGTCAATTTGTGTTGTGGATTGGAGACTGTTTTCACGTTCTTGATCGTTTCTATGTTCTTTCTATCATAATTCAAGTCTTTCAGGCCAGTTCTGGATTGATGATATGGTGCAAATGACAATCAACTCCAGGAATTCATGGACTTTTTGTTCCTGAAGCAAGCCAGTATTTGTCTTCTTTCACCTAAACTTTTCAATTTTGTGTGAGGGCATGGTTTAAGAGAGTATCCAGGATTTTCTAATTTCACTGAACATCATTTAGATTTCTTCACATTTCCTTTATTCTGATAAGAGTCTAACAAGATCTTTGTCTTGTTACTGATTGAGGGAATTTTTAGGGTGTTTAGTGTTCTCATGTTGATAGATATCAACAATGTTTCTCAACTTCCTTCTTGATGACAAGATTGTCCTTAGGTAAACTCTTTAAAATTAGGATCCAGTGTTTTACAATTCATGAGATTAGAATCTGTCATGCTGGGAACATTTAGAAAATTGGAGCCTGTAATAGACAAGGCAGTTTCAGGAATATTTGATTTGTACGATTGTAAAGTTGAATAATTGATCATCATCTCATTGAGTTTTGTAACTGCGTTGATTTGAGGTTTATCAGATGACCAGATAATGTCTTTCTGAAGGAGTAGATATAGAGATGTTGTTATCTCAGAAGAAATTTACAGAAATGATTTTTCACTCTCAAAAATCTTTGCAAGCCTTGTTTGAATTTGGGTTGTGGCATGTTAATGATAGTTTCAACTTTGGATGGATCATTTTGATCCTTTGCGGGTGTTTAAGATGACCAAGATATGTGATTTGAGATGGAGCAAAATTACATTTGAATTTGTTAGATTTTAGACCGTATTTATGCAGTGGGTGTAAACTGAATTTCAATCTCTCTTGATGTGCTTCTAGAGTATCAGAACAATCATAATGTAATCTTGAAAGTTTTTTGTTCCTTCGATTCCTTCAATTATTTGTGTTATTCTATATGTATCTTTGTATCAATCTGGATTTCACTTAGCCCTGACTATTCATAGTAGAAACTTGAGATTTTGCACCCCCCCCCATTTCCTTTCGTTTTTTGAAAATTCTCCCTCTAAATGGATTTTTCTTGGGGTGTTCAATTTACAATGAAATTTCATACCAAATTGGTCCCTTAGTTTGTGTCCAGCAGCTTTCACACTGTTTTTTTTTTCAATTTTTCAATGATCATAGCATGAAAGAGGGAAAAAAAGTAACCTATTCATCGATCACCACTTTTTCCAATTTTTTAATTGATCACCTTATTGAGTGACTAACCAGACACGTTTTTGTTTTTTAAATCATAAATTTATGATTAAAACTATACTGGTATATTTTCATCAAGGTACTTTAATTTTACCACTGCTTAATTTATGAAGTGTAAAGCAGCTTATATAGGAGGTGAAGTTTCATGATTTCCCTTGGAATGTTAGTTTAATTTGTTTTAGCTTACATATGTCTGCAGTTGGCATAAAAACATTAAATAAGCAAAAATAGAAAGCATCTTGAAAATATGTCTGCACATAATATAGAAAAAATACTTCTTGGAAATCTTTAAAAAATTGGCTCATTATTTATTCATTATTTATGTTTTATTTATATCATATGAGTACATCAATAGGTGACCTTTGAATAATTCAAAATCAGTTACATTGTTAATGATAATGTGTTACAAATAATTCAACACAAGCTGAATCAGTGAAATTCCACGGGTGTTGACGACTAAGATTATCCATTATCTCATGTCTCTTCTCTTCTCTCACCCTTTGCCTGTATCTTCATGTTTCTTTTTCCTTCTAATCCAATCCATATTTTTATGCAAACGTTGTACGAACATGGTTTAGTTTTATATGCAGAAAAGGAATAAGGAATGCACAAATATTTTCAACTGCATCCTTTCTTTCATCTTTCTCTTGCTCTATCAATCCAAAAATATAAATGTATTGCATTTTTTCACCTTTTCATCCTTACTAACCTTCCAATCTTTTCCTTATTGTCTCTTGATATCCAACCAGTAAGCCTCTCTTTCTTTCTTTCGTCTCAATCCCTCCCCTTCTCTCTCTCTCTCTCTCTTTCTCTCTCTCTCTCTCTCTCTCTCTCAATATATGTATATATATACATATATATATATATATATATATATATATATATATGCATATGATTGATAATTGTGTCATCCACAGACAGCTGTTTCGTTGTATTACAACTTTTCAGTATGGCTATAGACAATCCAATATCCCATTCAGTACCACGAGGTAAGATTGAAACTTTTGCTTCTGACTCACACTTTTCCTCCTTCAAACCTTATCTTCCTCCTCATCCACTCACTCAATTGATATCACTATGTAGGTTTCTCGGTCAGAAAACGTAACTGATTCAAAGTAGAAAAGCTGAATAATAGTATAAATTTTACTTGCTATACAGTAATACCTTGATTGGTGTGGTTAATTTGTTCCTAAATTTTCCGTTTCAATCAAAATCTTACTGTTCAAGATCTTATTATAATCTAATGAGTGTTTCCGACTAATACTTGGTTAAATTAGTTTGTTTAGCAATACCTCAACCACACTACATCAAAACCTGCTCTAATCAAAACCACGCTATTCATAGAATACTACATGTTGAATGAATTCCTGTATTAAAATCTTTTTCTACAAATTGATATTAAAATTGTTCATTATTAATGCAGATGCCACATCCAATTACCAAATAATAGCAAGACATTTGTCCGTCTGTCGAACAGAATTTATCTCATGGACACACTGATATGTCAAAATTAGCTTCCATGCGTTGAGTCTGTTAAGTCCATTTAAACTAATAAAATTCAGCTCACATGAGAGAGAGAGAGAGAGAGAGAGAGAGAGAGAGAGAGAGAGAGAGAGAGAAATGTATATGATCTTGCCAGCTACTGTTGAATTGACACAAATATCATTAGTTACAGGTGATATAAATTCATGGCACCACAAAAGTTATTGATCCTATAGTATATTCTGCGATCTGAAAGAGTGAAATTTAGAAAATACTCATGATACAAATTGTAGATAATCACATTTGAAACCTCTTTTCTAGGACAGTGACAATAGGCATTGCCTCTGATTAATTAAGCTCCAAGTGACAAGGCCTTTTGAATTCACCACTGACTTACAGCAAAACAAGCAGTAAATAGACAATATTTTGTACTTCAGATAAATAGACATATGCTTTTTGAAAAGGAATCATAATAGTAATGATAAAACTGATTGACTTTTTTCAAAGAGAATTGTATTTCTCCATTTTGAAGAATTTGCCACTGACACGCAACAAAACAAGCATTAAATCATGATAGATAATATTTTGTACTTTAGATAAATAGATGTATGCTTTTTGACAAAGGATCATAAAAGTAATAATAAAATTGATTGACTTGTTTTTAAGAAAATTTTATTCCTCCATTTTGAAGGATTGATATACTTCATCATACATTTAAAACATTGTAACATGAATCGCCATTCATAAGAAGAGTAATCACAATGTCTTTTGTAATCCAATTGATTTACTGTGAAGAGTAAATGAAGCTATGGTAAAAAAAAGTAAATAAGCAATACATAATGTTTACATCAATCAAGCATTTAAGAGACTTGTCGAGATTTTAAAACAAGGAAAAAACTCCAAAAAATAAAACAGTTGATATCTTTAAAAGGACATACTAATTTCTTATGTTTGCTTACCGCCTCAGTTCTGCTAGTAACTGAGTGCAAAGACAATTAATGGTAATTATCTCATTAAAATCCACTAATTGGGTAAATTAGCGAAAATGAGGGAATTATTTACTTGATGGTTGAAAAGTTGATGGGTGAATTTTACTTGCGGTCGGTAACTGTATGAAAAAGTACATCAGAACTAGAACAATGAAAAAATTAAATTGCTGGGAAGATGTTGGCTGCATAAGGTTGAGTTCTTTTTTTCTCTTTAAACTTTTGGAATCAGTGAGGAATGGACTTTTCTTGTTCCACAAATAAACTAATGAGTGGATTCACACAAACACACAATCACAAAAGATTTCTTTTTTTTCCCCCAAACGTTTGTAATACAATGGTCAAATTGTACAAGAGAGATTTTTCCCTTTGAAGCCAAAAATTGACAAGTTTTTCTTCTACTGAATGATAAAGTGTCATAGTCACTTTAGAAGTACATTATCTCAACTAATTCCTCATAGTTTTTGCATCACTGAGCCTTTGAAAGTTAGAGATTTATTTGAAATCACAAAGAACTGCATAAAGCCATGAAAACTTGAAATAATTGAAAAGAGATTTACCGGTATTATAAATCAATCAATATAAAGGAGAAGTTTTCTTTTTTTTTCTTTAAATAAGCCTAACACTAAATATTTTCATTTTTCTTTAAATAGATATTATGATTAATTGATTATTTCTTAAGGAAATATAATTCTAATCTGCATATCATAATAATTATAAAAACTGAAAATAAGTGGGAGATTTTTTTTTTTAAATTTTCATGTAACAATTTTTTTTAAATTCTAATAACAGGACATCTGTACCTTGAACAAACCCCCATTGTTCCTTCGGACATATTCAGCCATTGTAATAATTGTCTTCAAAACTTCAGATAAGTGCTTCAAAATTTCCTCTTTTTAACAATGATGGTGTTTGATTCAAGGATTTCTAAAACTCCATTTTTACCAATAAACCTAATGTGTCTTATGGGCCTGTTTATTAGGAATTTCCATTGTACATATGTTTTCTCTCTTATCATGCACATATAGTCATTCAAGTGCACCTTAATATATTACTACATATTCAAACCTGTATGCTGAGTCTCAGCATTGTAGCCATTTTGAAATATTTAAAGTAAATTCATTTATTTAATTTTTTATTTATCTATGGATATGATGGTTTCCATCAATATAATTATTACAATAAGACAGAGTATGATTAAATATCAATTTTTGATGATTCTTCATTTAACTATTGTATAAATGTACACATGACAGATTTTTGTATGGGGGAGATTTTATGTGTATGCTAGGTTCTTTTTTTTTGTAAAGTGAGTGAGTATATTTCAGTGCAACTCAGTGATGCATACAGACACTGTGCCATTTAGATTTTCTGAAATTTGATTTATAATTCATTGACCAGTATTGTTATTTTAACTAATAATCTAAGAAATAATACGCATAAAGGGTTGGTTGCTCACTTGATGAGGGAAAAAAAGGAATATGACATTCTAATTTGAATTTCCCCTTCCTTTTCCCTCTCCAGCCAATCAGGGCAGCACACTACTCCTCCGACACCACAGCAACCCCCAACCCACTCAGTGTAAAGGATGAAAAGGGAAGAGGCAAGACTTCTTAAAAGATATCCCTTTGTTTGTTGAAAAGTAAACAATTTTTGACATATTACTACACAGACCAAATTGAGGCTACTTCTTATTGAACGACAGTAGTCACCATTGGTTATAAAGGATTCCATCCATTTTTTTTCATGTATGAAGTGTTTTTGTGTTTGTTTGCTTGTTAATGTGTGCCTTCCAGCAATCCTGGCCATACCATTTTGTCTACAGACTTGAAATTGGCATCAATATTCAACTAGATCTAATTTTTTTTTTCTTTTGGAAGAAATGCCTTTGGGGGCCTTATTTTGACAGGTATAGTTTATCAAGCATCAAACTGCCCTTTACCAACCTAATCACCAAAATGCTAGATAAAAACCAACAATGGGAACAAGCTGACTTCAGAAAAAGCAACTCAACCATCTCCATTTAGTAAACTAACTAAAAGAGAAAGCAGCAGAATATAGAATGCTATTTGCTGTAGCATTTGTTGATTTCAAAAAGGCCTTTGACTCAGTGGAAATTCTCAAAGTCATCAATGCAATAGTACAACAAGGTATAGACCCCATATATGTCAGATCACTGCAACATGTCCACCAACACAGTAGTTCGTTCATTATGCTACATAAAAACTGAGCCCTTTCAACTAGAAAAGGGAGGGGGACAAAGTGATACCAGCTCACCCAAACTCTTCATGTGCCTTGAGATGATCATCTAAAACCTAGACTGGGAAACACAAAGGAATCAGAAAAGACGGCATATACCTAAGCAACCTCAGATTTGCAGACATCATTATCCTCTTTGCTAAGAACTTTCATGATCTCCAAATAATGCTAGACAAACTAAATGAAGGAAGCAAGAAAGTTGATCTTCACATGAACTGCAGTAAAATGAATGTCATGTACAACAAACATGTTGAGGAAAAAAGATGCAACAATCAAAATCGAAAAGAAAGTAGACCACTTCATCTCCCTGAAACCTTCGAAAGGAAATGAGATCAAGCAAAGAATCACTCTAGATTGGCAAGTTTTCGATAAAGTGAGTTCAACTTTCAAGAACAAGAAAATCCCACTAGTTTTAGAATGAAGGGTATACAACCAATGCATTTTCCCGATTATCACCTTGGGAGCAGAGACTTGGAACTGAACCAAAAGACTGACCCTCAAACTGAGAACCATGCAACATGCACTGGAGAGAATCATGCTCAACCTCACATGGAGAGATCATCAGACAATGCTGTATACTAGAGAAAAAATAGGAGTCCAAGATATCATAGAAACAGTATGAAAACTCAAATTGCAATGAGCTGGATATCTTGCAAGAATGGCAGACAACTGCTGGACATCATGACATAACACAGATCTCTAGAGATCATATGACACATTGTTGCTGACAGTAAGATGGGAAGTAAGAAGGCGTGACGAGCTAGGTAAATTCAGAAAGTACTGGCTCCACAGCACCCTTGATGAAGAGGTCCGGGGAATCCTGGGGAAGGTCTATAGTCCAACAGTCATCTCTCCATTTTATATTCTCCCGGCATCAGTTTCATGTAGTGAGTCGTTTGATTTTCTGAAAAATAAAAATGAGCGAGCCATTTTGAAAATACCATGGACATTTGAATAGGAAAGAGTAGAGTATACTTTATTTCACGAAAACAAACAATAGGAAATTAATTATACAATTTTTGATCAGTACAAGGAGGGTAAAAATTAAGCTTTCCTCACAAACAGTACAGTACCCACATTTATATTTCATCACACAGCATCATTTTTAAAAATTTTTCTATTTATATTACGATTATCTGCTGTGTAAACATGATAAATATGAATAATTCATTTTGTTGATTTTTTGAAAAAATAAAAAATTTGAAATTTGTAATCCATCAACTTTATCCAAATAATGTTCTATTACTAATAAGAAGATAATTTATAAACGCAAACTGGTGCAAGATGAGAACCTTTTTATTCACACTCCCACGAAGAGCAAGATGCAACACAAGGTTGAGTTTAACGTGCGATGGAGCACCCTCAAAAATAGCTCCAACTGAGGCAACTAAGGTTGTCAAGACATTAGGGCAAGCATTGCCTGTCCCTCTTTGTTCAATAGGACTGTGCAGCCCTGGAGCGAACTGTTTCCCTACAGCTGGGCCATGTAATAATAGGAGAACCCAAGGACGAATCCAAAGGTTCCCAATGTGCTTAGAATTTGCCTTAGGGAAAGTTAGCCCTTATAAATAACTTATGAAGTCTGTTCAGATTGTTCACATTGAACAAGTGCTGTCATGTAAAGTTTCACACCATTCATTCGATGTCAAAAAACGGTGTACAAATAAAAAGAAGAAGGAGAATTTATGAAAGAAAATCAGAGTTACAATTATATGCTGTATCCATGAAGAATATTAGTATATTGATAAATAAATGATTGATCATTCAGAAATGATATGGAATAAAAAAGATGGTAAAATAGATAAGTAAAATTAAACACTACATATTGAATTAGATAAATTAGACTAAATTTTTCACAATCTTTTAAAAAAAAAAAGGAAGCTAACATGAAATTGTAATCATATATTTTGGGGGCTGTTTTTCAAAAACTAATTTTATCTGAATAAATATCTAAATTTAACTACACTATTGATCTTTTTAAAAAATACCATTTCCGGCTTCAGAAAAAACAAACAGCACTATTTGGTCATTCAAGAAAGACCAACATCTTTTGGCAGCATGCTATGTTGTGCATGATCAATTAAACAATTGAAAAAGGGGTTGATCAATGGATAAGTATACTTTTGTCACCTTTTGTTGGACAGTGATTGCAAAAGAAAATTTTTTCTCAAAAAATTAACATGAATGCTGCAGACAAAAACTAAGGGATCAGCATAAATTTACAACACGAATTGATCACCCACCATTGAAAACCGATTGAGGGGAGAGGGGTTGAAAAAAGTTCAGAAAGGTTTATATTTTGAGCTCTTTTGCTCCATTGGCCTGTATGCATGATATGTACATACGTATCCAGCCACATGCCAGATTCTCCTAGAAACTGAAGAAATTTTTATGAACAATTTTGATGACAGTTTTGGTTTATGGTTTCTGATAAGATTTTTAAAATACTGATTAACAATGCTTGATTCGATAAAAATAAATCAAGTTCAACAGAAATCGTATATGCCTTTCTACAGCATGCTGTGATGGGGGTGAACAATTGAAAAATGGAAAAAAAGGGGTGATCAATTAATGAATAAGTTACCACTTGTGTTTCTGTTGGGTTGTGATTTCTAAACAAAGTCTTAATTCTTAAAAGTTAGCATGAGTGTTGCCAGACATGAACAAGGGAACCAATTTAGCAAAAAATTACATTGCAAATTGAACCCTCACCTAATAAACCTATTCAAGGGATGGGGAGATTTAGAAAAAAATTAGAAAAACGTTTTTTTTAAACATATTTTGTAAATGTTGGAATTTTCATCCCCCATAGTTCTTTTGGTGCAGCCTGTATGCATGACACATACTTAACCAGTCAGACTAGCTTGAAAACTGGAGAAACCTATGTTTCATATTGAAGTTTCAAGACAATTTAGTGTTTTGTGTCAGTATTTTGGGATGGGGATGAGATTCTGATAAGGGGATAAAGCTGAAAATTGGATTAACAATTTATTGTTCCCCTAATCTTAATCTTAACCATTCCTTCTTGTTTTTTTTCTCACAGCAAGTTATGTTTCGTTGATCATGGCCCAACCAAACAGTCAGTCTTCTGTTATTGTGTTGTGAAGATTGGAACGAACTATTCAAGTTTTAGTTTCAAACAAATATGATTGATACCAACTTTTGTTAGGACAATTTAAACTCTTCTTCTCGTCACAGTCACAACGTTTTCAGCGATTCATTTTACGTCCTAGTTGTAAAGTTATTTACAAAATATGATTGAGTCAAGGTATGAGCAGGTCATTTGCTACCTTGTGAAATACATATTCATAGACAAGCTCGACAGTCCTGGCTTCAATGCACTCAGCAAAGCAGTTGTATCAAATGCTTAGAAAATATTTGATAAATTAGCTGAGTAATGCACGTGGTATGCAGTCTACTCTATTCACATGACTTCAAATTTTGATGCAGCGGTTGTTCAATTATTAACTGTGATGGCAAGTTTTATTCATTTTCATTGACTTATTTTTTGCATTAGAGACCAGATGCATTCCATGTAAATAATTAATGATTTTATGGTTTGTCCTGTCCTTTAATGTGCCATGGAGGATAAGCTACAAACTGTTGTGTATTAGATACAGTTTCCAGTGGCCCCAATATTAAATTGCCAAAGTCATAGGTTACAGGTTAGTAAAAAACAAAAAAAGGAGTGTATGTGTAGATGAATTCTTCATTTTTCATTTCATCAAAGCCATAGAGGTCTTAGTAGATGCACAAATTTCTTGTAATCGCATTCTTTCATTTATCATTGTAAAGTAAGATCAGAGGCTAAAAGTGATATCTTGTCTTAATCTGATAAGATAAGGTTTCAATACATTTTTGATCTTTTTTTATCTATTTTTAGTGATTTGCACATGTGTGTGTGTGTGGGTGTTATGCATAGTTTGAGTTTGTATTTCAACTATCACATGTCTTTGGTGATTATGTTCTTATCATTGTATCAGTATGTTTTAAAGGAGGTTATTATCTGTGTTAAGAGACATTGATAGCCATCAATGTCTTAACGATGTTCAATACCCTGATGGTGTACATTATTCTTATGGCCAATTCATTGGGGTTTTTTTGTGTTAGAAATAATCCAATTTGGATGTATATTCAAATTCAATTAAATATAGATTAAATTGATTCATGTGAGACTGGTACATCAGATTGTTTTAAAAAGTAAATCCAAGATGATTATCTTCGTCTTTTGAGTATCTTTATAAAAAAAAATTTGAGTGCAGATTGGATATTTAAATAGGAGTTGGGTGCTTGTGTTATTAACTTTTTTTTTCTCCAACTACAGTGTACTATAATAGGTTGTTTCTGTTAGCTTTTATTGAGGATAAGAGTTAAGTTTAACTGATTACTGAGGCCTCTTAGTGATGAAGTATGATTTTGTTGGGGATGTTCTTTTCCATCTTTCAATGATAGCAGATTTAACATTCATGTTAGAGTAATAGTAAGCAAAAATGTTGCTCAACAGGGAGTACATTAATCCCTATAATTTCGTGGACTTGAAATTCACAAACTTGATTATTCACAGATTTTTTTCATGAACAAAAGGGGAGCTACTCTCACCAAATTTCGGAAAAATGTCGAAATATTTGTTTAAAAGATAGAAAAACAACTTCTCATCTATAACAATATAGTATCAGGCTTTGATTCAGTATTTCTGCTTTTGTGAATTTTCAACAGCAAAACATATTTACGAGGGGTAGATTGACAAGCTTTGAAAAAATGAAAGTTGAAAGCATAATTAAATGTAGAATTAAACTTAAATTTCAATTGAAGAAAGCATAGCAGTAACAAATCCTTGAAAATATTGATAAGGGCCGTATCCAAATCATGGACCTCTCTTAGTATCAAATTTAGATTTTACAATTTTTATTCTTTTTACTAAAAATAGCCTTAAAATATGAGTTGGGAAATAAAGTTGCCAAGAAGAGCAATATTTCATTCTTTTTTTCACCATCTCATTTTGCTAGTTTCAAGCTTTTCTCTTTTTAGAAGTCATTTATAACATCTACATAAACAATTAGCCTGTTACTTGAATTGAATATAGTGATCTTTCTGCTGTTTCTTGCATTCCAAGATTTAAAACTCATTCTGTAATAATATTTGGTTGCAGCCAAAAAGTTATCCACTGAATCTTGCATTTATGTTAGCAACCAGCCTCTTTTATTCCCAAACTCTGCTAGAATATGTAAATTAATCTCTAAAAAAATATCATAAACTATATTTCATACCCTTCTTTTAAAAAACATGTTGCCCTAGGGTGAAATCGAACAATCAATAGCTGAATGCCACAAAGGCATATTGCATTACTGATATACCATACCTTTTTATTTCTGAATCCATTTCACATGTGCCTGACTTTCAAAATATTTTTTTTATTTCTGGCATACTAAAATTTTGAGCCTCAAAAATGTGTACACACCATGGTATCAGAAACATTCGTCCTCAACTACAACTAAACTTGTTTAAAAAAACATATTACTCCCGGCTAGATTCGAACAACCAATCATAGGTTGGCTAATCTGTCAACTGTGCCATGAAGGCATACCTGTTATCCCAGAGCAATTTATTTCTGATTCGAATCCACATGTACCTGACTTTCAAAATCTTTTTCATCTCTCCCATTCAAAAACCCTTGTTATACATTTTAAAAATGAGAGAAATCCTTGTTTTTGTAGCCTAAAACTATAGCATGATCATGTTACATATGCCTGCAAAGTTTTGTCAAATTCAGTTCTGCATTTTACGCATGCATTATGTTCTTATAGCAATTTTTTTCAGCAAAAACAAAGAGATTCAGAAATTCAAAACTTTGTATCTCATGTTTTTCAGAACAATTTTCATAATTTGATGTCATACGAAATTACGCAGAATAAAATTCTCCACAAGATGATGTAGACTTTGTTAAAATTGGTTGAGTTTTACAAACTATAATACAAAATTAAAATCATTTCTTTGTACAAAAACTCAACCTAATCATATCAAGGCCACAGCAGTATGTACATATATGTATTGTGTCAATGCATGTAGGTGTGTGATTGGGCAAGATTTTTGAATAATGGGTTGTCCTTTCCCTATTCTTGAATACTTTTTCAAAGGTTATAATTAGGACGCTAAAGAAGTCTTCAAGTCAAATCTCTTAAGATATCAATTATTAATTAATGTTGAAAACAAATAGAATCTTGAATTTCTGTGGGTCACTATTTTATCTATTACTTAGCAACACAGCCTTTTTTATGCTTAGGCATGAATTACGTTTCGATTGCGATTTTTTAGCAAAAAAGCTTCAGCTTATTTCCCATTGCTGAGTGTAGCGCATCCAAATTCTAGTTCTCTTATTTCTTCTATTTTCTCCAGGTATCTGCTCCTTACTCCACCACAGCTCACTACAGACAACAGTCTGACTTCTTAGCTGTTCCCTTGAGGCCTCTCAGTATTTTTTCTGCTTTCTTCTTCATAACAAACAAAACTTTCTATGGTGGAGTTGTAATGGATGATTTCCCGTTCCTACTGTGGCCCTTAAGGGGTGATAACAGTTGTCCCAGTTGTCCTTTAACCGGCAAGTAGACTCCCCTTGAATGCTGCCCTCTATCATTCATTATATCAGGTGAGGTGAGGCCCGGCACAACAGTATATGAAAATTCACACATGGATATATGACTACATGAACGTTGATTGGAAAGTGTTAGTATCTATATATTGATCATTTAAATATATTTCACCATATTCTGTATCTCAAAAATTTCACTTGCTGTGGAACAGTGGTAAGCTGGTTAATCTTGAACCATTACTACTGTAGTGAGTTCAGTCTTCTCTGGGTGCTCTACACTCAGGGCTTTGTGCCAAACTAAGCTAAGCTCCCCACGGAGTAACAGTTACCGAGCTACTCTTAAAAACCATTACTACTGTAGTGAGTGAAATCAGTGCCTCACACTTGTTGCTTTGTGCAAAACTAAGTTTAGCTCAGATGATAAAATTTGAAACAGACACAAAACTAGGGAAAGTAGACCACTACATCTACCTGGAACAACAAATCTCTATAAAACCCACAAAAGAAGAAGAACTCAAACAAAGAATCACCCTAGGATGGCAAACCTTTGGCAGAGCAAGCTCAACCTTCAAAAACAAGCCAATCCCAAAATCCTAAAAAGAAGAGTATACAACCAATGCATCCTCCCGATAGTCACTTATGGAGCTGAAACATGGAACCTAACCAAGAGACAGACTTACAAACTGAGAAGTATGTAATGTGCACATGAGAGAATCATGCTCAACCTCACATGGAGAGATCACAAGACAGCACAGGAAAAATACATCATAGAATCTGTAAGAAATCTTAAAAGGCAATGAGCAGGTCATATTGCAAGAATGGCAGACAAACGATGGACATCACAACTCACAACTTGGATCCCCAGAGATCACAGAGGCCGACAAAATACAAGATTGAGAGACAAACTAGACAAATTCAGATAATACTGGCTCCACGACACCCACGACAGAGAAATATGGCAGATACTGGGGAAGATCCATATCCAACAATGGACAATAAAAGACTGATGATGATGATGATGAAGCTTAGCTCACCATGGAGTAACAGTAATCAAGCTAGTCTTAAAAACCATTACTACTGTAGTGAATGAAATGAGTGCCTCACACAAGTGGCTATGTGAAAGACTAAGCTTATACCTACTAATATCTAGATGTGAATAGCTCTAAAGTCATTCTTTTGCAACTTTGCCAGTTGTAAGTTCATCAGATAATTTCTAAATTTTTCATTTATACCTCTTGTACTTCTTCATTTACATATAAATATCGTCAGCAGAAACATAAATGTGTATCTCAGCATGTGTGTATGTGTGTGTGTGTATGTTTTTTAATCTTTATAAATGTATTTATAAGTATATATATCTTGGTAAACACCTGAAAGTGTGTTTCTCTGTTCGTTCTTTCCCCTCATTGCCAGTCATAAGTCCATCTTATTATTTCCAAGTGCTTTCACCGACCCACCCCTACTTGACTATTTTTTCTTACTGGCTTCTTTTCTTCATGTCACATCCAGAGTCATGTCTGAGGGGCAAATTAACTGCTTTCATGTCATTAATGGAAAAAAAATTACACAGGAACTGGCCTGCCTTTTGTGTGAAGGGTCGTCTGTTAACAGAAACTGCTATTAGGGCAAACTGAAAATTATTCAGGATCTTAGTGCAACAAAATAAAACTTGTTCAACTTACCTGTCAATAGGGAAATGGATCACTCCCCCCCACCACAAACACATACACACTTCCAACTCTAACTGCCACCATCAAACACACTGCCACTTCACCCCACACCTCAATGTAGGTATAAAAAAACATTTACCAAGCAGATGGTACCTGATTTATTCATTAGCTTCTTCCAAGACCTTTTCTAAACATTATTCCTGGAACTTAGTGATTTTTTTTCCTAAATTATAAAATCTTATTATGGTTACTACAATGAAATTCACTCTCCTTATCCTATGTATTGTTTCAGCCTCAGGTAAGTTTATATAATTTTAAATATACAAAACAAATTTTGTAATCAAGTGAAGTTTGAAATATGTTCCTAATGTTTATATACCAAAATATTTGATCTAATTTATAGTAATTGTACTAAATATCTAAAATTCACCCCCTATACACACATCATTATCTATATCAATATATATATATGTGTGGGTATGTGTGTGTCTGTCTGTATATTTCTCACGTCATATATGTGTTTAAACATACATTAAATATATGTAATATTACTTACCAAAGATTGACTCAAAAAAAAAAACAAAAAAAAACTTGTTGACACACAATTCAAATAATGTTTAATTTTTACCTTATGATCTGTTAGATGTATATCCTAATTTAATTTCTGTGTTCTTGTATATAATGTTCTTTCTTTTGCATATTACTTTTTAATACAAACATATACATTATGGATAGAAGTTATTAAGAAAAAACATACTAGTATGTAATTATTATTTGATAATTAAAACAAGAATGGCCGATTTTGCTCATACTTCAATGTTTATTCAAATCATACTAATTATTGTGCTTTCTTCTTGAGAAAGACTAATCTTTCTTAACACTTTCAGTGCCAATTTCAATTTGGCATTTAACACAAAAATAATGAAAGCATTGATTAGCGTCCTTTGGTGCTAAACAAGTTAATAATCATATTTAGTCAATCACAACACATGAGAAATTCCAGTTTTGCTACCAATATCCTTCGGGGTTTTTTTATTCTATCAAAGAAACAATGCTGTTTCAGTACATAACAAGATTTGTACATCAATTGAGTGGTGATACTCTTGGGAAGAACAAGAAAAATTCTCACCAAAATTGGGGATGTAAACTGATATGTAAAGTTCATATTTCCTCCTACTGTGATTTGAACTAACGACCAACTGATTGCCTGGAGAAAAAATCATCACGCAGATAGGCACAGGCTTATTTCATTCTAATATATAAATACATTTGTGCCAAAAAATATATATTTCTATAATTTTTTTATTCATTATACATACATCACAAAAGTTGGAGTAATCACCTTCACTTGGAATAGAAGTTGAAATGTAGGTTGACCCTGCTGCAGCCAGTTAGAATTAGCTCTGTTTAGTCTATCATAAAGAAAATTATTTCCTATCATTAAAAAAGCTGGAAAATATAAAAAATTATGGATTTTCTTTGCTAGACCAAGTTAATATTGGCATATAGCCTCATTCAAGAAACACTATAAGAAGAACTGATAACAATGAACATAGCTTCTTGTCAAAAGTTAGCTTAATCTAACAAGTATCTAAAGAAGTTTTCTTTAATATCAAATCTTGAGACTGGCTTATGGGATGATGAAGATACTTTCTATATATTAGAACGTTTAAAAACATATCTTTAAAATGAAAGTCTTAAAAAGTTTGCTGTTCTTAAGATTATAAATTATATCTACAATCTACCAAATAATTTCATCTATAGTGCATATAATTCATGGCATTTTAAGATTTTTTAAGACCCTGGTCAAAGTTTCTTTTAATAATATGACTTTTTCTGTTTAAGTAATTTCTCAATATAAGCTTTTCTTTCAAATATAAAATTGTCAAAAACTGTTAAATCAGTATAATGCACCTATCCAAAACTCCAAACACAGAAACATTGTAGTCTTAAATTGTCTGAATTCCTTAGATAAAGCATTTTAATCATTGATTTTTACTAGTCTATCTTTCATCTTATTAGTGTTACTTTTTATCCCAGCTACAATGATAAGATGAAAAATGAATTAGTCAAAATTGGAAATTGAACAGCATGGAAAATACCTTTCAAAATACTTATTGCTTCACGTGAAGTGTATGCCAGAACATTATCCTGTAAAGCAACTTGCTGTACAGATTCAAAATTTAGTATGAAATTTTATACAAAAATTTTGTAGTATAGATAAACTAGTGGAATAACATGACTTTATAGTGTGATAATAACCAGTATAAACTGGTACTTATACACATTTAATAAACTGGATTAATTGATTTTTCTTGCTTCCCTGATTTTCATATAACTAAACCAAACAAGGCAAGAGCAATGTTAAATTGCCAGTCTTCCAAACTATAACTGAGAAATTCTATCCATTTCAGATGATCTTAGAATCTGACCTTATACAAAATATCACTAATAAAACTGAATAAACAACTTTCTTCCAAGAAGGAAGAGATAGATATTACATGAAAATATTCTACTGAGTTTTCATGACGGACTATTTCCGACTTTCTCTCAGTTTCTAATAGAAACCCTCAACCAAAACTGTCAACATATCAACATGAGTTTTTTCAGTTTTTAAGTAATTTTGACTTGTCGGCTATCCAACTATTTATGTATGTATGTCTCATGAATTCAAGCTACACCAGTGGGGCTAGAGGGCTGGAAATTTAAACATTTACTCCTTATTATGTCTACAAAAACAATCTCAAGAATTTTGTAAATTCACCCCAAAAATAGGTTTTTAGTGGAAGCAGGTGGGGGTCAGTTTACCACATTAAGTTTATGCTAAATTGGTTCTTTAGTTTGAGTCTGGCAATGTTCACTACATTTTTCATCAAATGGGATTATAGATAAATAGAATTTAGCTTAAGAAACTTGAGTGCCGGCCATAGAAAAGTGGCTAGGAAGCTGTTCTTGCAAACCATTGATTTTGAGTTCAATTGTTTACAATCAGTCTCATTTGTATTTCTACCTAATTATTCCCAATTTATTACCTTTCTCCATTGTTTTCTGATGATTACAAGTGTCGAGCAAAACTGTCTACTCAGGTTTCTTCAGTTGCTAAGGCTCGCTGGCTATGTATGTATCATGCATATGGGCCACACCAATGGATCCAAAGGGCTGAAAATTTTAAGTTACTCCTTATCATATCTAAAAAAAAAACGTTTCTTCATGTTTTTTATCCCCCAGTTTTTCAGTTGGTGGGAGATGGGTTCAGTATTCACGCTTGTTTTCTTTGAAAATTTCATTGGTCACCTTTTTTTCTAATTTTTTTAATCGATCACCCCATCATGGCTCGCAGCCAAAAAATATTGGTCACATGACAGATCTTTTCTTTTCTTTTACCTCTCTTTATCCTTTCTTTCTTCACTCACCAATGTCAGATACTTCTGCACCTTATGATTTCTTTGCTCTTCTTGCCCCCTTTCATTATCTCAGCTTATTTCTCTTTCACTCAGTCTTTTAATTGTCTCACTCTCCTTTCACTTTTACTCTTTTTGCTGCTCCCATTATCCACTACTCTCTCTCGTCTACTTCTTTGTCTCTTCCTATCAACCCTCTCTAATTAGTTCCACTCTCTCTTTTTTACTCTCTTCCTCTTTCCATTTTGAACTCGGTTCCACTCTATTTCTTCATTCTACTTGACTATTTCTCACACTGTTTCATTTTCTACTCATTCCAGTCCAGCATATAAGAGTCATTCTTTCTTCCTCTCTGCATTTATCTATTGTTTTCAATGTTTTCTTGCCCTCTTTTCAACTTTTCTCCTTTTAGGAACCGTCAACCCAAACTGTCAACTAAAACTGTCGACATAAGTTTCTTCAGTTTTCAAGTTGGTCTGTGTGTCTGGCTGGCTATGTATGTACCACTTCTAGAGCCCACACTAATAGAGCCAGAGAGCTGACAATTTAAACAGATACCCCTTATAACCTTTTTTTTTAAAATTGCTATGTAAGTTTATGCTAAATTGGTTTCTTACTTAGTATCTGGCAGCATTCATACATGATTTTTGGACATACAAACTTTTTTACCCAACAAAAGGCAAGAGAAGTAACTCATTCATTGATCACCCCTTTTTTTCAAATTTTTAGATTATCACTCCCAAAATGGCATGCTGCCAAAAGGTGCTGTGACGGTTTCTGTTGAGTGACTGAGCAAACCTGTCTATCTATCAATCAGCACCACTATGTTCGTATGCATAGTTATCTCTTTCCCTTCTAGTCTAGATGTTTCATAAGTCAAGCTTTGTCAAGCACAGAGACATGATAAGAAGAGGAAAATCACGTTGCAGCAAATTTTCTAGTCGAGAGATCTTTTCCATCTTGAACACCAGCATTCAAAATCCTAGCTTCTATCAAGAATCAAACACTGACCAGTGGCACTGGTGAGAAATATACAACCACCTCAGTCACCAAACGCACACTCTTAATGTGTCAATCTAGACATAAGAGGAGAGGCGAGATACCGGCACAAATATGTGTATCACTTTTACTCAATAAAATTTCAAATGCTCCTTCTGCTCACATCCATCCATTTGATATTATTCACATCCATCCATCTAATATGATTCATATCAATCCATTTAATATCATTCATATCCATCCATCAAATATTATTCATATCCATCCATCAAATATTATTCATATCCATCCATCTATTTCAATCTGTTCTGTGGAGAGCTTATACTGTCAACTGATGAAATCTGACTAGACAATAGACATCAATTTATACAAACTAGGGTGATTTTAAAAATGACTTTACTTACAATAACAATGAAAAGTTTTATCGCAATATTCACAAATGAAGAGTAGTGACCCTACTTTATTTCCAGTTCAAATTAATATGAAAATAAACACGGTTATTATGCACCAGCCCCCCAGCTGGTATGGTTTCCATTTTTTTCCATGATTTACATAGTTCTCTCTATCATTTGTATTTATCGGTGCCAAAAAGCAAATCTCTAGTTTACTCAACGATCCAAATGTGGTAGTCTCCTCATATCAGAAACTCTGCATGTTGCAAAACTCCGAAACCTCATTTCCAATGATAACTCTTTGATCTTCAAAGTAACCTAGCATTATAGAAACAATACATTTCTATATCTCTGCCACATAAATTCATGACAACAATTACATACATCACATCTCCATTCTATTCTACCTGGCTACTAGCTCCGTTCTATCTTAGATCATCTCTCTTTTTCCATTCCATCTTGGATCAGGTCTGCCATAAAAACGATCATCCGAATGATTATTTTTCCTTTTCAGCTTTATATACTCTGTTTACAAATGTTTTATTTGCTGTTGTTAAATGTACATTTTATATTTGTCCTAAAACTCTGTTTTCTCATTCTTTCAATCATGAACTCTTTTTTTTAATACTATGCTCATTCATTCAGAAATGGCACAGATTATCTTGCTTCTTATACAGGCAATAAGATCACTGGATGTTTACATCTAGATCAAACATGGCTGACACTCGATTTCCGTCTTCTCCAAACTCCTCTTTGTGATATCATGCATATTTGGCAGCTACACCCCATACATGTTTATTCCTTTGTTTTCTGGTGACTGCTAGCAATCTCCTTCCTACACTGGATGATAACTACTACTATTACTATTACAATTATTAGAAAGCTGAAAGTTTATAGTGATATTATGATAGAGATGATAAACATATTCTATAAACATCACAGCTTAGTTGACTTGTCTCACAAATGTCTATGTATAAATGTCTGAGTAAATGGAGAAGTTCAAAGTGTCAAGAAGTGGAGTAAATTACACTTACTATGTTATTCTGAACTAGCACTCGTGTAAGGAAAATGTTCACTCAGCATTATTTGGCCAAATGGATGCACTTTATGGAATTTGAATAACCAGTTTTAAAGAGATGTTGCTTCTTCTTTCATCTTCTGGCTACTAAAGTTTTTGCTGCAAACTCTGATTTTGAATAGGCTGAAGATGGATCAGATCGACAATTCACTGAATGGCCAAATATTTTCAAAAAGTAATTACAATACAAAACTTGCTTCCATAGTTCCTGTCCACCTATGTCAGTCTGTTTCTATCCATCTATATGGAACTCAAAGATCTGCTTGGTGACAGGGGGAGTTACAACACTTCTAGTGCAGTTAGTGTTCAAATACAAGTTAAAACCAGAATTTTAAATGTTGACTTTAAAGGCAGGTAGGCTCTTTCACCTAAAAGACCGATGCAGCACAATATCCCCATCCCAACTAGGGGCCTGTACATTTGTGTACTAGTAGAATCCCTCAGATTGTAGATATCTATTACTTGATGATTTGAAATCTCTACTCACTACACTTACCTAATCTCTTGCTCTCTTCCGTTCTGCTTTCTCCTCATTCTCTTTCATGCAAACATTTTCTCTTTTTCTTTTCAATGTTTTCAATGTTTTCCTCCCCTCTCAATCACACCACAGTCTTTATTTTCTTTCTTTCTCTTTCTTTCACACAAATTTCTTTCTATTCCTTTTTTTTTCCCTCTCTTCTGCACTGTAACCTTTACTGCACTTTTTCTTCGAGGCCACATCTGTCAGATGATTGACCATTTCATAAAAGACCAGACATGCTATAAAACAGTAATGATGCAAAATACAGGGCTAAATCCCAACAGCAACAATAGCAAAGTAACAAATCAAACAAGAGAAGAAAAAAAACAATATCCACTTAAGAGTCAGGTACATACCAATCCACCTAAGTGCTACCAAATTTCCCTAAAGTAATTGCCCAGGTTCGTACATAGATACAAACCATTGGATATAGATATTCAATATTGAAAAGAAAACAAAAAAATAAAACATGCACTCTCTTCTTTTTTATTTTTTTTTTTTAAGCCGAAGATATTCACAAAGGGAAATAGCAGTGTGCGACAAACAAGGGAAAAAAAAGAAATTTCTGAATGTCAAATGACTGCACTTTTGGTTAGATTTTCATGAATCGTTTTATCCCAAATCCAAAATAAAGTCTCTTTTTGAGGAGGGACTTTTTTTTCTTTTTTATCATTATCTGTTTATTATCAGTGCCTGCAGTCTGGATTTACATCCTCCTGCCAAGTTACATCAGCATCAAATATAGATTCAGCGGAAAGTTGTGACTCCATGTTGAAACTTTCACAACCCATTTCATATCCTATAGGGAAGGGGATCAAAAGGTCGTTCAGTAAAAGACAAAATTGGGAATTCAATATACCCCCACCCCCAGAAGATAAAATGTCATTGGGTTGGGTGAAATGGATAGGGTCAACCTAGTGGTGGCACTGGGTCTAAATGTGCCCCCGTTGCAAATTCTTTTCGGATTTTTAAAAAATTATTTTTCAGGGCTCCTCAGATATATTTCACCCCAGATCTTTGGTGCCCCTCTTGAAGTAAATAAGATGTGTGTGTGTGTGATGTATTTTGATATAAAATTAACAATTACAAAAAAAAATACATATTTCCAAACATACAATGCAGAATGAAGTAATAGTTGAAAAAAGGTATTCAGACACATTGATTTAATATTTTGATACTTAGTTGCATAGCCCTGGTTTGCATTCACTGCTAAGAGTTATTTTTTTGTAACCCTTCACAAGGCCCTCCACAACATTCTTTTGATATCTTGGCCCACTTTTCCTTGCAAAAGACCTTCAAATCATGAATGTTTCTGGGGGCCCTTCTGATGAATTTGATCTTTCAAGCATTGCCATAAATTTTCAATTGGAACCAGGTCAGCAAATTGACTAGGCCACTGAAGTACCTCTACATTGTTCTGAACAGACCATTCACGTGTTATTTTGGCTGTATGCTTCATGTCGTTATCTTGAAAGATCCAACCTTCTTCAAGCTCCAGCTGTTGTGCCAAAGAGAACACATTAGCTTCCAAAATACTCTGATACACCGCTCCATTCAAGGTTCCTTCAATCCTGTGAAGTGTCCCTGTATCATTGAAAGACACGCCCAAATCATGATACTCCCACCGTTGAGCTTTACTGTGAGGATGGTTTTTTTTGGATCATAAGCACATGACAAGCTGGATTTTTGTCAAGAAGTTCAATTTTTGATTCATCTGACCAGAGAATATCAAACTTAACAAATAATGAACTTTATATTCACCAGTACATAAAATTGTACCACAGATCTGCCACCAGAGATGTGTATGTGTATGTGTGTGTGTATGTTTGCATATGTTCTGAGTACACATGTGTATGTAGCTGAGTACCCTTCTGGTTATGACTATGAATAAGATTTTATGGCCTATCAATTTCAAGATTATCACATAGTATAAATGATTTTTTTTCAAATTGACTCTCATAGACTTTTGTAGTTCATATAAATTTTTTTTATATCTATTTAATTATTAGATTTTCCTAGACTGGTAGAAAAACTTATTCTTTCCAACAAAACTTGATATTGATGGAGAAATACTTAATTTCAGCATTAAGATTCACTTGTGATTTTAATGTTTTACATAAATCCAATATAAGTTCAGTATGTATATGGGTGCCTTCCATAGATCTGTGATCAGTCAACTTGTAAGCCATTGCTAATGTTCAATCGTCATTGGGGACTACATTATTGTAGCCCTTGTGCTAGATTAAACTAAGCAAAGTAAATATCTACATATTGAGATTTTAAGAGAAGAATTCAGTATAAAAAAATTGATATTTTTTCTATTTTCGTAACCTCAAATTTCCCAATCTCAGGACTCTGATCCACGAACTACAATGAAAAAGAGGAACTTTATATCAGCCTAATATTTATTTGCGAAAAGATGTTGTAATTCAACCACTCTTCGAATATCATTTACACTTGTGGGTTTTTTTTTTTGTTTTTAAAAACTGCTGACTTCAAAGTTTGTTAAAAATTTTTCTTTTTTATAAACATAGCCGAAAAATGTAACTGAACCAAAATGAAGTCTTTAAACCATGACTTTAACGACATTGTAATAAAAGCACAGATGTGCTCATGGGAATTATTTTTCAATTTATAAAGCCCAGGGCTAGAGGCATATGAAACTGTGATACAGCTGCTTTGGTATGATCTATCATGTTACATCCAGAGATGCAAACTGCAACAGTATCCTCCTGCATTCAAAATGGGACAATCTGTTGTTTATATTTTTTCCTGTATTCTGACAAGAGTTACTGAGCCATAGTTTGACTATTTTAAATTACAACATAAAAAACAAAAAACGAAAAAAAAAAAAAAAAACTTGCAGATATGGGGTGCCTTTCCTTCCCAAAACATCTAGATGACCCAGTGGTTTGACATAGAAGAACTTATTATTTTGCTCTCCTTTGAAAAATGCAAGCAAGGCCAGACATAGAGATAAATTTTTATTAGTTTTTTTTTAAAAATAGACCCGGCATTCCAAGGGAAATCATGAATCACCGCCATCTTTCTTTTCCCCTCATGAAGTAAGCATTGGTGCTGGTGGTGGTAAATTTTAATTACCTTGATGAAAATACTACCAGTATGTTTTGAATCGTAAATTCATGATTTTTCAAAAAAAAAAAAAAAGAAACAAGGTCTTGTTAGTCACTTGATTGAAATCATCATGTGACCAATGCCTTTAAGCAGCATGCTTTGCCAGAGGTGATCAATTAAAAAACTTGAAAAAAAGGGGTGATCAATGGAAAAGTTACTTCTCTTGCGTTGTGATGGGATGTGATCACTATAACATACAAATTTTCAAAAAATTAAGCATGTATGCTGTCAGACACTTACTAAGGGACCAATTTAGCATAAATTTACATTGCAAATTTAAAACTTACTTTGAGGGGAATTTTCAAGCATTTTCAAAAGCAATTTCCCCACTCCTTGAGGGGAGTGTGTGTACTAAATTTTAAGTTTCTAGTATGAATGGTTATATTCCTGGTGCTGTGATAGGGTCCCTGTGGGAATTTTTGAGTTAACTAATGAAATTAATTTGACATGCAAGAGAGACCTTCAGTGAGTTAGAATATCTTGGGTAGACAGTCTGGATCAATTTCACAAAATTTTCTGGCACCATTTTTTAAAATTGCAGATTTTCGCAATGGTACCCTACTCAGAAAAAAATGTCCAGATTTGGTGGAAAACATTTTTTGTTTTTGACTCAGGTACCACTGCAAAATTCTACCATTCTCAAAAATGGTGCAAAAGATTTTGTGGAACTGATCTAGAAGGCCTACTCAAGATATTCTTACTCACTGAAGGTCCCTTTAGGATGACCAATTGGTTTCATTAATCCAACCCAAAAATCCCTATGGGGCTCTATTACTGCGCAATGACTATTAGGGCTTTATCTATGTGTATTAAGCATATGCAAAAGTTCCCAAATCATAAACATAAAACAGAATACACAATTGAGACTGGTTTTCCGCTAAAAACTTCTGCAAATACTTACTACACTCACATGATGCTATCAAGATGTTCAAGAAAGGACCATGAATAAAAGTAATTTACTAGTCCCCTTCTATGCTGTTCGAACACTGTTTCACAAAGGATATCAGCAAAAATCCGTGCTACATTCAGTCCATGCACACTGCTTAAATTCTCCACAATTTTGGGGTAGAATCATTTGGTTAAAAAGTCAATTCAGTTTATTGATTAAAAATAAAAGACAATTATAAATTTTATGAACTTTATTGAACAACATATTTACTCTATTGCTCCACTATCTTCTGCTGCCTTCCAGGCAATTTTGTATTTCCATTCTTTCAGAATTTTTGAGCAAAGAGTTGTCCTAGGTACCTTTTGCAGTCTCCAAGAGAATAGAAGCTCTTTTCATGAGCACAATTCTGTAAAGACTGGATTAAATGGTAATCCAAAGGTGCAACATATAATGAATATTGCAAATGAGTGAATGCCTCCTGGACAAACTGTTCACTTAAGAAACAGGACTATTCACTCAATAGAAACCATCACATGACCCACATGAGTGATCAATTAAAAAATTGGGAGAAAAGGGGGACTGAAGAATAATTTCTATTATTCAGTAATCTTTGAAAAATTTAGATTTTCAAAAAACGAGTATGAATGCTGCCTAACATAAACCAAGGGACTAATTTAGTATAAACTTACATTACTAATTTTACTCCCCACTAAAAACCTATTTAGAGGAAGAATTTTCAAAATACAAAACAAAAGCATTTTTTCTGTACATAATAATGAGTTCTAGACAATAAGGAGTGAATGTTTAAAGTTCCATTGATGCAGCCTGTGTACATGATACATTGCCGGACCAGATTAAAAAATTAAGTAATCTATGTTTGCATTTTTGGTTACAGTTTCAGTTGACTGTTTCTAAAAAAATGAGGCTTGTTAAACAGAGTAGTAAATAAGACAGCACCCTTGCTGCCAGGTTGGAATTTTCGACAGGATCTGCTGGCGCTCTAAATTTTGGTAAAGTGAATCCTGCCATAATTTGGTTTGGGAACTGGGAATTGTAGACAAATGATATATCCAATAGGGCACAATTCTACTACTTGAATAAAGGGTGAAATCAAGTTAGAAATGTGGACTAACATATTCAACATTTGTTTGTTTATCTCCAGGCTAAACATTTAAATCATGACAGGATTTATTTTATTTCACATATTGATTTGCTTTAACGTTGCTAATGACAAAGAACCAACAAACAAACAGACCAAAAAAGTGACATACGTATTTATATAATGAGATACCATATGAATAAATTTGATTTTCAAGATATTGAAATCATACAGCAGCTATCAAAATCAGAGAGTTAAGATTTAAATGACTCTCCCTCATTGTATCTACTAGTTTGTTTCCATTGAAAAGAAAAAAAAATAGATTTTGGTGTTTCCACCAGAAATGTTAAAATATCAAATCCAAACAAACAAATCTTTTTTGTCTTATTATTTTAAATATACTCATTCTTATAACACTTATCTATTAGTTGGCATTAAATATTCTTCCATTGTTAGGCTCCAATTTACTGCAATTTCAAGACAAAATAATTGTATCCAAAAAAGTTAATGATTCTAATATACATATATTTTAATTGCTGTATTTGATTTGCTTTCCCATGAATTAGAAATCCTAAGGATTGTCTCCCTTGTGATGCAACTTTTTATTCTTGTGTTATACGTTTTTTTTTAATCATTCTTACAATTTCATAAATATCAATGCATTTCTCCCCACAGCATACAAGCTACTGTGTCGTGATGGTAGGCCTGTGCCAAACTGCAATAATCCTTGCCATGGAGCCTATTGTCCAGCTTACCCAAATGCCAGATGTGTGTAAGTATCAATGTTAAGATCGTTTTCTATTTGCTCAAATCAAATGATGGTGAAAGATGCTGATACCATCTTAGATATATCAATAGTGATAAAGTTGTTTGTCATCTTGTATAGGTATCTTTTTTAAAAAAATAATATTCCTAGTGTTTTGAAAATATCTGTTTGACATAATAGTCTCAAGTTGTCTGAACTTCTTAGATGAAGAATTTTCATTACTAATTTTTGACTAGTTCATATTTCATCTTATCATTGTTGATACCTTGTTTTTCATTCAACAATAGTCTACTAAGCAGCATGGATTTGAAATAAAGAAGTAACCTCCAATGAAATGTGAACTGGCATCCCATTTTTTAACATGTCTGATATGGACAGTGCCTTACTAATTTGGCAACAGAGAGCAACAAATAAGGTCTCTGTTGCTGAAACAATATGGCTGACAGCCTTCCAAAGATATGGGATACAAGTTCATATCTCATTGGAGGTAGCTTCATGTTGCTCTCTTTCTAGATGTACAATGTAGAATAACCAGAGCGTTGTGATAAAAAGAAGTAACAGATCAAAGAAAAACTATTCAAAAATTAAATGATATTTTGTTCAAGTTTGTGACTAAAAGCAGCAATTTAAGAGGGAATCTTTTGACAAAACTTAAATAGATTCATAATTTCTCCTTAGTGTTAAAGGACTAGAATTATTTTTCCAGAGTCGATGACTTTGTTATTCCTTGATTTAACTTTCTAATCCAAGTTTTTATTGTAATCTCATTTGTGTTCTTTAGGTTTTCCTTTTTGGTTATTGTGCAAATGAGAATTCCAAAATATAAGCAAGAAATACTGACACTATTTTTTACACATTTGAATGCATTGATTCTGTTGGTTTTGTACCAACCATAACATAAGTATTAGTAAGCTTATCTAACTGGCCAGTTTACCAGTATAAATTCAACCCTCACTGGATAACCCACTATTGTTGGCTTGTGCTAGGCTAACTAAATAAGACTTGGTATATAACTATTGTTTCTATTGTTTGAAATATCGAATTCTCTGTTTTTGAAACAATTGCTACTAATTCCTTCCATGAGAGTAAGTCAGCATCTTTTTGGTGATTAAGGTCCTGAATTTGGGAGAGGAATCAACAGTACTTTGTACTGAGAATATACAATTAATCATAATTGAAGTGTGTTCCCTGAGAGCCTATAAAATTAGCTCCCACAAAAAAGTACACTTTTTGTCGGTGTAATTGTTACTCCTGTTTACCTCTAAGCAATTGATTTCAGCCCTCAAGTATCATGGTGTTTGCAAATAAACAAATACACTGGCAGCAACACGAATGGAGTATGAAATATCATGGCTTTTGAGTAGTTTGGATAACTAAGATACTTGAATTTCTTCCATTAAAAACTCACTTTTGGAACTCAGTATTTCCCACTTGAATGAATAAAAAGAATCTTAGAGTAACTTCTCATCTTTATGATTTGGTAATTTATCATGTTCTTTGATTCTACATGTTCTGAATTTACCATTTCTTTTTCAGGCCTGACTACTGTGGCGGCTGCTACGCCAAGTTTTTCAATGAATATGGAAGCCGAGTGTATTGCCACCAAACCAGAAATCGCTTCAGAGAAGGCTATTACAATAAGTACTATGACTATTACTAAGCCATCAGCTATATCTACCAAAGGTCATGGTGTCACGCCTTTTCAAAGCTACTGCTGCTAATTTTGGCTTCATTATTCAAATGGAAATAAAATTTTGTATTTGAATAAATATCAATGTTATGATTTTATTTTCCTTTATAATTCTTTGTCAGGTCTACCAACAAAGCTTTACAAAAATACACTTATTAGATGTACCCTCCTCTCCACACAATTCTATTTGATTAGATTTTACATAGTTAAAAGAGAATTTGTAGGTGAGTATTCTGAGAAGCCCAGGTTAAAGAAGATTCATTAAGATTCCTTTCTATAATATTTTTATCAATTTTTTCTTTTCTTATAAAGTTATGATAGACAATAACTTAATTCGCTCAACTACTTCAGATAATTGTCAAATTTTTTTTCTTATACATGTTTCTTCCTATGGTAGCATTATACTTGCATAAGAAAAAAGAAATATGAAATTTTGTTATCATATTTTCTTTATGCCATTCCAATTCCAATATATAACTTTTGCATTCAAAAATCATGTACTATGAAGCTAGCATTTTTGTTGTTTCTAATTAGTTTATAAACAGTTGATTGAAAGTGAATGTTGCCAATTCAAGATTCACAGGCACAACAAAATAGAATTGACAAAAAATTTCCAGAATATATATATTTTACAAAATTTACTTTTTGGGAATGTTGTGTATTGCTCTGCCAGACAATAGGGATTTTCAACACCTCCTCTTACTGTCTACGCATGGGCTGAATAGTCAGCATACTCTCGTGACATCTTGTCTGTTCTCATGTTTTTCTTGACTTCTACAAACTGAGAAGTGACATCCCAATGGTTGTAGTGGGAATGATCTCAACAGGGGATCATAGATTTTGTTCAAGTCGTAAAAAAAAGCTGAGTTGCAAGCAAAAGAGGAGGCTTTCATACATTATCTACACTTTCAATTTATTTTCAGAATATTCACTAAATTTATTTCATTTTAATTGATATTAATTTGCGTATCTGTTTATGGTAATGATTTAACTAATTTTACCAAAATATCTTTGGTACTCTTCCATTTCTTGCGATCAATTTTCCTTGAAAAATGATCTGTCTTATATCCAAAGTTTTAGAAAGGGCATGGAAATTCTCTGGTACATTTTTGCTTTTCACAAAACTGAACCGAAAGTAATTTCTACATTTTAATAATACAGAAAAAGAGATGATTTTTCATTTGAAAATGTTGGCTTGTTCATTTACAAATCTATGTACACTTGATGAAAAAGCAGTATTATCCTTAATTTTCAAAAATTTCAAAAAAGAATGTGAAAATTATTCCTCTTCTTCTTCAACCTTGCCATTTTTATCTACTCCACCATATTGTGTTAGCCTCTATGTTCAAAAAGCAATGTAAAGCTGTCTATTGCAAAATGCTGGTTATGGTTACTTCATTTCAACTTTGTTAGAGTTCAAGTTCATTATTAGACCTTCAAAATATTATATATCATGTGTAATATTTACAGGGACTTCCAGGATAATGGGACTTATAAAAAAGCCATATAACTCTTAAAGTTCAATTCTATTTATAAAAACTCATGCACCATGGTAAAGCCAACAGTGGGAAATTTGTATTCATAATTCAGTAGTCAAGATACAACTGAAAATAAAGGTCTGAAAAAGAAATTTAAAAAACTAGCCATTTGAGATGACTTCATCGGCTTTGAATAGTCCACGAGATTTCAAGACCGTTCTCCTCTTGATTTTTATCAGAGGGAATATCTGAAGAGTAAGGTTTATAGAAATAAACCATCATCAACTTGGCAAGAATTGAAGGCTACCATCACCAATAAGATATAGGCAATAACAGCACGCACTCCTATTAAAATGATGCAGAACTTACACACGAGTACACTGGAATGCAAGGAACAAATGGAGGGCATTTAAAATAATTTATTTGATCAAATCTTGAACTTAACCAAGAGACAGACCCCCAAATTGAGAACCATGCAACGTGCACATGAAAGAATTATGATGGGTCTCACATGGAGAGACCACAAGACAACACAGTATATCCGCGAAAAGACAGGAGTCAGTGACATCATAGAATCCATTAAAAATCTCAAATGGCAGTGGGCTGGCCATGTTGCAAGAATGGCAGACAACCGATGGACATTGCAACTCATGATATGGATCCCCCAAGATCACATGCACCACTGAGGCCGGCAGAATATTAGATGGAGAGACAAGCTAGACAAATTCAGGAAGTATTTGCTCTGCAACGCACATGATAGAAAAGTGTGACAAATCATGGGGAAGGTCTAAGTCCAATAATGGATGTTGAAAGACTGATGATGATGATGATGATGATGATGATGATGATGGTGATGGTGATGATGTAACTATCATCTTTTAAATGATATATGGATTTTTATAAAAGAGATCAAATTTTTAGAGAAAAATAATTGATTCTTGCAAAAATGTGGATAGAGATTTTACATCAATTCTCCACCGGCAACGTTTTCTTATTATCAAAGAATCTTGATGTCACAGTAACATTGTAAAACTACAGATTTTTCAGCATTTTAGTAATTTCATGAAATTCCTGTACAAACAATTCTCAGATATCCCCTGCATTCAACTTGTCAGAAGTGACATAAAATGATAGTCAGAGATTCAGTTCTGAAAAATAGACCACCACCACCACCACCACCACCACCACCACCACCACCACCATCATCATCATCATCATCATCATCATCATCATCATCATCATCATCATCATCATCATCATCATCATCAGAACTCTATATCTTTGTTATTTATTGATGATTATACTTGGACTGATATATTCAAACAAAAAAATACTTCACTTAAAACACTTGATTTTTTAATATGTTGGATTGGTGTTGGTATTTGTTTGTAATTAACCTTAATTCACGAAGACAAAAGAACCACAAAGTCATCCATTAGATGTTGCCAGGTGATTTCTGTTGCATTGTGGGTTTTGGGCCAAATTGAGAGAATAGGATATTTGATGACACTGTTTTCTCATGGAAAATTTTCGGATCAACTGACATTTTGCAGACTGCTACGAATCAACCTAGTTTTTGTCTTGATGATGGCTCAGTTCCAGAAAATGTATTCACGATAAAATGTCTCAGTTATGGCTCAGGTCCAGGTTTTGTGCATGAATCACTAATACTCAGCATAAAGATCAATTTGGAAAAAAAAAACCTTTCTTGTTGTCTAGTAATTTTGACTAATAATTCTGAGTAATTCATTGTTCTTTCTTATTATTACAACCCAATTTACCAATTATTTTTAGAATTGTCAAATGATCAAGTTAAACATTTCACACTAGTACTATTCTGCTTTTGCCTCATTACTGTGTATTCCTTTATCAAAATTGGCTAGGTAAAATTATAAGAATCAAAATTTACTTGAATAGCTTGCTGATTTAGAAACTGCTTGTTCAGATATCATATCAAACCAATCAGATGAATAAGTGCAGCAATTCATTCTTTTTTGAGTTCAAACACTTCATAAGTCAATTTTATTTTAAAACAAAAAATGATGAGTAATACAAAAAGCAGATGGGGAAATAGTGAAATTATTTCTCAAGGTTAAAAAATTGCTAAGCTCCAGTATCATTAAAACACTTGATAACAAAATACCTTGTTCAAAGAGATTGACATTGTATAACTGGAAAGTTTTGGAGTTGGCAAATTTGTTTAGTGCAAAATGGTAAACAATCTGGTAGAAATTACACAAATATTAAAAATCAGTATTCTTAATTCATACTTGTAGCCTTTTTTGAAAAGAAAATAATGAAAAATATTATTTTCTACTATGTTATTACTTTCTAACTCAAGATTAAGAAGATATGTGTATCAAAATATGAAAATGTATACAATATCTGGTCTTATCAAATATTTGTATATTTTATTGTTTATGCTTCAAAACCACTTGGGTGCTATTAGTTTAAAGGTTTCTTTGTGCTTCTCCTCAGTTGTGATCAATGACAAAGTTGGATCTTTTTTTAATTTTCTTGAAAGAAAATAACTTTGAATAATATTACAAAAAGCCTTCTTGAATTATTTTCCTATTCATAATTTGACTTTCAAGCATTGGAGGAGAATTAAAAGATTCATCAATGAAAACTGAATACTTAGAATTATGTTTAAATATTTTCAATTGTTTAAAGAACAAAACCAAAAATGTTGACCAAACAGTTGTATGAGGATGACAGCATATTTTTATTTACCATTAATTTTTGATAAGCTATACAAAGATAATCTTTCCTATTATCTGTAAAATTTTAGCAGCATTTTAAAATTTCATTTTTTTAGCATTGGTTTGAATTTGTATTGACAATAAAATTTGATATTAGCAGCAGTATTGAAAAGCTGAAGTGAAACATCTGGTTAAAATTAAAAAGAACATCTCTATTATATCATGTTGTCAGAATAACAATAAAAAATGTCAGATAATTAAAGTTTGAATGCTTTTTTAATCCATCTAACTAAATTGTGTGTCTCAGATGACCATATGCATTTATAATTTGTCTTTATTGTGAAAATCCATTTTATGATCTCAATTACTTAGCTTGCAAATTTACAGCATTATCCCCCTTGAACCTTATACATTGTTTTGGGAACAATCAGGCAAGGCCTGTTAAAGAATTATCTTTAAAAAAATTAAAGATATATATTTCACTAATATATACTTTTCTTGTGACTGTTATGTTGAGGGTTTGAAATTTGTTGAGTAGTTCTGTTATACACTGAGAGGCTGCAAACTTTCCCCAGGATTCACCATACTTCTCTATCATGTGCATTGGGGAGCCAGTGCTTTCTGAATTTGTTTA
>OY735204.1:35435670-35438170 GCA_963457665.1 Thysanoteuthis rhombus
CATGCAAATGCGTTTCCACCCATTGAAATGCAAGGTGATGTACCCAGACAAAAATAACATCAAGCACTAATACACCAGGAAGACAGGAATTAGAACATACTATACTCTGGAAAAAGCAATTGTAGAGAAAGACATCTATGTATACGTTCAGAAAACATTAAAATTTACACTGCCAACAGAAAGTCAACATGGCATATAAAACATTGGGCTGTCTCTGCTACACCTTTAAGAAGATCGGTGTGGAGATATTTAAGATACTCTATAAAATGCTCCTCAGACCCCATTTAGAATTCAACTAATGTATCTGGTTATCCCAACAAAAATTTAACAATGAATCAAAAGACAGAGTGTAAAGAGGAGTCACAAAGATTATCCCCGGCATCAAATACCTGCCATATTCAGAAAGGCCAAAAGAACTTGATTTGGAGACACTATCGTACAGATGAACCCCTGCTGATCCCAAAGAACTATACAGGATAACCTCAGATCAACACATCATCAACCACTGTAAGGGCAGTGTTTGCCCAGATAAAATCATGCCATAGCCATTCTTAAGCAGTACAACCAGGGGACACAGCAAGGAGCTATGAATCCAAACAGCTTGTGGAGGAATGTGTCTGAGATGTGCTTTCTAACAGCTAATAGAGTTAAAAAAGCGTATCTCAGTCACATTCCAGACTTGAATAAACAATCAGAAGCCACAGTTTCTTCTTTAAACATAATAATATATGATTCAAATCTCAGAAAAAATCTGTTAGAGAATGAATTTTCGAACTAGATAATGAACCAGTGCAGGACTCCATTGATCAACTACACAAATCTAATATTGTCCTGATTGAGATTCAAATTGAGAAACAAATATTTCTATTCAAAATTCAATAAAAGATGAAATTCTTTTTCCTTTAGTGCTACCCATCATGCTTGATCATTATAGATGTCTTTAGTAATGTTCACCAAGTTATTCTTACAAGCCACTGATTGTGTTTGATCATTAATAGATACTATTGTGGCCTTGTGCCATACCAGGCTGAGTTTAAATGAATTTTGATATTCATGTAAGATATGTGATCATGGAAAGCAAAACCTGTACCTCTTAATGCTTTGTCTGGTAAATGAATTGAATGCTTAGTAACAATTTAATCTTGTATAAGTAATAGATTATGATTCCTAATGCTCTCAATTGAGCATCCTTACTTGAGACATCTGTGTTATTAAAACTGACTGGGAAGTTTTTCTTGTTTACTATCAGTGGTAAAACTCCTGGCATTTATGACTTATCTAAAATGATATCATACTGTTTCTGTGATTTTTTCGTTCTCATAAGGATTTGACTGACATTTTTTTTTCTCCATAAGTACGCATATTGTTCTCGGCAATTTGATGATAATAATGATTTATGAATAACATAGCATGAGATATCTATACAAAAAATATCTTATAAATTACTCATCATCCAATTTAATTATACATAAGCATTCATGTAATTAAGATCTTGAATTAAAAATAGTTAAACTTTAAGATACATAATGATTAGAAGATTTAGTGAATACATAACAAATAAATAATAGTAATAATAAATGTAGAATAAATAAGACATGGTAAGCATTCAGGCTGTGATATGATGGTAGAATTTGAAGATTAAAAATATTTTTGTCATTATACATTGTTATTTTTATTTTGCAAAACTTTTCAGAGATGTTTTTACACATCCTTTTTATTACAGACAGCTCAAGGTGACCCGTTTGGCAAAAAAATAAAAACAAGTCCTTTTGGATTAGATGTCAGGCATTTTTATTTATAAAATGAAACATATTTATTTAAATTTTTGCATGAAGAACTTGCAAGAAGAGGATAAAGGGTGATATGATTAGACCGACCACGGAAAAAGAATTTTGAAAATACCATGAAAATCATGATGTGTAAAATAATATTGCATTGTCCAAAAATTAGAAAATTATAATTAGTAGGTCAAGGAGACACAACTATGGCCCTGAAAGAGGAAATGATAAGGTTCTAAATAAGAGTACAAAGTGATAAAAGAGAAAATTGTCTTACTTTCAGTCTGTAAAACCTATTATTTTTTTCATGACTGTGATAACGGATAACATCAAAGATTTTAATTATTTTTCATGAGTTATAAAATGGATGCGTTTGTTTTTTTCCGTTTCTTGGTTGGATAAGGAGAGGAAAACATTTTGTTTCCTTAAACTATTTTCAATTAGGTCAAACCATTCTCCCAGAAGTTATTTCCCCTACTTCCAAACTCATTAACCATAATGAAAATTAAAATTTAATTTGTTGAATTCTAATAAACCAACACATGATTAAGTTTTATTTTTCTGTAACATGAAGTATAAATATTTTGAGACAATTCAAAACAAAAATCTCAGAAGAAAGAATTACACATAATTTACATTGAATCAACTTATTATTAAGTTCTGTTTATTGGCAATGTGAATTATCAATTTTTTGAGAAAATGAATATACAGATTCATAAGGA
>OY735204.1:35448170-35455670 GCA_963457665.1 Thysanoteuthis rhombus
CATTTTATATTCTGCTGCTTTCTCTTTCAGCTGGTTTATTGATTGGAGATGAGTTTCTTCTAAATCCAGCCTGCTCACGTGGTTGATTCTCATCTAGTGTTTTAGAGATCCGGTTGGTGATGATTTTAGTGAAAAATTTAGAGGTGGAGTTTAGTAGGCTTATAAGCCTATAGTTGTTCTATATATATATATATATATATATATATATGCATATGAATACATATATATATATATATATACATGTATATATATATACACATATATTCATACGTATACAGACATAAATGTATACATATATACATATACATATATATATGTACATGTATATATATACATATGTACATGTATATAGATATATAAATATAAATATATACATACTTAGTCAAAAAAGCTTTAAATGTCATCATAATCTTCATTGTCAGAATTTTCTAAACCTCTCTAGTTTATCTTGCCATCTCATGTTTCACCTGCCTCGGTTCTGCATTCAATATCTTGGAATCCATGTTTTGAGAATCATAATGCCCATCGGTTGTCTGCCATTCCTGCAACATGACCAACCCATTGACATTCGAGTTACTTAATAGTTCTCACCCCTTATTTTTTTTTCCTTTCAATGTTATGTTAAGCATGATTCTCACATGTACACATTGCATGGTTTTCAATTTGAAGGTTAGGCTCTTGGTTAGGTTTCATCTTCCATAGGTGACAATCGGGAATATGCATTTGATGTATACACTTCTTTTGGGGACCAATGGGATTTTCTTGTTCTTGAAGATTAAGCTTGCTGTACGGAAGGTTTGCCATCCTAGAGTGATTTTTCGCTTGATTTCTCCTTATTTTGAGGATTCCATAGAGATCCATTGTTTAGGTCTTCTTTCTCCATCTTTACGTTTATGATTTTGATTGTTGTGCGTTTATTTCCGACGTGTTTGTTATACACGACTTTTGTTTTGCTGAAGTTCATGTGAATGCCAACTTTCTTGTTTTTTTCATTCAGTTCATCTAGCATTAGTTCAGAGGTCCTGAAGGTTTTCTGCAAAAATGACTACGACGTCTGCAAATGTTAGGTCACTTAGATATTCGCCATCTATTCTGATTCCTTTATTTTCCCAGTCTAGTTTTCTGAAGATCATCTCGAAGCATGCTTTAAAGAATTTGGGTGAGCTGGTATCACCTTACATATAGAGACTTTTTTTAAAAATTTTGTGTCACTTCAGACAGTTATTTCCCAATATCTGTTAATGTAATTTATGTATTTTTCATCTGTTTTTTTTTTTCCATTTTAGTTTGTTATTTTATATAGGGTATTATCATACTGTATTGTACATAGATGTTATTCTATACTGCACATGATTTTACTTTTTGAAACAGGGTTTACTTATATAGGTTACCAAGAGAACATATTCAACGATGAGTGTTCACCCATGTGAATATTAAATCTGTTGTGTCGGTTTTAATTTCAGACTGCAAGCAAACCAACTCGTGATATCATCTTTAAGAATCATAAGTACATAGAAAAACTTCTTCGAGTTGATTCCTTGCCAATATGTTCAACCAAAGAATTTGACAATTTTTTCCCACTAACCTTAAAGTTGATTTTTCCATGTCATATACCATCTTGCTTTTCCTTTAAATCATCAAATAGATTACCATGGTTGAAACAAAACGAAACCACTTTCTAGCAGATAGTAACACTTCAATAAGCGATTCCATGAATATACTTAGACAATTTGTTACTTGGCATTTTTCCATGTTTGATCTCCCACTCGCCCATCTACCTATCAATCAGATTTTTCCCCTTTCCCTGGTTCCAGTCAATACAATGATCTTTCACAGTGACAAAGACTTGTTACCCGATTTCCCTAACATTTATACAAATCTATTTATTTCAATATACATTATTCATTTTTTCTATTCTTATACTCTCATTAACATATTCTTTAATCTGTGTTATCATTATTTCATTATGGTCAAACTGAAACATTTCAAAGGGATCAGGATGTCATGGCTTTATTAAATAGTCTGAAAATCATACTAATTTCTTGCTTGTACTGATCATTCTTATGACTAGAGGAACAATTTTTCTGTATAAAATCAATAAATCTAAAAGTAGCTCTAGCTATTTTCATATGTTCCAATAATATAGTTCCATAAAATATATAAGATGGAATACTACTTGTTCTAAACAGCATACATACTATATAGAGTCACGTATATCAAACAATTCATAGACAAACATTTCATTGTCGATTTTAATATCCAAATCTGGGAATGTTGCTTGCATTCCATCATGTTCACATTTTAATTCAAGATCGTTAAGGTATGAATTACTACACAATTTTCCGAATTCTCCTTTATCATTAAGAGAATATGAATCTTCAATACAACAAGCACACCCTAAAAATGAATAAGCTCACTTTTAATTAAAGATGACATGACACCTACGATCTACTGAAATATTTTATCACCTATTTCAAAGTAACATTCCCGAAAAAGATGACTAACAATCACTTTAAGGATAGAGCATGTAAAGTAAGTCTTGCCAATTTTTTTTTTTCAAACCAGAAAGCATTAGAGTTTGTTATCCCAATATATTTACTATTTCCTCCAGCAAATGCCAAATCTATCATTTTATTAGATCTTCCATAAGACCTTTATGAGGAACTTTTGTGTAAAGAGTACTAAAATCGTAGGTTGAGATAGATTTTAGCCCTTTATATCCACTTTTTCTTTAGCGGGCATAGAATTATTTACCACCCAAAAGAGATATAAATTACTATGGAATTTACTTTCATAATGAAATTTCTTTACTTGATTGTATATTGAATTAAAAACTTCAGAAATAGCTTTACTAAGAGGTTTAGTGCTACAAACTCTAGAGGCTCCAATAAAGACAGCACCTTCTCAATTTTCATGCATATTAGGTATCCAATACATGATTGGTAACTTCTGCCTTGTGTTTTTTTATCTATAAGTCCTAATGTTTCACATTATACATTATTATTAAATACAATATTATCTGAATCACAAGTAGATATTGCGTTCCTATTAAACTTACTTCAGACAATATCTTTTGTATATAATGTTTTTCATATAAATGCTATATTTTTAGGAGCTTTATCAATCAAGACTATTACAAATTTATTCAGAAGATCGAAGAGATCTGTAAATACTTGAGAATTTTTAGCGCCAGACTTGTTTTTTGAGGGCATTAAATATCATGATAATCATCATCATCAGTCTTTTAGCATCTGTCGTTAGACATAGACCTTCTCCAGGACCTGCCACATTTCTCTATCATGGACATCGAGGAGCAAGTATTTTCTAAATTTGTCCAGTTCATCTCTCCATTTTGTATTCTGCTGGTCTTGGTTTCACATGTGGTCTCTGGGGATCCATGTTGTGAGTCGTGATATCCATTAGTTATCTGCAATTCATGCAACATGACCTGCCCATTGCCATTTAAGTTTTTCTTATAGATTCTATGATGTCTCGGACTCTCATTTTCTTCCTGATATACTGTGCTGTCTTGTGATCACTCCATGTGAAGTTGAGCCTGATTCTCTCATGTCTATGTTGCATGCTTCTCAGTTTGCAAGTCCGCCTCTTGGTTAGGTTCCATGTTTCATCTCCATTAAATATAAGTATACAAATAATTAGTTTAGCTTTATTACTTAAATCTGTAAAGTATAGAAAACCAAATTATTCAGAGATTACATTTCATTGTGAAATCTTTTTGCATTTATCAGAAAAATTTTATTCAGTTGTTTGTTAGAAATAAATATTGATTTCAGTATGTCTTAAACTTTTTTTTTTTCATTGAGGACACCCAACTTCCCCTGCTGCCCCAACTGCCCCTATTGCCTCTGTGCCAGGAAAGCAAGGGGAGCAGCTGCCACCATGGTTGTAGCACCCCTGTTGAAGTGGATAATCTCGATGTTAAATCATATATTTTTTACGATGCAGAATTTTAATTTTGATCTTTAGAATCACCCAGAAGCTTCCTTCTATCTCACAACTCAAGACTCAAAATAAGTAATGATAATACCTGCCTAAATCTAGGGTCTATCAAAGGAAAGTTTATTCAGCCGTTCCCTTCAAAGTAAGAGAGATCTGTGCAGTCAAAGGCAGCTTTTTGCACTGCCTTATGCAACCCTTCTTACATTCACAGGAGACAAGTTCATAGCTGAACTAGCCTACATCTAGTAGTCCAAAAGGGTTGGTAGTATCAAAGGGGTTGGATGTCTTTGACCAGCCCCATCTACAGTGGAGGTAGTTCTGGTGAAGACACTAACATCTGACCCCACACAAGACCTCCTGAGTACACTACTCTCTTATGCTCCTTTTGGGCATCTCTTGCTAGAAGGTTCAACTGCACATTGTGCCTCTTCCCAAAAAGCTCCTCCTTTGGCTTTTTTTCTATTTCTGTGCATATGCTTGCTCAGATATCGAGCAGAATAATGAATATCTCAACCATGGTCTGTGGTATGTCATCAAGGGCAGAAGAATTTCTCAATAGGGAATGTGTGAGCTCTAGATTGTTCGTACAGCCTATGTAGTCTTTCTCACATAGGTACCAAAGTTCGAGACAGTCACAGACCATCAATGCATGAAAAATTAGAAATGCACATGCCCTCTCAAGACGTACTTCTGCCGCAATTTCATTAGCTGCTATGTATTGAAAAACAAATTCAGAAAATACTGGCCTTGCGATGTCCATAATAGAGGAATATGGTGAATCCTGGGGAAGGTTTATGTCCAACGACGAATGATAAAAGACTGATGATGATGATGATGATGAAAGGCACAAATACTAATTTCTATGCTTGCCAACTTTGAAATGATCTACAAAGTCAAGGTAATATATCTCACATCCGCACCATTCACTCAAACTTCACTACTATCTATCAGATAGAAATGTAACCACTTCAAAAATTTTTGCTGTAGACTATCAGAATGTACAAAAGGAAAGGCCTTTCACACAAAGTAAAATAAAAACAAAAGAAAGCTTGAGAAAATGGTCTGAAAGAAAGAATTATTCTCTAGACTTTGTCGGTCATTTCAAAGTTGGCAAGCATATGTGTTTAAGCCAGGCGTAAATGCTGAACTTGCAAAACTTTCTCAAAGTTGGTAGCCATAAAACTGAGTTGGTCACCTTATCCAAGATGCTCTGCTCAGATGAATTGTGAAGGAGGAAAAACAATTTGTGTTAGATAACATGGTCATGGATAAAGTCCTAAGCAAGCCACCACGTTCAGATCTGTCTTCAATTGTTTCATAAATGTACAAGGAATCTAATAGTCATATGTTATGAAATATGGCCCATGCAGCAAGAAATGGCCATCAGAAAATAATTGTTCTCAAAAATCATATTATATTGATCCTTGACAAGAAAATTCATCTGAAAACAGATTGTCACTGGTAGACATTTTAAAAATGTCTTTCATGATGGAAATTCATGATGGCTCAATATCCAAATTTTTTCAGAATACCTTTTGATATAAGTGTACCAAATAATATGCTTTTATCACAAAATGCAGACTTGGCTTGAAATTTTCAGTTAAGCAGGCCCACTATAAGACATAAGTATAACTCTGATAGAAAACAGTTTTAACTGTATCTCTTTTGATATTGAAATATGACTTGAATGCTAAAGTATCAGTTAGTCATTTTAATCTCAAACGGGATTTTACAATATCAATTATATATTTATTTATTAATGTAAGAAGTAATTTTAATAATCCATTTCTGTGCTGGAGGTATTTTTGATCAAGTTTCAACACATTATGCAATTTCAATACATAACTTTAATATTAATGGCAACTATTATATACCACAAAGATTTCATCCAATTCAAATCAAGTTTATTTTTTCATATGCAAAAAGGAACATCTTTTTCCACCTGTGAAGTAAGTTGAAGAGATTATGTACAGTTATTAGTGATATTACTTGATTTTCTGTGATTGAAGTTAAGCATAGATGGAGACTATTGATACTTGCATGAGCACATCAGATATTGTGCAATGTTTTCTACTTCATAACTAAATATTAACCTAACTAGTACCTCAACATGTTATCATTGTACATGAAGGCTCATACGTACACTTTTGTGCTTGCACATACAAACAAGTATGAAAAGGGTGAGAGGGAGAGGAGGAGAGAGATGCTTATTAGCGTATCCTTTGGGTTGCAAGTCACGTTTTGAAACAATTTCAACGTTTTTTTTTTTTCTTTTGGAAAATTTGAACCATAATAAGATATCATGCCAATGTAAATTTGTACTAAATGCCAGAGAAACCAACTAAGTTTGACATTTACCAAATTGCTAATACTACTAACACTACTATTGCTTATATTACCGCTAATTGTAACCAGGTTATTTCGTGACCATCACATTAGTAATTAACATTCTGAAAACATTATAGGAGACCTGTTTCTGTTGTTCTTGAGCAGATTCATCCAAAATGTTTCTCTGCTTCTTTTTGACATAGTATGTTTGCTCTTTTGTAGTTGTGGGAGTTAGCAGAGAAATTTGAGCCATAAATGATTAGGCATTGACATTCTTTTGTGAATTGAATTATTCTATGATCTGGATTGCATAAATATCATTGAAAGTACAAAAATGTTTCCTCGTCATGTAAAACTGAGTGCTCGTTACCTTAAGCAGTTAAAGATTTCATATAAAATGATTTTTCAATTTCAAATTAAATGAAAAAAGAGAAAGAAAAACTACAAAAAAAAATCCCCCAAGAATTTAAGTGACACATTCTGATCATGTATATAGGAATAACTATATATATATATATATATATATATATATATATATATATATATATATATATATATATATATATATATATGAATCACCAAAAATATATATATAAATACATATTGCTGTGTCATCCACAGACGGATGTTTTGTTGAAATACAACTCTTCAGTGTGGCTATAGACTATCCATTATCTAATCCAGTACCACAAGGCAGGATTGAAACCTTCGTCTCAGACCCCAGGGCTGATATCCTACCTCGGCACTAGGCAACTGGATGGACATTAAGGCTGAATTTAAGCTATATATTTATTTTAACTTATATTCCCCATTCACCAGAGTGCTGTATTCCTATGGAAGAGCATTGCATAAGTTTATATATATATATATATATATATATATATATATATATATATATATATATATATATATATATATATATATGTATGTATGAAGAATTTCATTATATTTTAAGCTCTACTTTAAATCAACTTAATTTTTCAATGATGAATGTATCAAGCACTTCATGGAATGAACCAATCTCACATCAGATATTGTATTATATTATATTGTATTCCTGATTTGTATTATATATATATATATATATATATATATATATATATATATATATATATATATATATATATATATATATATATATATGTATATATATATATATATATATGAAGTGAAATGATTGATTCGCTATACAAACACATTTATGTTTCTGCC